>VXAC01002959.1:0-107173 GCA_013399225.1 Rhipidura dahli | reverse complement strand
CCCATTGGCTGAGAGGGCCCGCGAGCGCCACCGCTATTGGTCCATTCACCGAGGGGGCGGGGCAAGGGGGCAGGCGGGCGGGGAAGACAAGATGGCGGTGCAGGCGGTGCACCTGGAGGCGGACGCGTTCCTGGTGTGCCTGAACCACGCGCTGAGCACCGAGAAGGAGGAGGTCATGGGGCTCTGCATCGGAGAGGTACCGCTCGCGGAGGGGCGGCCCCGGGGAGGGGCGGGTGGCGGTGCTGCCTATGGGGGTTGCGGCCTGCGCGGGGCTGTGGGACTGCGGGGCTCGGGCTGTGACCGCCGGCATCGCGCACGGAGCGACACCGGCAACTCTCTCGTCTGCGGCCCTGGCAGCCGCCAGTGCGTTTGTCAGCTCCTGTGAGAGTCGGAGCTCAGAGCCAGGAAAGCTTCCTATCCCATGCCCCGGCGTGCTCCGGTGCACACCTGAGCCTTGTGATGCTCCGAGCAACCGACCGTGCCCTGCGGGTGGTTGTTTCTTTGGCAGAGCACTGACTGATCTCCCCTGTGTGTCGTTAGGTTGACACCAACCGAATCGTCCACATCCACTCTGTGATAATCCTGCGCCGCTCTGACAAGAGGAAGGACCGTGTGGAGATCTCACCGGAGCAGCTTTCAGCGGCTTCCACTGAAGCAGAGATATCCTTTGGCAGAGATAGCAGCAGGCTCGCCAGTGCTTCACCTCAGAGGTGTTTTCATGTGCTGTGTTTTATGCCTGTAGTTGGCTTGAAGCCCTCAGCCTTCAGATTTGATGCTGTAAATGTACAGAGTTAAATTGTGTACCTAGACCAACATTCTCTGTAAAAGCACAGCTTGGTGCAGTCGATCCTTTTAAGAGCAAATACACAATCAGGGTTCTAGAGAGGCTGCAGGCTCCATGTCAGTCTGCAGCAAAGGAGGTGTTAAGATCAGAGCTGCTCAGCTGTGAGGGCTGTGCAGGCCATTACCTTTTCCTGGAGTCTTTGATGGTTCCAGCACTTACAGTGGAATTGTGTTTTTATCACTGTTTTGTATTTGGTCACAGGTAAAACTGCAGTGTGTTTTTGGAGGGGGGTGGCAGTTCAGCAGGGAGGCTGAGTGGAGGATGAGAGGTCAGCAAGGCTCCAGGTGCTGCCCTGGGGAGCCTCTTCTCTACACACACTCGGGGATGCTGGTTTGAACAGCAGCTGAAATGTTGTTTGTTGCCACATGAAACAGAATCCAGTGTGCTGCTGCAGCAGTGACTCCTGATAGTGCTGGGGAAGAGGCTCCCATCAGCTCCCTGCACTCTTATCACCCCTTCAAAGGGAACTGGAGTTCTGCTGACTCCTAAGAAACTCATAAAACTTTGCTGTTTTTCCTTGCACGTACAGCTGTTGCCTTTGTCTCTTGGCTCCCAAAGCTCCTTGACTCCCACACAGGTTGGCTGAAATGACAGGACGTCCCATGAGGGTGGTGGGCTGGTACCACTCCCACCCCCACATCACTGTCTGGCCGTCACACGTTGGTAAGAGCAGCCCTGAGCTGGGCTCTGGGTGAAACTCCCAGCTGCTGGTCCTGGTGCTCAGTCACTGGAGTTCCAGAGCTGCACATTAAAACAGCTCTGAGTCTGAAACATTCCCTGATAGGACCAGATTGGGTGGGCTTCAGGGGCTCCTGCCAGTGTAGCCCCATTCCTGTGTGTGCTCTCCAAGGATTCAAACATGACTCAGGAGTCACAGGTCAGCTACTGCTGTTCTTCCAGGTAGATGAAACAGGCCCTGAGTGTGGGAAATAGCAAAAAATCCTGTGGGAATCCTGGGCCTGCTGTGATGATTTCTGACATCTGTGAGTGTTAATGCATAGCTAAAAACTTTCATAAAAGAAGTACATGAGTATCTTCTACTTGTTGGACTTTATGGTGACCTGTGGCACCAGGCTGGCTGTGAGATAATTTCTGGTTTTGTGAGCTCATCTTCTATTTTTGAGATTTGCTATTTAATTGCATTTTAAATTGGATCAATTTTTTTTTAATTTAATCACCCAGAGTAAGGATGTATACATAAAAGTTTGTGACATTTGTTACCAAATTTTAGATCCCCCTTGAAAAGATAGCAAATCATTCCCCAGTCCTGCAGGTGAGCAGGGCAGGTCTCACTGTCATTTTTGTGCCTGCAGATGTCCGCACACAGGCCATGTATCAGATGATGGACCAAGGCTTTGTTGGGCTGATCTTTTCCTGCTTCATTGAGGACAAGAACACCAAGGTAGGTAACTTAAAAATGGCAACAGGCCCTCCAGGTGCTCATGAAAAACATCAGGGCAGAGCTGAAGACCTCGAGTGCAGCCTGCAAGAAGGGCAGAGCTCTGCTGGGAGCACATGGAGAGCACAGCAGGAATGGTGCTGGTTGGATTGTGATCCCAAGGACAGGAGAACAATTCCTCTGTGCTGCCCCACAGCCTGGCTGCCCAGGGGGGCTGCAGCAGCAGGTGCAGAATGTGTGCACTGAGATGGGGCAGGGCTCTTCCCTCAGGTGTCCAGCCCAGCACACATCTCTGGGCCTCTATGCTCCAGCCTTTCCAGGAGGTGTGGCTGTCTTGTGGGATAAGCTGACAGTCAGGTCTAGGCTGTCCAGGCAGCTGCTGCTTGAGAGTTTTTTGTCATTAAAGGGTTTATCAATACATGCTTTCAGCAGCTCTACAAGCAAATCACTGCAAAACATCTGGAATTCTATTTGAAAGCATATTCTGCTTCCTAAAGGAATGTGTGGTTTTTAGATGTCTTTTGCCTTTGGAATCTGACTTTCTGCTATCTCTCTTAGACAGGCAGAATTCTCTATACCTGTTTCCAGTCTATTCAGGCCCAGAAGAGCTCAGAGTGAGTACAGCAGAAGAATATTATGTCCAGTTGTGTTTTGTCTTTCCTTCCTCTGCGTTGCCTCTAATAAGTGACCTCTCAGTTGTGAGGAATAAATGTACAAAGATGCCTGCACAGGCTCTCCTGACTTCTGCTCCTGCAGGCTGCTGGAAGAGAATCTGAAAATTAGGAGTGATTCATTTAGCCTAGATAATTTATTATCTTAAGATTTGCTGAGTCAGGGTGGGGATTGTGCTGCAGTTTGTTGGGTAGCAGCCCCACCTTTTTGCTTCCAGCTCTAGAGGTCGAGCCCTCAGGTTTGCACCTTACAATTAAAATTCAAGACAAGTATGTGGATATAAAATGCTTCCCTTTGCCTGTCAGCTCAGGCCTGTGTGCCCTGGATGTGGGGAACAGTGGATGTGCAGCACTGCCAGGCCTTGGACAGGCTGTTAGAAGGTTGTAGAAGTAATTTTTTTTGTTTTTTTGCTTTTAATTATATCTCACGCCCTTCTAGATATGAAAGGATTGAAATTCCCATTCATGTTGTCCCCCATGAAACCATTGGGAAAGTGTGTCTGGAATCAGCTGTGGAGCTGCCCAAGATCCTGTGCCAAGAAGAGCAGGATGCCTACAGGAGAATTCACAGGTAAGAGCCCTGGGGCTCTGCCCCTCTCCAAGGCTGTCTTTGCTGATGTGTTCTATTGTTGCTGTACTAAAAGTACCAAAGCCTTGGCAAAGCTGTAGAAATTAAGGATTAGCAGCTCACGTGTCTCTGTAGATCTTTCTGAAGTCTGTAGAACCTGAGCCTGGGGTTATCAGGCGAATTCTGGGGTTTTGTGACCACGGGTTGTTATCCTTGTGAATGGGCACAGGTTCAGCACATGAAGAAAGTTTAGGTGTTCCTATGCTCAGTGATTCGTGGGCAGCTGGTTTTACTGCCTGGGTTTAATACACAATTCCCTGCTGTCTTGTCTCTAAACTGCTTGCTTTTCCTTCCCTTAGCCTCACACATCTTGACTCTGTAACCAAGATCCATAATGGCTCAGGTAAGGATTCCTTTCTTGCATGTGACATTCCAGGATGCTGCTCCCAGAATCAAAACAGTGGAATCTTGTTACAAAGGAGCAGAATTTTAACTACATACTTAAAATGAAAATGTCAAAGGCTGTAAAACACCCTAATCCTGGGGTTCATGAATGTTGTATCCTTCAGGCTTTGTAGAATTGGTTAAAGAAGACTTTAGGATTGTTTGTGGTTTTGGGGTTTGGTTTGTTTAGGTTATTTTTTCTGTTGCAACAGGAAAGGGGGTTTGGGATTTGTTGAGAGTTAAAGTAGGGCTGGCTGCCCTATATGCACACTTCCATCTCCTGGCACTTTATATGTCTTACATGGGTGTGACATCTCTCCTTTTGCCAGTGTGATGGGGTGACTCCTAATCCCACTTCTGTTCCAAGTTTATTACCCCATTGTCCATTCTCACACATTTTGGAAATGAGGCATTTGATGATGCTTCTAAATGTAGAAATTAATTAGCATCAGTGATGAGCTGTGTGCAGATTTTCACTGTAGGTCTGTCATCCCTGCCTGGGTCAGACTGAAATGGTGCTTCCCTGTTACAAGGTGCTGGTTCTGACCTTCCTGTGGAGATGTGTGGGTGCCAGGGCCAGGATGTTGGAAGGTTTCCTTGGCTGGCTCTTGGCTTTGGGGGTGTTGTAGCACCGAGTCTTTTGTGTGTTGCCCTGGCACGAGGTGGTGTTGCTCTTTGCAGTGTTCACAAAGAACCTCTGTAGCCAAATGTCTGCCATCAGTGGGCCCCTGCTGCAGTGGCTGGAGGACAGACTGGAACAGAACAAACAGCGTGTCCAGGAGCTGCAGCAGGAGAAGGAGCAGCTGCTGGAGGAACTTGCTGCTTTAGAGTGAGGAGGAAATGCAGACCCTTCAGGAATGAGACATGAAAAAATCTTCAAGAGCTACTCCAGGCTGCAGGCTGACCCTACGTTGCCTCTCAGTGAAGGTAGTGGCTGTGCCTGTTCTCTTGCAGCAAAGAGCACATCTCCAGGATCAGGACTTTACCTGCCCCACCTTGGTGCAAAGCAGTGCTGTGTCTGCAGGTGCTGCACTTCTGGATCAGTCGTGGGGCTGGGCAGCACCTGAAGACTCCTGTTTTGGAGAGCACACACCTAGGGAACATGTTGTTTCTCCCTCTATATTTTGACAGAATATAGTTCCTTTACATGTATTCCAGGAACCTGGAACAGGAGGGTTAGAGGGGAAAAGCGTGTCCCTGCTGTCATATCTGATGCTGCCAACTTCTGCCTTCTCTTAGTAGCTTCAGTTGACCATGATCTTATCTCTAGTAATATTTTGGATCACTGGTAATTCACCCAGGCAGGTAAGAGGTGGGAGGGAAGCTTGGGAGCAGACCTGGAAGATCTTTGACACAGGATCTGTGTTCAGTGTACGTCAAACCAAATAAAGAATTCCAAAGCTAGAGCTGTTGGGTGTAGAAATGAAACAAATGCTACAAAGTGCCAGTGCCTGCATTTTTTGGTCAGTCTGTAGTCTCTTACTCCATGGAATGTTGGTGTGTGCCCAGCACTGAGGTTCTGTACAAAATGAATTATTTCTGCTAGCTCAGTGAGAGGACTGTGCTTCCTTCCCAGAGGGAAGAAGGTTAAGATGCTGGGCAGAGATGTGGTAGACACACAAGCCTGACATTCTTACATGCTGAACTGCAGAAATTTCTTAAGACTGTAACAAAATAGCTGCTGTTGAACTAACCCCTTTAAATGTTCTTGGTGTTGCATTTCACAGTATCTCCCATCCTCATCTGTGTTTTGTCTTGTGAATCTGTCTCTCGTGAGCAAAGGATGGGACAATGAAAGTAACGGAGTTGAGGAAGGCACTCCCTTGTCAGTGACAGCCAATATTGATTAGCAGCTGTAAAGTGCTGTCAAGATGTGGAAGCCCCATGACCCCATTGCTTTGTCATACTTTTAAATCTTTCTGTATTTCTACTGGCAAATCCCCTAAGAGTAGAACTTCCTTGAAGTATATTGCTCACTACTGTTTTGGAAGTGCTGTGAACAGTAATTAATCAGTTTTTGAACTGGTCAGTGGTTTTGTGCTGTTGTTTTTGCTATCGGTTTTCTACCTACCTTCATAGTTGCTGGTGAAGGGAGGGTGGTGCCTCAGTGCCCCCAGGCTTGGTGAGGGCTCCTGGGAGATGACCCAGCAGCCCTCGGCCTCCTGGAACAGGGATCCTTGGATTGTAATCCCGGTGACAAAAGGATGTTAAGGACTGTACAGATCCATAGCCTGGCTCTCCAGCCAGGAGATCTGGGCTCGTACCAGCGTTGGTATCAGCCATGATGAAATTGAAACAAAGCAGCCTGGTTCATTGCAAGAGTTAGTATCAAACTGGCATTTATTGATTATCAAAATTATTAATCCCCCGAGCAATTTGCTTACAGAAGACACAAACACTATAACACACATTCAGTTACATTTTACATGAAAGATTTAAGCCATTAAGAAGACCTCCTCATTCCAAGGGGGAAAGTGTTTGAATCTGCTTTCCCCAGCCTGACCTTCTGCATCTATTTTAGTTTCTACAAAATCACAATGATAGAGGTACAGTACATTCAAATTCAGTCAAAGAGCTTCCGTCTTACTGAGGGCTAAAGGGCTTTGGAGAAATTCACACATTCTCTTAATGCATTTAAGGCACCATCTACCCACCATTTGATTTTAACAAAAACAGCCAAGGATCTCTCAGGAAATTCTACAGGGGGAATATCTGAACCCATGTTGAAGCACAACAAGTGGCACCAAGAAAGGAGGTACATTTAGGTATTAAAAGGAATCTTCCAGTTTGGTTTTCAAAGCAAAATCAGCGCCGAGTTTCTTCATGACCTCTGCGTGACTCAGCCCGTGCTGCTCTCTCTTAGCAAGTCCATAGTTTTCCTTCACATACTTAGCAAAGGGTGTGAGCTGTGTCCTGGCAGGGGTGCCCCCCTTGGCCGGGGTCTGCCTGAGGACCAGCTGCCCCCTGCAGAAGGCGCACACGAACCGCGCCGTGTCCAGGGACCGCGAGTGCCGCCCAATCCTGCAAGGCAAACACGAGCACTGTGATTCCACAGAACTCCTTTCTCTTCTGCTGAGGTCAGATTTCTAAAGGCAGTATTTTAGAACAGAGCACAGTGGTACAACTACATCTGTATTATACTTTTCTGTTGTTTTTTCAGCTTGGTTCCTTCCTCTGTCTTGTAGTTCTACTCTCAGCATAGAGTATGAAGTGCTACAACATTTCCAAATACCTCCACAATTAATGTATCAACCACCTCTTGAGGTTTCTCATCAAAGACATCACTCAAAAATTATCTTCTCAATGCTCTGTTGCACCTAAGCAACTACTGACTGCATAGGCCTAATAAACACTTCAAGGTGTGTCAGGTGTTTCCTTCCAATATTTCTGGGAGTCACAGGTCATGTCCTACTGTCAATCCTTCCCATCACAGTGCTGCTCACATCTGTGTGGCTGCAGTCATAATTTTAAAGTCATCAGGACACAGACTCCAGGAAGCTTCCTCTGATAGTTTTTTCTACTGTCTAGTCACTGTCACATATTCTGTGCCCGGTTTTCACAGGGAATTGTTCCTTCAAAGCTTAGGAACAATCTCTTACTGCTTCCCAATGACCTTCCCTCATCACCAATGGTCCTCAGACAACACTTCTGCCTGTCCTGACCTCTGAACAAGAACTGAAGCTACCTGGAAACAAACATGTGGACTCACATAGTGAGGTTCTGTGGGCTCTGGAAAACATCAGGGTATCCAAATTGCTTTACAGTTTCAGAGACCCCTGATTTGTAGACACAGGAGACTGGCAAGTTAGAAAGTTAATACAGAGTCACGTGCAAGATGAAAACATTACTCACGTAGCTTTGCAGCGAACACACTCATAGGTGAATTTGTAATTAATCTCATAGCTGTGGCATCGTGTCACCACGGGCAGTTCTGGATGAATCACTGCTGATTTGTTGGCATAGAACCTCCAGAATCGCCCGTGTCCGTCTCGAACACCATTGATGAGCCAGGTGGCTGCGTGGCAAACCTCGTGGATCAGTGTGTCCCGAAGGCGATCTGCAGGTGAAGCAAACAAAGACAAAGATCAGTCAGGTGTGGGGAAAAACATGCTCACCTTTGGTCACTGCTTCACACCTCTGTCTCTCATTCTGTACTAAGATGCAAGAGTTATTTTGGACTTTAGAACTACCAATGCCTTGATAAGATAAAATGTTCTAAAACAATGTTTTACTTAGTGTATTTCCAGATTTATGATCAGCCCCAGTTCTGCATCCTAGTTACGCCCCCAGACACTTAATCTGGTTGGTTGGTAAAGCTGCCCCATCCCTGGAAGTGTTCACAGCTAGTTTGGACAAGGCTTGGAGAAACCTGGTCTAGTGGATGGTGTCCCTGCCCATGGCAGGGAGTTGGTACAAAATTGTCTTTAGGATCCTTGTCAATCCAAACCATTTTATGACCCATTTTCCCATACTGGGAGGGGATGAGGGAGAAGTAACAGCTACAGTACCACATAACAGAACTTAATTTGGCACTGACCTGTCTTTATTCCAGTTTTAAATACTACCAACAATGTGGCTAGCTGTGATGGAAGAAGTCAGATTTTAGACTGCCATTATAACACAGAATTAGAATAATACAATGCCTGTAGGTCTTCAAATCATTAACTGCAGTACTTGGTTTATATTTCTTAGTGTGACTACATCTCTGTTCTTACATTTTGTTCGTTTGCCCAGCCTCTTAAAAGGGCTGTGGAATGTGGACAAATCCATACATGTATTTATTTATTTATATGATAATATAAAATTTCAAAGCAGGCTCCAGTTCCAGATCTCTTAGGCATCAGATTCATGTTTTTATTTCTGAAACTTGCTTTCTCAAAGAAGAATCAACACACCCTTTCTCTGACATACCTGCAGAGTCACAGACTTTCTCAGAGAGTTCAACGCGAGCGTAACGCTTCCCTTCAGGGCCTTCCCTCTGCCCTGTTACACAATACCCTGCTGTTTTTCTCATTTTCTTATTCCAGATTATTACCATGTTCTCTGGTAACTGAAAAACAAAACAGCACATGTAATCTGCCCTCTCCTACCCCTCTTGTCTTCTGGCCCCCTGACTGCCCTTGTATTTACTGCAAAGCCAGTCCAGGATGTCTCTGTTGGTGCCCTTAACACTTAAGATGCCACCTCCCTCTCCATGGCTTCTTATTCCCGCCATCAGTTTTCCTGTAACCAGCAATGGCAGTTTCATAATGCAGGATGAAACACAAAGTCCTTAGTTCTTCTATGCCCACCTCTGAGTACCTTCAGGTACCACGCTGAAGCACTGGGCAGTAAGGTATTTCACTTCAGCAATACTGAGTTTGTTCTGCTCAGTTTTGTGTAAAATCATGACCTCAGCCTGTCCTTGCTGAGCTCAACAATATTTTCTCATTTGCATGAAAACACTTTCTTTCCTGGGGGAAATCCCATTGGAATTACTGAGGGCAGCACCCTTCTTTTCAAGGATATTTCTCCCCAGAGGAAGGTCCCCAATAACCCACATGATGATCCCAGGTCAAGACAGCAGTTATCTGAAACTGAACCTTAAATTTGAAACATAACTTGTAGTGTTATGTTCACGCTAAACTGTTTTTTGAAGGATCATCACATTTTTAATCTGTTCGAGAAAGGCAGACATGAACATGCAATAGGAAGGATCAAAGATTACGTGCAGCATTTCCATTTCAGCTGGGAAAGCAAAGCCAAAACTGCTGCATCACGGTGGTAACAAACCCCTTTCAATGAAATTGCTTGGACTAATTCAAACATAAGCCATTGCTATAAAGCTTAACTTCTGCAAACTGAAGAGGAAAAAGAGCAATCACATCAAAAAGTGAGGAGCAACATATTAACGAGCATTTTAGAATGGCAGTTCTTGTTTTGAAACCAACCTTTTGCTCAAAGATGGTACTATTAAACAGCCTGTAGAGCTTCTGGGCCAGCTCCTCTTTATTTTTCTTGAAATACTTCACATAGTGGGAAGCTGGATTTGAAAGATCTTGCAGGAAACAATCAGGCACTGAGCATACCCTGAGCCTGCAAGAAAAGCCATTGAGGTGTTTACTGAAGCACAGAGAGACATGGAAAAACACATGGAAATATAACAGCCACTTGAGAGCCAATAAAGATCTCAGGGATGCTTCAAGTGGCATAAACCTCCCATGACTCCACCAGCTTGCCCTCATGAGGCCTAAACTGTCCTCTTACCTCTCCAAGAGCATGAAGGGGCAGAGCTGTTGCAACAGTCCTGCAGTTACTTCACTGATTTGCAAAATTAGATTATGAGGACTCCCGAGTAGGAAAAGAGGGTGGCTCAGGCTTTGTGACACAGCAAGCTACAACTATACCAAAATTTAATCAATATATCAACAGCCCTAACATGATCATCACAATAAAGGTGTCTTTTCAGAAACAGCCAAAGGTGGTCCAGGAATGCTCAGGAATTCTTTCAGGGGATGTAGGTAACTCTATCAGGATTACAAATTCAAATGCTGCAGCATTCTGACAGTGTCTCACCTTTGAAGACATCATTTAAAGGTTTGGTATTGTATACACCATTATGAAATGACTAAAGGAAACAGGACATGGTTAGAAGGCAAAGTAAGGGCAGCATTTAGAAATGAAAAATGCATTCTTTTGAAAAGCCTAAGCTGCATCTACATGTAGAAAAAGGCACATGAATTCTCCAAGTTATAATGTTACAAGTAAAAAAAATATCAATAGTCTTGTTAAAAGGTATGAATTACTAATAGATCAGTTTTGATACCTTCAGAGATCAGTTTATACTCTCCCTGTCATGCTGGAGACTGAGAACTCTGGTTTCCAGATACTCAACCATGAACAAATGCTGAATTAGTAGAAGTTTCCAGGTAGCAGAGGAATCACATCCTAGGCAAAATGGTTAGCATCTCTTTGTCCATCTATAATTGTCCTAGAACATAGGAACAATGGAGAAATGCCCACCTTTTCTCTATCTTTGCTGACTGTGAGCAACTGACTGATTCAATCCTAGGAACTCTTGCAGGAGTTGTTTTCATGGAAGGTGTTTCTTGAAGTGAAATGGATTTTGGATTTAGTGTCTTGAATCCCTCCCCTTCCACAGGCTGTGCATCTTTGCAGGGTGGCTTGATGTTTTCTAGTTCAACAGGAAGAGTCACAGGATTACNTCCCGCCATGGCGCTCGAACGGCCCGCGCCCTTCCGGGACACCGCGCATGCGCACACGGGCGGCGCTACCAGCGCGCCCCCTCGGCCCCGCACTCCGCTTTTGCTTCTTGCAACTGAAAATACCCATTTCTGCCCCAACAGCCACTCAAAACGTTACACAAACGAAGAGGAAAGGCCAGGAAGGGTTGTTGTTTTTTTTTTTCCTGACAGCAGCACAAAACGTGAAACAGCGGTCAAATCAGTCAAACTGGAAACCAAAGCTTTATTTTTTTTTTTTTTAACGTCTTTGCTACAGTACCTAGGACTGCACCCCTATACATAATTAACAATCATTCCTGAAAGATCTGTATTTGGCACCAGTTTGTGTTTACCTCAAACACTTGTGGGGAGGATTAATTTCAAATCAAATTTGGTTTTTCAACAGAAGAGGAGCTGCCATCATGAAGCCAATTAGCTGAGTTATTGGAGAAGNTAAAAAAAAAAAAATCACAAAATCATTAGAAATCACCAGTTAGATTTGCTTTCAGAATAAATTTTAAAACCAAAAAGCACCAACAATGATAGAAAACAAGAACAGTGAATAACTTGATAGCACAAGCTGACTTTTCTGAATGCTCAGAGGAGTCATTTTTGATTGCACCAAAATCCTTTGGGCTGCACCTCAGAGGTGCAAGCCACACAAATGGAAAGAACAACACAATCACCACTGCAATTCAGCTAAGGACTGCTCACCTGCTGTGCTTGGCTGATAGACACTTTTATTTGTGCTTAAGACTGGTTTTCGAGGTAGACTTCGCTGCTTTATCCGTTCCATTAAAGATCCGAAACTGTCATCTGAGCTATCTGATTCCACCCCTGTGCCTTGTCCTAGAGCCACACCTGGTAATTTATTTTCTGCATTTTCACAGCTTTTTTCTTTCCTTCTAACAAGTACATCTACACTGCCTTTGAAAACCGACTCTTTCCGATTTTGTGGAGGTGAAAGCCGACTCTCTTTCAAGTCTTTCACTCCCTCTTTTTGGTGGTTATGCCATGGACTTTCTACAAAGACAGAATCTTCAGTGTCACTTGAAGTGTCTGGATATTGCAACTCCTGGCAGCAAGTGTTTCTCTTTCCAGGAGTCACCAGCTTTTTTGGGGTCTGAAGATCTTTCTGTGCTGCAATTCAAAATAAAGACCTTTAAGTTTTGGGAGTTGCATTTAGGAGACCTACCTTTGTCTTGACACAAAAGAAATCCCTTAAAAGACAGGAAAACACAAAAAACAGTAAGGTGTCTTCTCATTTTCTTTATTACGCCCTGCCCACTTACCATCTTACTACATGAAAAATCACTGAAAGTAGCTTGCCAACAAACATTGCTTCTGACCCCTCAAATTTGTCCCATAGAGATCAGATCTGTACGTGACTTTTTTTTTTTAATGCTTCTGGTCCACTTTGTTTCACCCATTTCCTCTCCAGACACCATTCCATCAGCTTTTCAGTCTGCAGCTGGCACACAGGGTTTTTTCAGGGTTGACATTCACACCAGATGGAAGAGATCCCACCCTTCTTGAGCAGGGGTCCGTTCTCCCAAAATTTCATGAGCTCAGCAATGAATGCTACCTTCCCACTCATTAAAATGTCTGCTTCCTATCTGCTGTTGGATGATTGCTTACCACTCTTTGTTGTGCTCTTTTTTACTTTCAAGTCCAAGAAGAAATCATCTGAGTCATTAATGAAGCCTTTCAAACTGTAAAGAAAAAAAAAAGGCAAATTGTATGGAATAAAGGTAGGAGTAAGCAGAAAAACAGAGCATGAAAACAGCAATCAAAGAAAGCCACCCATTATAACATTATCAGCTGCTCTCAGCAAATGTCACCAACTGCATCCATGAATAGGAATGGCAAGAGCATGTGCACCTCCAAATATCCCATTTTACATTTGCTCTGAACATGACTGATGACGTAGCAGCTCTGTCTGCACTCTCTCCTATCCAGGCCTATGAATCAATACAACTTTAGATTGTTTTTCTATATTTTGATCACAAATATGGTAAGAAAACTAAAATATGAACAGAGAAAATTCATTAATGACAGCACCCACCTTGAATCTGCCTTTTTAGAAACAGATTTGGGAGTTTTCATTTTAGCTAAAACTGAAACAAAAGAAGATTAATTAAGAACAAGGTTCTGTTTCTCTTGTTATGCATTTTTAGAAGTTTGCAACTTGTAAAAATTTGGTCTACAAAATTTTTCAAAAATAGAGATAATTATATTTATGTATAATTCCAGCTCTCAATTCCTCAAAGCTGGCAGCAGCTTTCTAGTCTTTAGAGACTAAGAATGAAGCAAGTGAGTGACAGGGAACAGACAAAACTGAGGCAACAAGAAAAATATAATGCAAGGCACAAAGAGTGAAAGCTGAGACAATTCAAGAATACTCCCTGTGGCACAGGCACCAAGACTGCACTGCAAGGAGAGAACTACTTTGCAACACAAGCAATAAAAGACAATAATGTGCAAAAACGCTTCACTGTAATTAGACAGAAATGTATCCTTTTCACACTCCTTCACAACACAAACTAACATGCCATTACTTACACATTTCAAATTCATCATCACTGCTGGAAGAGAAGTACAGGGCATTGCTGCAAAAATGAAATGCAGAACTTTGGTCACTACAGGATCTGCATCTTCAGGGGTCTGAAACACCCAGGAACCAAATAAGCACTGGGAGAAACACTGAAAGTCACAAATAGGCTGAACTATTTTAACTCTTTATAAAAAGCTCATTTCTTATCTTACACATGGTCTGTGATATGACAGAGAAGTGTGTTATAGTAAGCCTGAAACCTCAAACCATGCACCAATGAGTAAGAAGCTGCTTTTGCATAAAGTGCACTTTAATTTAGCTGCCATGAATATTTAGCATAACGCAGCAGCTGCCATAAAGGTATTTCAAGAGGCAGAATGGAGGCATCACCACCTGGACTGCTATGTCCATGCAAATGCAGAGGCAGCCCACAATAGCCTTACCCAGTTATTTCATTTTCTGAGAACATGAACCGAACATTAACAACTTCAAAAATACATCACACAGCTGCTTAAAAAGCCAAGAACACAGCGTTTTTAAATGGACGTCATTTAAACCTTAAAGACTGCAATTCTGAAACACGCTGATACCTACCAATTACCACAAAACAAATGAAGGCGTAACCTAAAGTTATAAATCAATATACATATACATAATACATACTACCTATAATGTAGTATAATATAGTTATATATATTCACACACATGTATTATATGTGTGTGTGCGTGTATTAGATAGATAAATACATGGATATATATATAGACAAAACTATTTATATAATAAAATAATTGAATAAAAATAAGTCAGGACACACGGGCTGGGGCGCTGTTTCCCCAGGCGCCCCCTCACCTGCCGCCCCGCCAGACCTGGCTCCCCGCGGCGCCNTTTTTTTTTTTTTAACGTCTTTGCTACAGTACCTAGGACTGCACCCCTATACATAATTAACAATCATTCCTGAAAGATCTGTATTTGGCACCAGTTTGTGTTTACCTCAAACACTTGTGGGGAGGATTAATTTCAAATCAAATTTGGTTTTTCAACAGAAGAGGAGCTGCCATCATGAAGCCAATTAGCTGAGTTATTGGAGAAGCTTAAAAAACAAAACAAAACAAAAAATAAACCAGAAGTCCTTATCTTAACCAACACATTACAGAGAGTCCAAAACAGAGGTCAAACATTAAAAGGCTGATATAGGCTCAAGTGGTTTATAAAACCTATAAAAAAAGACTACACCAGCACATATGCCCTTTCAGTCCACGCAGTTTAGAAATTAACACAGGGAGCAACTCGCTAGCTGGAATCTTGTCATGGGAGAACCACATATATACCAACAGGAGTACCCAAAATCAAATGTTAAAACGCTCCAATTCCCAATCCACATAAAAGGAGAGAGGTTTGTAGGAAGATTAAATCAATCCATGATATCATAAATTGGTTGGGCAGTTCAAACTTGCCCCAGCAACCACTTTGTCACTCATACACACAGGCTCACATGTACACGGCTCAATCCCATTCAAATTCCTCATGGAATAAAAGGATTCCAGGCTCTATTGAGTCTTTCCCTATCATGCAAGAAATAAGTCTGGCTGTGCTTTAATCACCATCATGTATTACTTCAGCCACAGAGTACCGGGCAGATTAAGTAGAAATGCACAGTTTTTAGCTCATCATCTCTGCACAAGTGTTGGAGAGGCTCAGTTCCTGGAGAGTTCCTGGTGGGCACACCCAGTCTCCCTTCATGCAGACTCGCTGGCCTCCACTGGTTTGATCATGTGGTCCGGTTTGTTGCCCGCAGCATAGTGATCCCACATCTGGAGGTACAGCCGCTCCAGGTCCATCGTGTACTGCTTCGTGTTGAACAGAGGGCTGGATATTCTCTGCTTCCAGACTTTACCACGGATTTTTTTCAGGCTACAAAAGAGTTCAAGCAGTCATGAGACACTCTGAACACTATATAATACTGTTTACCTTTGAAACCTGATGTTTTCAGCTAACCTAGAACTGCCTGTACAACTGTTTCAAAAACACCTGCTCCCCCACCTCCACCAAACTCCTTTCTATCTCATCATTTATGATACAGACCAGTATGACCACTTCAATTCAGACAGAAGAGCTGCAACATTAACTTGCTGCATTATCTGTAGTGCAGTAACACTTCACAGCATGATTTTAACTTGAAGTGACAAACTGCTTAATCTTCAATTTTAAAAGAACAAAATGGAAACTATACTGCCCTTTTGCACATAAGCAGTTTCTTCAGAATTGTTATTCAACTGGGAGTGCTGCTAAGATACCATAAAAGCAGAAGCTGAATTAACTGGAACACAAGACACCTCTAGAAGAGGACTGCCCAGCTATTTTAAATATAAAGAATCTGCAGGATTAAAACCACTGATGTCTCAGCACTGTGCTCAAATACAGTACTCTATATTCTTGATGTTCCCACATTACACAGTCCAAGTTTGCTTACTATTCCAGGTCAGTTCCCAGTTTCACAGCAATATCCTCATACTCCTGTCTGCTTTTTGCAATGAGCTCAAGACAACCCAGGCAAGTGAGCTGTGAGGCAGCAACTCGTGAGGCAAGAGTCTCGCCTGAAGAAAAGAAAATAAAGGGAAATCAAAACAAACAAAACCAACCAGGAATGAGTTTATCAAGAAACTTATCACACACTAGAATTACTTTCCTTCTGCCTCCACAAGGAGCAAAGTTTGATGTGTTTGCTGTTGCTAAAAAATTACCAACATTCCAACCCATGTGTTCAGTGGAGGTTCCCTGCTACATTACCTGGCATAGTGACCATTGGAGTCCCAGCCCAGAGCACGTCCATGCCAGTTGTGTGCCCATTGCAAAGGGGAGTGTCCAGACAAACATCAGCCAACTGCCCTCTCCTCACATGCTCTTCTTTGGGGGCAACAGGTGAAAAGATGATTCGGTTTTGGGCAAGACCCAAGTTCTGTGCGTACTGCTGGATATTGGGCTCTCCTACAGCTGGGAAACGTAGCAGCCACAGCACACTGTTGGGAACTCTTTTTAGGATCTATAATTAAAAGAAAAAGCAAATACAGAAAGTTCAGAGAGGAACATTTCTGAACAAGAAATTGCCACATACTAAAATGAAGTGGAAGGCATCATCATTCAGTATTTTAAGGTATAGAGCAGAAATTAAACAGATCATCATAATGAATGGGATCACTAGGATTGCATTTCTAATCCCACTGAAAGAGACAGCAACTCTGAGCAACAGTTCACGGGGCAGTCCTTAAATCTTGTAAGTAATGGTCTCCTTTCTTTATAAGCCCATACCCCGGAATATAAAAATTACTCCCAAGTAGCTCTTAGCAATACACTGCAAGCTGGAACCTGATACAGATGTTCTCCACTCAGATCTATCAATCTATCAGCTGCCAAGACCAGTTTTAACTCAATTGCAGAGACTAAAGAAATCCAAAATTATTTCACAATGGAGAACCAGCATACTTAAACTGTCCAAAACATAAATTTTCACTGGCTAAATACACAGATATCTGAAATACACCTAAAACCCTTTATATTCTACAAACACTAAGCCCTGCAACATGAGCAGTGTAAGGATTCAAATGGCTCAAGGTCAACGTTTTCCACAGAGAAGTTAAAACTCAACCTGCATGAAGTTTCCACTAATCTGAACAGCTATGCCAGAAGTCTGACCTTAGATTTCCTTCTGGATATAGATACTCACATTAGCCCACATCTGCAAGGTGGAAGGATCAATCTTATACAGCTGATTGAAGTTACAGTACACAACAGCATCCTCTGGTAAGCCGTACTGAGAACGGGTAGTAACAATTATAGTCCGTGGAACTTCTTCACCAGTTGCTGCTTTGTTGTTAATCTAAAAGGGGGGAAAAAAAGCTATTGAAACACTGAAACTGCAGGAAACAAGACCATGCCCTGTGGAAAAGTCCTGAGACATATTTGTTAGCATAACAAATAACTGTAAGCATATCTTTGGTTTTATGATACAAAACAAAATTGTCTACTTACCCACCGCAAGAATTTAACTGGTATGTGTACATGCTTGTGGATGCCACAATGTTGCAACCACCAAGGCAAAAAACACTGGGCATTTTCATGCCCTTCCTATATCTCCCCGAAATTCCAAGTAACTGGAATAATTGGAAAGAAGAATCATATAAAGAGGCATTACACGTGGAATCCTATCCTCCTTACGGTCACTTAATTTCCTTGAGACCAAAAATGAAATTAAAACTGAAAGACAGAATAAAAAGGTATTTAGAAAGCAAAGATAGGGTTTGGTTTGGTTGGATTTTTGTGGTTAATTTTCGGGTGGGTTTTTTGTGTGTGCTTTTCTTTTTCTAGAATACAGTAAGCACAGAACAGATAATCAATGATGCAGACTCGTATGTAATTGATAAGACTGTAAGGAACCAGTAAAAAAGGAAAATAATGAAAATGCTGAAAATTAGATTAGAAGAGTCAATGACAAACTTTTTAAAAAAATATGAATCTCACGGCATTCACAAAGAATAAGAATATGCTAATAAAAAGCAGCATAACTCGGGCTAAGCAAGATACCATGCAAGAATCCTAAGGATTAGTAAAATGGAAGCAGGGCTTTTAATTTTGTTTTTAATAATGACATGCAGTGATGGGATCAGAACTAAACAGAGAGAGCAACACAGCTACTTAGAGCCTTCTTCCTTATATATGTATTTTTACATACATATGTATTTAAAATTTAGACAGTGGCACTGCAGCCAGCCACTGATGAACTTTTGATGTGAATGACAATGAATTGCTGTCACTGACTGTCAGAAGATGCACAACAGCTCAACAGAAGCTGGTAAATGTGCTACTTGTTCAGGTCACTGAGACCTCAAAAACCACAATGCTCAGTTCTTGTTGACCTATGCCCAAAAGTAGCTGATCTCAGCACAAAAAAAGTACTATATTAGTGTCACTGAAAGACAGAAATCCTGTTGTATAAGTGCACAGACAGAGCTTAAGAATTGAGTTTCATCTCAGCAGTGGAGTGTTAAGACAAGAATTCTCTATGATTCTCAGATGACTTCAGAAAAAAACAGCCTTACAGACCAAACTAAGAGAAACTACTACCAACTCAAAGAAAAGTCTCAGTTGTGAGCAAAAGAACTCAAAAACAAAACAAGGTATGAAATTATGAAGAGAGCAGCAGCAATAAAAGATATCAAAATGATGTAACAGAGGTTCCTGAGGGACCGTAAACTGAATAAAATTCACAAGATAATGAGTTATGCCAATGTCAGAATATGGCATTTCTAAAAGCGAAAAAACTGTTCTGCAGTGGAAGAAGAGTTAAACAACACCAGTAACTGTCACTAAAATATCATGAACTGTTAAGCCCTAAGAGGTGGTAATAAAATGCACAATTCTGAAAGATGTAAGGAGATGAATAAATGTTGGAATACACTGGAATAACTTTGCCTCTATTCTCTTCCTAAGCAATTTTTTTTCCAACAGAAAAACACAACTGACACTGAGTAACAGGTCACAAATCTCAGTAGGCTGCAGGCAATAAGGAAACTTTGCCTTCAAATTCAGAAAAAATAAATGTCTTCTTTATGCAACAAGAATGAATTTCTTTGGACTTTAGATACCTCTAGATACAATTCCTCTATCTTTGGGGGGGAAGATCATCTTCCAGTACATCTGTGGCTTATAATGAGCTTCCTTCAGTATGACAACTAAACAAATCAACATGACAGAAAACACATTTGCTTGGAGGCTTCTCTTCATTATGTTAAAACATGCATACACAACATAAAGCCCAAGACAACAGTGTCCTGAAGTGCCTCACCTGAGTAGTTGCTAATCCATTACTGATGTTGAATCCATTGATAGTAATCTGAATTTGTCCACGGTTAATCATCTCAATCACAGCCTCTGCAATGGTGTTCATAGGGATGACTGGCATGCTGAGGGCGGCATTGCCATCAGCATTGTCACAACTGTCGGGACACTTCATCTGAGAGAAATCACACAGGGATCAGAGGGAGTGCTACCTTCAGTCCTCAAGACTGTACACAGACAAGAGCAGCTCTCACCTTAACAATCTTCACATCAGGAAGGCTGTCAAGGAATGCCTTCAAGTCAATTCCATTCAGAACAATCCTGTTATCATAAATATGACCATTGGACTTGAAATCAATGACTGCTTTTTTCTGTCAAAAAAAAAAAAGATTTAAAGAAGATCATTTACCAATACTATACTAAGTACCCTTTCATAAAGACACCTATGGAAAACACCTACTTTTCTTGCCCTATCTTCCAACGTACCTTCAGATGGGGGAACATGTTGGCGTGGTCTCCAATAAAGAAAGTGTTTGGCATGTAAGCTAATTTCTCTGAATACTGCTCAGCCACCTCAACTGGGGAAGTTTCTTTATCTGTGATGATATAATCCATGAACAATGCCCCACTGGTTCCAGGATACCCTAGCCACATTGCCTAAAAAACAATAAAGCAAGGCTTCAGTTCCATGTGCATTGCAAAAATAAGTTAAAAATCAATCAATTTTAAGTTAACTTTGCCACATACAGGTTCAAGTTCCTTCTGCTATTTTATCAACTGAAGATCAACCCCAACTCCAAACTTTCACTACCAAGACAGCTCAAAGATATTCTAAAACTGATGTCTCAAGCAAATTTTCCCCCACTATGTGCAGCTTTAAGCCAGAACACTAACCAGTGACTACAGCTTCTCTGACCTGAGGCAATTCCTGTAGGCCACAGTGACTCTTGATTATGGTTCCTCACATTCTCTTTCCATAGGCATCAACAAATCCCCCAAAAAACTCTGACATTGATTCTGGCTTACTAAGAGCCCTCTGACTTGGTTACCTGAATAGGTGCTGGTCTCAGGGCAAACAATTCATTTCGGGCTCCTTTGGTGTAGCCATTCATATTAATGAGAATGTGAATCCCATCCTGATGGATGCGGTCTGCTGCTTTTCCATTACATGGTATCTAAGAATAAATAAATACATAAATACAAGTTCTTTGTGCATTCAGTCTTCTAGTAATAGATGTGGTTAGCCATCAGTGTAACAATGGATAGATACCAACTACATAATTTAATTTAAGTGAGACTTAAATCTTGTTATTCCTGGTTTTACAGAAGTCTAAGTCCTCAACGCAGCAGTGAACTTCAGTAGCAGTAAAACAAAAGCTAAAGGCTAGAAACTGAGGTTATACAAACCAGAACAGCCTCCCCCACACCCACTCCTCAAAGGCCAATTAGTATCAAAGCTCACATGGGTCAAGAGGCACATTCACAAACTAAGGCAGTACAGAAGATCAAAGCAATGATCAAGAATAAGCCAATTAACTACTCTTCAGGATTTTGCCTTGACTTCTGTGTCTACTGAAATCCTGGTCAGTTTTCACACTGAACCCAAAGTAAGCCTAAATGTTGCAGTTGTGACATCTTGATTTCTCCGTGACATTTGACTTACCTTGAGATCTAATGTGAGAGTTATCAAATAATGATAATTTGACTTTTTAATAATCAGAGATCACAAGATAGCCACCACATCCTGGGTAAGGCCTAACATCAATACATCTACAAATTTCAAAATTCTCAAGACTAACATCAGCCTAATTCAAGAAATGATTTTAAGTAAGAATCTCAAACTACAGGCTCATATCTTTCTTCATTTAGAAAACTTTAGGTTTGCTAAAAGGTCAAGGCATAAAAAAAGCTCACCTGAGATAAGTCAATGAAATGATTTGCTTCAGCCATCACTTTTACACGGAAGTTTGTCCCATCATCAGGACTCAGGGCATAACAGAATACCTAGAATATGAGGCACCAAAAATTGAGTATCTATGACAAGTTGCCCATAAAGTAACTGTGACATATGCAATTTTACACTACATCTAGTTTCACACAAATCATATTAATTTATGTGGCATTTACAAGTTGAGAAACAAGTAAAATAAGAGGCACTGGGCCATTTTTTGACACATTTGAACCAGAGTGCCAGAGTATGGCACTGCATACTGCACAGATATATATCCAACGTTCTCATGAATGCAAGGCAAAGTAATTTAACAGAAGATTTGCATAAGAATTACATTCTCTAAGAATGCCTTCTGCAAGTCACCTTTGACTTTGTAATTAGTGAGAATCATAACTATGAATCAGGCTGAAAAGACAAGCTAAGCCTCGGGGAAGCTTTTTAACAGTGACTAGTTCTCCCAATTAGGAAATTACAAGTGTATCTGAAAACAGCACTTCATACTGGTTGGTAAAGGAGGATGACTCAGGCTGAGTAACTCTTCAACCCATAAAAAAACAAATCCAAGAAGCAAAAATCTGCTCTTTCCTCGTTTAATTGCTTACACCAAGAGAAAGTGCCACTTACAGCCACATTTAAAGCTTTAAGTATGCCACTTATATTTTTACCTCGAATTTGTCTGGGTTATGCATGCCTGGAATTGACTGCATTAGGTGTGAGGTTGGATGGTTTCCAAAATCAGAGCTCACATAGCCAATACGAAGTCGACCTTCACTGGCCTTCAAATCCTTGGGATGCTCATATGGTGGCTTGTGAAGAACATTAATCTGCCAAGGAAACACATGAGTGTTTACAAACTCAGGAACTAAAAATCTAAACAAAGGGACAAAAACCTCCTAGGAGTTTGCAACATTAACCTTATCCCACATTCAAGAAAGCAGTCATGAACATACGTTATTGCAAACCTGCATTCTACATATTCCACTGGAGCCAAGTGCAGTGCCCACACACTGTGTCACAAGATGTGATGTGTCTGCTCTCAGACAAATACAGACATTGCTGCTGTAGTTCTGCTTTTCTAACAGTTTCAATACTCCACCTCTGATCATTAAATATACTGATACCACACCACAATCCTCACGAAGTTCTCAGACCACAAGCCCCTTGTGACCAGAACAGTACTGCTGTGATGCACCACAGCTTTTGTTCTGTTCTTTGCTCTCCATCCTTCCCAGGCATCAGCCTGTAACCACTATCTCTGACAGGATTACCAGACTACTAAAACAAGTCACTTTGACTGTTATCTTCCATTAGTTAATCAGACCCTGTCACCAGCTGACAGCACAGTTTCAATTGTAACTGGCAACCTGCACATGTAGTTTCTCTAAAAACTCACAAGCATTATCAGCTATGAACAATACATCTCATCTCTTTACATGTCAGTGACTCATAAAGCTTACAAAGGCTAATACTGACAATCCGAGAACTCAATGTTGAGTAGGAACAAGCAAAGCCCCAAAGAACTTCAATCACAACTGGCCTGTACAGAACTTCCTACCTTGTCCAAACAGAGATTTCCATGTCTCTCAGCAATTGCCTTCCTAAAACTGTGAGAAAGGGGATACAGCATGCTGTGATGTGGGTGTACAGAAGGCAGTCTGTTTTTCTCCAGCTGATCAGCTACAATGCTAACCAGCTTCTTCATTCTTTCATCATAGTCTGTCCAGTCACAGACAATCTAGAAAAAATAAAAAACAAAAATCAGGACAACAGCTTCTTTTGCCCTGTATCAGTTATTTCACAGGTTGAGATTAATGTTTCTTCCAAAAATGGAAATGAGAACTTTTGTAATTACAGTTGACAACTGTAAAATCTTATCTTGTGATTTAAATCTTAACTCTTTACATTTAAATTAGTAATCTGCTGCAGAGGAATCCTAAGAATTACAATCAAAGCCTCATCTTCCTCACCTGCAAACAGTGGGCCAAGTTGCAATAGGCATCTGGGAAATCAGGTTTCAGTTTCAGAGCAGTACGGTAAGAGGCAATGGCTTCTGGTATATTCCCTGAATCCTGTGAAGAATCAGTCAGCAGGTAAAAATATCCTCAGGGTAACTACTCACAGTGCCCCACCACACTCTTCTAAGAGTGAATCATTTGCATGTGCTACCTTGTGAATCGAGGCCAGATTGCTGTGGGCATCAGCAAAAGCTGGGTTTATCTGAATAGCACGGGTGTAGCACTGCAGAGCTCCTTGAACATCCTGCATCTCCTTCAAAGTGTTTCCCATATTAGAATAAGCATCTGCAAATGTGGGGCTGATTCTGAAAAATAAAGATAATATGTCACGAACAAGAAAAGCTCCTCCTCCAGCAAGAAAACATACTCATACCCAGACTTTTCCACCTGAAGAGCAACTACGCAAATTAAAACACAAGACTAAGTCACCCTCTGTACAAATCTAGGCACTTTCCCGTTAGGAAAGGCTGGGACTCTTATAGAGAGTATCCATTTACCTAATAGCCTCTTTGTAATGCATCAGAGCTTCCTGTAACTTTCCCTGCTGTTGCAGAACACTTGCTAAGTTTGAATGCGCTGCAGCAAACTCTGGAAACACCTAGAAGAAAAAGAAATTGACTCTGTCTCAAATGTCACAAGCAGACAGTAGCAAAAATATTTGTGCATTTATTACTGTATTTTCTTACTTTTTTTTATAGAGAGGGGGAAAAAACCCTATGTCCTATTACAAATTCCCAACCTGAAGCACCCACCTCTCCCTCCCACTCAAATGTACCTCAAGAGCCTTCCGATAAAGGCGGACAGCTTCCTCAATATTGCCCTGCTCCCGCTTGATGTTTGCCAGATTGTTGAGAGAATCTGCATGAGTGGGACAAAGTCGAAGGGCTGTGTTGTAGCATTCTTCTGCTTCTACCACCTTGAAAAAAAGGGACACTTAATATAGTAACATTTATTGCAAAAGCACTGTTTATGAGAAATCATTATACAATCACTTTTAAAAGGTTCAAGATGGAGATTTCCTGAATTATTCTCCCTTTTAAGTAAGTGAGGTTAACATCCATCTTAACAAAACTGGCGACAGCTGGTGGCTATTAAAAAAGCATTCAGTGCAATTCTAACAAGGAAAGACGCGCTTACACTGCCTTTCTCCTTCAAGGCATTGGCCAAGTTGCAGTAGGCATCAGGGAAGTGGGGCTGGAGCTCAATCGCCCTCCTGTAGGTGTCTATGGCCAGGTCTATCAGGCCCTGCTCATAGTATACACAGGCAAGGTTGCCATGCACAACTGCGTGGTTCGGGCTCAGACTCAAGGCTCGCAGATAAGCTGCCACAGCTCTGTAAAAAGACAAAGGAAAAAAAAAAAAAGAAGGTAAACAATCACCCAGAGAGCAGGAATTATTTACCTTGGTACAGTGTTTAGTGAACAACATTAAGTCTGCTGGAAAACAAGCAAAGCTTTCAGCTACTTTATCACTCTTCATTACTAGGAAAAACACTTTTTATTCTTTATTCCAATTTTTTGCTGGTTTATTATTCCATTTTAACAAGATAAACAGTATCATCTTACATCTTTATTCTCTCCAGTAACCTACCATGATTTACTTAAGACTTCAATCATCACTTTGTTCAAAAGTGAAATCTTTAATTATATGCTCCTGTAGCACTATACAAATGGCTGATGTATTAAAATCCAGTTTCTAGGAAAATCATAACAATATACATAGTAAGTAAATGTTTAAAAGGTGATGCAAAAATCTGAAATTATGAAAAAACATGCCTCTGTTTGGTCCACTAATTCATGGTTAAATCAGATACCACTGAATCATTTAGACTGTGTGCAATGCAGATAATTAACCTGTTCCTTGCAAGCTTTTATTAAATTTGGGGCCACAAACCACAGCTATCACAAATTATAAACCAATTAAGAGATGCAATATGGTACACTGCATATAAACAACACAGCCTGGACCTTTTCCCAGAAACAAAAGATTCACATATAAGATTAGAGGTCTTAGAACAGGTTAGCCCAACGAGACAGCAGCACCACTGCAACCCAAGGCAATAACAAGAGGTGGACATGTCACAATACAGAATATTCAATCAGATGTTTAGCTGAATCCCAGCATTTCAGTTTGACTCACACAGAAGGAAAATTTTAGAAGAGACACACTTGCAAATGATGTTCTGAATCACATAATGAAAACAGAGAAATCATGCACTCAGGCCTTTCTCGTGCATCTTATTTTCACCCTCCCCAGCCTTAATTTCAAATCTATTTTCATCAGAAACTCTTTTTTGACAATGCTTTAAGTACAAGAAAGCAGTAAGAAAGAATGCATTTCGTTGGATTTTTTAATTTTATTTAAACAGACCAGTAGCCTGGTCTGTCTGCACTTCAAAGCCATTTGCTTGCTCAGCTGACAGCTGAAGTCTTTGCTATCCCTGTCCATATACACTTTACAAAAGGAATATAATCTGTATCTTGATACATCTGACAAGTCACAGACAGCAACAGTATTGATCTGCTTACCTGTCAAATATCCTTGCCTCTTTCAGAACATTTCCCAGATTGATGTAAGCATCCAAAAAATTTGGGTCAAGTGTTACAGCCTGAAAATATTTTTGAAGTAAGTTTTGAGCATTAAACACAAAAACATTATCTACAAAACTGAGTTGTTTGTTGCTTTTTTGAACTTTGATAAACATTATCTGTAAGCTTTTAAGACTTTATCAATAACCTAGTAAGGAAGGAAAACTTACATAAACCAATCAGAGCAAAATTATTTATCTGCAGAAATGACAGCATGTACTACCTTCAACTTTGTTTGCTTACCTATTCAGTTGTAACTACTGCAAAATAAAGTGCTAAGCATTTATTTTACATTAGGCTGGTCATACTTAACACTCCTGTCTACTGGTGCTATGTTGTCTTTAGCTTGTTTTTAGAGGAGAAATCCTAAAAAACCTTATCTGTATCCTTTATCCACTGCAAAGTGAGACAGTTTTAAAACTTTAGCACTGCAGAAAAACAGAGACTGTTCACAAGAACAAAGAAAGAGCAAATACATCACGTGCACAGGGAAAATTCAGTAGCCTTTTAACCAGAACACCTTTGCTCCCTTCAAAACTAATAAAATGCAAAAAACCACTTAAACTGATGAAGTTACAGAAGCTGCAGTACAAAACTACATGTGAGTATCTGACAAGCCCCACTCTTAAAGTCTCATGGGAACTATTAATTCCAAATTAAAATATTTTGTCTATCACAAACTAGACACAGATCCCCCAAAAAAATCTTGAGCAGCTAGACTTTTTTCTGTAGATTTAAAGCTATGAATTTCAGGAAGAAACTGTTGCCACATCTTAAATCCACCTTTAGGTCACTCTAGAAATGAGTACAAAATTAATTACAATGCAAATTAGATACTAGTTGGAAGGAATCAGACAACTAGTTAATGACACTAATCTAGAGAAGTCTGTACAGTGGTGAAAAATAACCCTGGAGAGGAGGAATTAATGTGTCACTTAAAACTGTTCTTCTCAGTTACTCAAAGGACAGTAATACCTGAAACAAAAGTCACAATGAAAAATTACTTTAAGCACCAAGTTGATTCTTTTCCTCACACATAAAACATGCAAAACATTATCATCAAATCAGATTTTTAAAAAAATCAGTCCAAAAAAGGGCTGAAGGAAAATTTAATTAATTTTTTTCATATTTGAGTGTGTGAAGTCCTAGGGCAGCTCTAAGTGTCTCTCTCTAGTAGCATATAGTCAGTTTGAAACACCAGCAAGTTCAAAAGAACAATTAACGAGCTGTTCACTAACAGGATCATACGAAGTTCTCCACTATCAAAATATTTCTACCACCTGCAAGCATACAACTGCATGTACATTCAAATCTAGCAGTGAAGCTGACCCCCTTAGGTAGTTACCTTTTCAAAGTGATGAATTGCAAGCCAAATTTCTCCTTGGGCATTGAAAACACAGCCAAGATTACTCCAAGCAACTGCAAAGTTTGGTTGAGTCTCAATTGCTTTTAAGTAACAGGCCTTGGAATAGTTAAAGAAGAGAGATACAAGGGAAGGGGAATATTTGTAAAAAGAAAAAAATGAGAAAAAATAATTGTTAGTATGCCTTCTCTAACCAGCCAAAAGTGACCCTGCAGTATAGGCTAGCTTGCGCCAAAACTAATGCGCTGCAAACTGTTGTTGATCCTGCGCCAGCGCAAACCAAAACCCAAGTGCAAGCCCACCATTTTTCAGTTATGCTGGTAACAGTTTAATGTTCCTTCAGACACCAGATCACCACAGAGAACACCTCAGAAACAATTCAAGTCGTTCACCAGAAACATGTGCCGCCCTTAAAGGTGTAAAAATCAAAAAATTACCGAGCAAAACCAGCTTCACTCTGAAACAAAATTTTCAAATAGTCTAAATTAGATGGAAACTACTTAAAAAAAAAGAAGCAAAATAAAAAAGCTACTGAAAAAGATAAAACCACTCTTCAGTTTTAAGTGTGCTTGTCAAACGAGATGACACACCCCATCCGTATTGTGTTTGCCGGTTTCTTCAAATACAATTCAACCTCTCCTGCAGCTTCAAAACCTCAAATGACAGGATTGCATGAAGGTTTAGGTCCCTGTAATGCAAGCGCAAGAAATCGCTGCGCATCCTACCCAGCACGGCGCCACGCTATCGCTGCGAACTGCTTGGCTCTAGTGATTGCCCCAAGGTGCAGTGAACGGCCAACCAGAATCATTAATCTACCAGACAGGCCCACACAAAACTCGCATGTTAAATTTGATGTCTGGACTCTGTAAAATGCATTACAACCCAATTTTATCCAAAAGGCTGCAGCCTGGAGCTCGGGCAGTCGCCCGATCAGAGATTAATCATCGAGTCAACCGTTCACGGGGGCTTTAATCGCACGCAATGCGCGTTACCGCTGCGCAGCCTTTGCGCTACTGCAGGATCACAGCGCATCATCAGAAGAGCAGAACGCTGCAATCCAAACAAAGAAGAAAAAAGGAAAAAAATGAACAACCAGAAGAGTTAGAAGCTTTTACTATTAACTATCTCCAATTATTTCTTTAAAAAATATTTTAATTTACTTTTACTTTATTTCTTTGAAAGAATTTGTGGCTAATAGTATAAAATATTCTTACATTACTTGCTTGTAATTAAATATTTTAAGCTGTTTCTGAAGCCACAAGACAGAAGATTCAGGCATGGAGGCAAATGGTTTTGCTGTGGCAGTTACAAACCCGTTACCATATTTCTCATCATGTGACTTTTCGGTGCGTTCCTTGCTGGAAGAGGAGGAGGAGGTGTGTGTCTGCCCTAGATCCAGGCCTCGAGCTCCCTTCAGCGAGGCACCTTACGCATGGAATAGGAGGTTTCACCCACCTGAAACCTTCTAAATACAATATCAGTGGTGAAAAACCAAAAACAAGAGAGAAAATAAAACAAGATCATTAGTAAGAGTTCAACAAAGCAATTGCATTTTTTTGGATATGTCTTAACACATGGGAATGAGGATAATCTGTCTGTAACAAGGGAGACATGCAGAAGGGAGAGGGTTAATCGGGCAATTGCATACAGCAGGGACTTTTTTTTTTTTTTTGGAAGAAAGGCTCTGAAATATCTACAAAGAAATTAAATTTTAGTTCAAACTGTAAGGAATCTGCTGGCTTGATCTTTCAAATGGACTGATAACCAAAGAAACACATTGCAATTTACTCAAGATGTTTTTCCTCGTTTATTAAGTTCTCACAAAACGGAATAACACTTTCAAACTAGGTGTCTCCAGAGCTCTGAAACAAAGAAGTCAGCAACCTAAGGCAGGCGCAGTGTCTTGGCCTATACCAGTCACACTAAAGCTGCAGTGAAGTGCAATTCATGTTAGCTGTCCGCTTGGTGGGCTGAGAACCAAGTGTCTCAAAAACTGTTTAACTCCAAATGCTGCTAAACAATGTTTTCAACCTGGATCCGACCAAATCAATCAGGCTGCCCTAGGGTGGTACACACATCCAAGTTGTTAAGAGAAATCAAACAATACTGAATTTTGAACCTGCAGTCCCCTTTACCCCGTAAAGATCCCCGCCCTCCCCAAATGGTGCTGCAGCCAAACAGACAGCTACGCTGTTCATACACTCCACTTCTGAGCATGCGCGTGGGGCTTGGAGCGACAGCCGTGGAGTCCAGAGTGGTTCTGATTTCTCCACACTCCTCACCCCTGCAGCGCGGACGCGTAAGGTGGCTTGTAACAAGACAATTTCTTTCTGCAATCCAAATTTTAACGTGCCAAGAATTTTAAACTCATCTTGGTGTTCGAATTCTCAGTTTAGGAAACGCAAGACTGCTAGAAGCCACCTTTCCACTACAGCAAGTTTTCTTTTGATCAGTCCATTTACCGAACAAACCAGCTTTGTCCTTCTGATTTCTTTATTTTGGGGGAGGGGAGAGGGAAGACATGAAGAAAAGATACTGGGGAATGGGGGTGGGGGGGTGGTGTGTGTCGCAAACTGCAGCTATTATTTACTAGCCTTTCTTCCACTATCAAGGGAAGGGAAAAGTTAAAAGAATAAAAATCTTTAAAAGCCAATATTATAAGGTAACATTTGGATAAGTTTCTTCTCCACTTACAAGCCACAAAGGACTTTAGAAGAGCAGCCTTTTCAATAGCACCTGCATCGTACAGGGATCTCGAGCTAACCACAGGCTCTCTGCTTGGCACCAGCAGGCAAGCCTCAGATCTGAAGGATTGTTACTTATTTCCAGATGAAAGCATGATGGAGCCCCTGCCCAATACTTCAGAATGGTATCAGATAGTCTAGTTCAGCAGCAAGGCTTGGAAACTTTCCATTTCTTGACTTAAACCAACTTTTTAAACATGGACATGCCATATCTTGCCCTGCAACTACTCTGGGCTGTCTCAGTGCCTTCAGTTTTCAGAAGTTTCTCGGAATGTCTGTAGATCAACGCAGATTTGAAGACTTGGTGCAAAGTTCAAGTTTTCAAAACACTGACGTTTACATGTATTCTACCCAACACCTACCTTGGCTTCTTCCAAGCGACCCAGGGCTTTGAGCAGGTTCCCCAGGTCACTACGAACACAGTACAAGTCCTGAAAAATCAAAATCACACCATCATCTTCAGGACTTCAAATGCCCCACAGGTCTTCACTTGCAAGGGAACAACCCAGTCCTCTAAAGCTTAGTTTAGATTCTTAGTAGATACATCACAAATGTGAATTATTTTCCTTGACCTAGCATTACAGACAACAGATAATCTGACCCAATTTCGTACTGTAATGAACAACTAAAAGAATGTAAAGAATTAAATTAATGTAAAGAGTTAAAAAGAGGTAGTATTTAATACAATTCCTATTATACAGAAATAGAAAACTGAAAACAAATGCCCCCCAGCAGCTTAAGTCCTTTTGCCATATGTATTTCAAGCACCATTTTTTTTCTCAAACCACAACTCCAAACCTGTACTCTTAAGACACGCCATTGCCATTATAGCATTTAATAGATAAAGTGATTTTGCTGCCTGTATCCCTAAAGTTTTTCTCCCTGTTTTGCCCACTAATCCATCCATTTCCAACAGCTTTACCACATGTTCTTGTTCTTTAATTTGTTTGAAATGAAAGCACAGTCTGCAACTGCATTATCCAGCAGTAAAGACCACAGAGAATGGAGACATTTTGTCAACACTAATGAAAAGATTTGCTAAGCTAAACAAAACTCAACCCCTGTAAACAACCCCACAATCTCACATTATTCTAACCAGTGCATCAACTAGTCATCCCAAGACACATATTAGGTTAGACAAGTTCACAGTGGCTGAAGAACACAGAGAAATTACATTCTGGGCTCTTGTTGGACTGGGTTTGCTTTTGCTTTTCCTACAGAGAAAGGATTTATGCACATAGGACTGCAGCACTTTAAGTACTTTTTATCAAAATGTCTCACCAAAGAGCAAATACCTTCATCATGCTGAGCAATACTATACATATTTAATGAGTATGATGCAAAATAAACAGAGGATGGCAGTCTGATACAATGCTTACTAAAAAGTCAATTTGAAACAGTTACAACCAAAAATACAAACCAGATCAATCAATCTTATATGAGTCACTTATAGACAGTCAGTTTCAGCCTATAAAACCTAAACTGATGCTTCTGTAAACCAGTCCACAATGGAAATCTAACCCAGTCTACAGCAGAATTCTAACCAAGGCAATGCTCAATACCATGGAATTTCTAACTTAATGATAAAGTAATACCTGGTTGTTTTCCAAGATTTCACATTCAAGTCTAAGCACTGATTCTCTCACTGTAATACTACTTTAAAGCACACAAAGCTAAATAGGAGGCCATTCACTGAAGCTTCTGCCTTCAGAAAAAAAAAACCAACAAACAAACCCTAGCTCTTCTTTGATCTAAACACTGAAGTATGTTACATAGACAGAAAAGCAAACAACCAGCAGCCCCTTACTGCAACATACAACTTTTTGTTACAGAAGCCTTTCAAAGATCCTTAAAAATAGTATTAACTACTACTTTATTAAGTTTACAGTATACAGGTTGGAAGGGTTATCTTTTCTTCGTTCTTTAAAAGCTGCTGCTTTTGTGTCCTGAGGCAGTAACAAAGAATAAACTTTTACGAAATAAAGCATTACTTACAGGGTTGTACTGAAGGGCAGACACATATGCCTGTACTGCTCCTTCCATATCACCTGCAGCTACGAGTGCAGCAGCCAAATTAATATATCCATCAATGAAATCTGGTTTGAGGCGCAGTGCATGTCTGTAATGTTCAATTGCTTCCTGCAGCTGTCCACGCTCCTTGTACACATTGCCGAGATTTGAATAGGCTTCGGCCAACAGTGGATTCTGTTTGATTGCCAAAGTGCTGAAGTGAGCAGACCTGGAGAGAGCAGACAAGTTAGCAAATAAAAAACCACAGCCCAAAAACAAACAAAACCCACCCCCCCAAACAAATCCACCCTCAACATTCAGTGTTTGTCTGTTTATCTAGTTACCCTAATGAACATTCACGCTTAAGTGGACCAAACATACAGCCAATAAATCTGGACTTACAGAGCTGTCTTTTGTGTTTATGCTCCCACCTTGAAACACTGATCTCCGTGGTTCCCATTTCAGGTTGTACTGAACAAAGACAGCTCTCATTTACAGTCAGAAGGGTTCAAGTTGCCTCACCAAACCTGAGTGCAACACACTTGGAAAAATCACTACAAGAATCCCTCCTTCAACATCTTTAACCAATGTTCCACTTGATATTCTTTTCAAGAAGCAGGGCATGGCTTACATGTAAAATTCTGTTGTATCCTCACCCATTTTATTTTCCCCTACCCAAACTACTACGACTTCAATCAGAAGACTACACAAAAAATCTCAGTCAAATATTCTTACTTCCTTCACCAGCAAACACGAATTTACAGCTAGAAAAAGTGAAGTTCAAACTGCTAGAGGCACAGAAAGCAAGATCAGGAACAGGCAAGCAGAAAGAACATAGAAACAATTTTCAGATCAGAAAACCCCTTTAACTAAACATGCTGTCGTGCAGGAAACAGTCTTGCAACTTAAAAAAAAAAAACAAACCAAAACCACCTCAGACTGTAGGTGGAATGAACATTACACATGTAAATCCTGCCAGGACACACTGATGTGGCTGATGCTCCAATGTTAATAGGTACAATATTAAAATAACATTAGAATAATGGCAAGGCCTCCTGTTTGCTGTAAAGCTGCTAAATCCAATTTGTATTTCTCTTACCCCAGCAAAACCCCAGAGGGAAGAAGCCTACCTGTCCAGCCGGCGACACTGGAAGTGAATGGATGACAGTAACAAAAGCACACCAGTGTTATCAGGCTCCTGTCTCCAGAGCTGCATGCAGTGTCTCTCTGCTGCTTCAAAGTCTCCTGCCTGATACTCACGATGAGCCAACTCCGCTAACCCTTGGAAGGAAAGCATACGTTTCGTTGGTTCTGGAGAATCACCAAAACATTTAAAGGGGGAAAACAAAAAGTTAGATGATGGGAACAAAACAAAAGCAAAACAAAACAAAACAATGAAAACAAATGTACACAACTAATGGATGAAAATGTTTGAAATTATATGAAACACTACAGCAGGTGACAGTTAGGACTCTTAAGATCTTATCTGTACCAATCCTTGACTCCATCAGCTAATAACAGCAAAAATGCAGACTGTAACAACTGTGAATATTTGTAAGTCAATCATTTTCCATTATTCTGAGAGAGACTCCTGTCATGATATGGTATTTTGGTTCCTAACAGTGGAACTGCTGCTAGCAGAACAATGACTCTTCTCACCCTCCTCCATGACTGAAAATGCTATGCTTTTCTACGTTAAAAAAAAATTCTAACAATTTAATAGGGAAATGAAGGACAGGAGACAAAGACTTTAAAGGACTCGAACAAAATAAAGTTTTGCTGTACAAGCAGTGAAAGCCCTTAAAAAAAAAAAAGGCAAAAAAAAAGCACAGTGGGTAACGTTCCTCGAATCCTTCATACTCCTACATTTTCTCTGAGGAGTCAAAATCCCTTCACAGAAAAAAAAAATGGTCTTGGAACAACAATATCTGATGAGAGACAAATACACACTTCAATGATTATGCAACTGGCCTACAGGAGGAACCATTAAACAGACCGGGTACAGGAAAGGAGTTACTGCTCCTGGAGGCTTAGCTGGAACAGGAGTGACAAAATAGTTTTAGTCTTTAATACCCAACTGTGGAGAATAAAATACTTAAATGAAACACCACCTCTTTTAGACAAAACAACTGGAAGTGAGAAAAGTAAGTAAAATTTCTTACAAACTAATAAACAAGAACAGCTTGGAAAAAACCCACAAGCATTCATCCTAGAAAGAAGTGCTGGCCTTCAAATGATGCCTTTATACTAAAGACTCTTACTCTTAAAAGGTTTGATTACCCGAATGTTATCTCTGATCTTTCCTCCTGTACTCTGCAGTCCTTTAATTCCATTCATTAAACACTTCCCACCTCATCCTACAGTTTTAAAATTCTGAATTTAAATGAAACAGATAAACCTTTCCTAATACAAGAAAGCACCTCAATAGCTGAGCCTACATTTTTGTAGCGAGGTAGTACAAAAGTCCAGACACTCTCATGCTTTTGAGAGAACTTTAAAGGTGATGAAAAAAAGATCATAAAGAGATTAGGGTACAGGTTTACTACCTAGTTCTAATTTTACAACATTGGGATTGATGCAAGTTTTTGAATTATTTTCAAATGTGGGTTTTTAGTACCAGCAGGTTTTAATATAAGACTACACGTGCTCTATAAGTACAGTAATTTTTCTGTACAGTACATTGTCTCTGTCAGTGCTATAAACTGTTTCAAAGTAAACTGGAACTACCAAAGCCACTCATTTTCATATAATTACCAAATTAGTAACCAAGTATCTTCATCCAGATTAGATTCCTGTTTTTCAAACCCTGACTAAGGGCAAAATGGACTTCGGGATCTGGTTAAACCTACTGGCAAAGATAAAAAGGTACAACCTTTACTCAACATGAGAATGTTGAGCTGCGGCTGAAAACCACACTGTTTATAAATGGTGCTGACGGTAATACTGGAGCACCAGCAGACTGTTCCTCACTTCTGCTGTTAACAGCTTTTACCCTTCTGGCAGTCAGCACATTTTCAAGTTCCTCTGATGGCACAAACAGAGAAACCACATAGAGGAAGAGCATGTCTCATGAACTGGATTTCCTCTTCAGATGCATTTCAATTGTTTTAGTAAATTTCAAAGCTAAAAAAACCAAAAAGCACACTAAAACAAAACAACCCAAAAGTTTACACTTTAATACTTGTGATTGCAGGGAAATAAGCTTTCAATCACAATCTAAAGCCTACATTTTGCCTACTTAAAGCAAGAAGTCAAACTGAAGTCGCAACTTCCAGGGCAAGAGAGCAGGCAGTGCAGATTTCACACCTGGCAATGAGAACTACTAACAAAAGCAACAAAAGAAGAACCACTGACATTTTCTTTCTTTTATCAAGTGTCTCTGTTTACAAAACAACCCACCCTTTGTCCTCAGATATAAGGCAAACACTCAGTGTAAAATTGCCAGTCATCTACCTCCAAGCATTTATTTTATAAACGATTCTGAAGAAGTTCACTGAAAATCAGGAAGTGGACAGCCACATCACGAAGTTCAGAATGAGCAAAACTTTTAATACAAAGTTGGCTGGAAGTTATGCAGTGCAAAAGATCCGTAAGGCAGCCCATGGAGGGATGCTCACTGAATCAATTTGTAAAGAAAATAATTGCAGTGCAGACTCACAGCCAGGAAAATCCCGTATCAAGTCTTGCATAAATGAATTTCTGTACCTAGGCTAACTTGTGCTGCACGCTTTGACTGTGACCTTGGAAAAGTCTTGTACGTGCTGTGACAATGACCTTCCCTGAGGCTTCTAAACAATACAAGCAAAACAAAAAGCAGCACAGAACAATCAGAAACGTGCCTAAGGCCATTTCTCCCTCCAAATACCATCCTAACCACTTGCAATACACTCATGCTCAGCCCTGCTTTCAAATGCAGTCTTGATCCAGACAGGAGCAGTGGTTACCTCCAGCTGGGAGGTGCTGGATGAGCACAGGACTCTCTCCCAGCGTGCACGTGCCTCTTTTTAACCCCAGGGATCCAGGCTGCAAGAGGATGCTGCAGCCTCGCTGACCACACACAGTCTAGCTGAGAAGGTACGAAACACCGTACAGCAGCATCACTAGCGTTTCTCTTTAGATCCCTACCTCTGCACTGCTAGCCCGTCTCTTTCTCCAAAAGTCCTCTTTTTCCTTCTACTTTCTCCAGACATCGTTTTAGCTCTTCTTGCCTCTCTGGTTACAGAAACGCCCAAAATCCGGGGGATAAAGCTGTGTTGTCCTTTCATCCTTTCACTTAGCATAACACTTCATTTTTTTTCTCTACAGAGAAAGTCATATTTCTCCTCCATTCCTCAAGTTCTGGATCTGCAAACTAAATTTAGGGCAGGATCTTCCGTGGATGCAACACGCTATGGTACTGTCCAGAAAAGCGCTTTAGTGCTCGGCTATGCCACAAAATCACAGAACGGTTTGGGTTGGAAGGGACCTTAAAGATCATCTCGTTCCAATTCCACCGCCATGGGAAGGGACACCTTCCATTCGACCAGACTGCTGAAAAAAAGTCCTAAGTGCAGCGAGCGATTCTGGGCAAACCAACACACATTTTGGGTCAGGCTTTTAGCCTACTTCGCCCTCTAACGCAGTCACCTGATAGTCTGATAAATATAGCAGCGAGCCCGCCGCACTCACACCTCCCCACGCCTCCCCGGCAGCGGCCCGGGGGCTGCCCACAGGCAGCGCCCACCGGAGCGCACCCAGGGCCGCGCTCGGGCCCGGGGCGCACAGATCCCCACAAAGGCAGCGGGGGCACCCCCGCCCTGCCGCTTCTGGAAACTTCCGCCGGGCGCGGGCCCGGAGAGCGGGGAGCAGCCCCGGGGGCGAGGGGTCGGCCCGGCCCCCGCTGTCCCCGGCCAGCCCGTCCCCGGGGGCGCCGCAGCGCACGGTACCTGTGCTGTCCGCCACGTTCCCCACGGAGGTCGCCATCGGGACAGGGGCTGGGGAGTCTGTGGCGGCGACGGCAGAAGGTGCGCTCGGGCCGGGCCGGGCCGAGCTGCCCACGGTCGCGGCGCGCTGGAGCAGCGCTCCCGAAATGGCGGCGGCGGCAGTACCGAATGGCCGCGGCTGGAACTATCTCCGCGGAAAAGAGTCCGGGCGGCGCCGGGCAGCGCTTCCGTACGGCGGGCGGAGGAACCCGCTAAAAAAGGCTTACTACAACTCCAAGGTTATCCTTCCGCGCGCAGCGCTGCGCCAAAGGCGGCGGGACTGCGCATGTGCCGCCACCTCCCGGTACTCCCGCACGTGGCCCCGCGGAACCGGCGCTCACAGGGGCAGCGGAGCTCAAACACCGGCACAGCGGAGCTCAAACAGCGGGACAGCGGAGCTCAAACACCCGGATGGCGGAGCTCAGACACCCGGATGGCGGAGCTCGAACACCGGGAGAGCGGAGCTCACCGGGACAGCAGAGCTCAGTTACAGGGACAGAAGAGCTCAAACACCGGGGCATCAGAGCTCACCGGGACAGCAGTGCTCAAACAACGGGACAGCGGAGCTCACAATACCGGGACAGCAGCGCTCAGTCACAGGGACAGCAGAGCTCATTCACCGGGCCCCGGCGCCACCGGTGCACACAGAAACAGCAGCAAAGGCGTCTGTGTCCCCATTCCTGCTCTACTTCCATGAGCTCTGTCAGCCGCGCGCCAAGGCTCCATACGGAACCCCGGGGTCTGCACAAAGCTTCCCCAGGGCACTGAGAATTAGCAGTCTCCGGTGAATCGTGCATCTTCCTAAAGGCTCAAATTTCCGAATTCTGGTTTCTGGAAGTAATTGTAACTTATAGAAAAAGTAGAGCAGCTGCTTCTGAAATATTGGTAGTAGTTAGGCAGTTCCCAAAACCATTCAAGGGTGAGACATCAGACACTGTAGCTGTGGTACCAGAGAAAAAAATCCCCTTTATGAAATGAAAATTTCCTTACAGTTGTTTATCAAGTATTTCATTCTGAGCAAGCATTTTTTCCAGACAGACATGCATGTATCCAAACAAGCCAGTATTTCTGAGGAATTACTTTACATCTATAAAGACTGAAGAACAAACCATACAAATCTGTATCTGGATTCTGAAGCCAAGGCTTCAGCAGGACATGCTTGTCTAAAATTCATTTTTCACCGTTTACTCATTCATATAACATGTTTTATAATCAATTAAAATATTCTATCTTAAAAAAAAAAATATTGTTAACGCAGTCCATGCTACACTGTTCCTTACACCAAACTGGGACAAGAGAAATTCAAGAGCCAAGAGTGGCCCAGGATGAGCATCATCTCAGGGAAGGGAGTTCATTCATCTGAGTCCAGGTCACTGTCTCCTGCAATGGAGTGAAAGTCCTCGCTGTCTTCCTCATCCTCAGACAGATGGACCTGGCTTAACACACTTGGCCCAGAGCGCTGCTGTTCTTCCTCTTCCTCCTCTTCTGAGATCTCATACCCTCCAATGCTGCTGAAACTCGTGTCTCTCGTGTTGGACTTTGGGTCTGGTTCTTCGTAGCTGCCATAACTGGAAGAAAAAAAGAGTAATTTCAAATGAGTTGCTGATACCAACAATTCTGTATTTAACTGCTGTAAGAATTGGCTTGAAGTCCTGAGAACACTAGGAACCACTGTGCACTTCAATTCTGTCACTGGCCAGCTTTTTAAAATAAAAATTTTTTAAAACCCAGTTCTTCAAATGAAACAATTCCATTATTTTTATCCCACTCTGATACACTCAGGGCAGGAAAAACAGATTGCTCCAACACCTTCTGTCACCTTCACTGCTGACAGAAAGTGCAGGACTATTTTCAGCCCATTCTTGTCCTCTCTAGTACTTTCTCCTGACTCTTGTCAAGGTCCTGGACTGGACTGACCATTGCCTGCCAGCACAACCTATCAGCTCTGATGTCTGTGATTTATTAGGCAAATATCAATAATGGCACTAAGGGACTGAATTCCACAAGTAGAAGAACAGAGAATCAGATACTCTACAGAATGTCCAGAGCAGGGAGAGCAGGTTGCTGTTCTCTCAAATGTAAAAAAATAAAGCTGATATTGTTGTACTTTTAGTTTTCTAATAGTGGAACACCTTTCAAAATACAGAATATGCATATTCCTATACATCTGGACTTCAACTAAGCAGCTGTCTTTCAAGTCAGGACGTGCTTGTTCTTAGAGGGGAAAAAAACCACGTTAATCTGCAAAATCACTTTTGAACTTCAAAGGCATCTTGTAGTTTGAGATAGTTTGTAAAAACCTTTCTTTGTCCTGCCATCAAAACCCACTCTGTACAAGAAATCATCTAACTTAAAAGAACTAACTGGGTGGGTTTTTAAAAATTTAACTAATATTTTTATTAGTGAAAATCTTAACAGTAACCCCAAATTTCTCTCAGTAAGAATAAATGGTAATTATGGTTGCAACAGTAAGAACAGTCACAAGATAACTCTAAGAAAAATGTGAGATATTCTTCAGGTTTTCATGATGAACACTTCAAAAATCTTTAAGAGAAGGGATTTTAACAGGATTCTCAGCTCTAACTACCTGATATTGCTGTCCTCCATGACGTGAGATGTCTCCCCACCATCGCCTTCATAGGACATCATGCTTTCTTCATTGTCCATGCCCATCCGGGTGTTCTCTTGGAGAACATGAGGTTGTTTGGGTCTCACTGCATTGGGCTCCACATCAGAGTCACTGCCACTCTCACTCAGCTGGATAGCTGTGTAATGAACCAATGTTTAGTTACAAATTGACATGTTTGTTCTGTCACTTACATGCCCACTGTCTGTGTTTAAAGGCTGCAGTATTGACTGTAAGGAAAGTTTGCAAAGTTGTGTCTCCACAAGGCAGCAGAAAAGGTATCTGGGGGGTGATACCACTTACTGAGAGCCCAATTCTGATGTTATTCCAAAGCAATCTCATTACCACCATTACTCAAAAGGGCCTTATGTCTTGTCTGCTCTGAAAAATTCCCCTTCTTCCCCCCTAATAATTTTCAGGAGTCACTGCTAAATACCACTATGAGCTTTTCTGCGTAAGCTTGTAGTAAAACCTAGAAACAGTCTGAATAATCTCTGTACACCTCTTCCAATTCCTGATAAAATTGTTTTGACATTAACATTTTACATTTAACCATGATAACCCTGTACCATATAAAAATAAACTCTCTGCTTTTACTAGACTGCCTATTCCTGTCTCTGCACACCAAATCAACCTCACAGTGTTTTCAGAACCATTTGCAGTTTCACTTTATGAAATACAATCAACGAGATCTTGTCTTAACTCTGCCTTCTTTTGTGTCTGTACTTACAGCATTCCTATTCCACTTTTGTTTTCAGTTCCATTTGTGATCACCCAGTTTCCTCATCTTGCCCCTTTGCTCTCTACTGCATGTTTTTGTGATGGAAGCATTAGATCAGCTGGGTTAATGAACAACCAGAAAAGCACACTTACATGAGAAAGGATTATCTCCCTCTTCATCACTCCCATCATCATCATCCTCTCCATCAGACATAAGCAAGTCTTCATAGAGGACACTGGCCTGGGGCTGCTGGGCTGATCCTTCTTCTTCATCAGCAAGGTCACCATCTGCATCTTCGACTTCCTGGGTCACACAAACAGAGATGGTGAAGATCCAGCAGCATGCTACCACTTCCATCATAGATTTCTCACCCTGCCCACACTGAAGCATTCCCTCATTTCACAGTGCTTAACATTGCCAAACTGCATTTCAGAGTCTGTCTCAGGGCAGCAGACACAACAGACAACCCTGTGAGTTAGCACATACAGTGGCTGGGATTTCTGTAAGGATACTCACTGGGGCTGGAGTTTTGGGCTTCCCATCATCATCCTCATCAAAGCCTTCAATATCCACGTCAGAGTCTTCCTCGCCCAGCCTACCTCGCCCCTGGCGCATCTGGACAGGAACACAAACAGCAATGGCACTGAGGAAGGCACCACTGGAAATCACCCGGGGCTGTGAGGAACACCTGGGCCACAGAGGTGGGTGTGGGAGTACAGGAAGGGAAAGACAGAAAGGCAAATACATGTGTATCACTCTCAGAAGCAAGGATCCTTTTTCTCCTTATTGAAAGACCAGACAGCAGTCTCCACATACTTCTACCTGATGTGGTCATCCTTGAATTGGGAATCTCCAGCCCTACTGCATCAGAGTTCCTTGTTTAACTAGTTATTTCTGGAAAATAGCACTAGGTTGTAAAAAAAGTGCTTGTTTTCACAATATATTTTAAAAACATACAGAATTTTCCACCAAGTCTTTTCCTGTCCTTCTCTTCCTGTTCTTCCCACGGTCCCCAGGAGTCCAAGATAAAGAGGACATACAGATTCTGTCCCCAAGACTATAAATTTCTACAGAAAGCTTGAAGACTTCCAAATGTAGAAGGCATTCACAAAGCTACAGATGGCTACCATACTGGACAGAACTATTCATAACCGATCTCTGCTTGCCTGCACTGTTCAGAATAGTTCTCACCAGATTTTCTGGTACCACCTTCAGTCTTGTGGCTCCTCACACTCTTCATTCTCCTGGTAATTTATTTTCATGGTCCTATTACTGCATCTCCTTCTGCTATTCCCTCTCCTTCCACATTTTGTTTTGTTTAATACAGAATAAAGACTAAGGAAAAATATTCTGTGGTTACTGTAACATTTACAGTGATTTAATACCTTTAACCTGTCTGCCTTTTTTTTTTCCTTTTACAACTATAAGGGATCTACGGTGGCAACCATCTCTTCCAAGCTCCTAATTGTCACTGGATGCAACCATAATAATAACAGCAACAGTAATAATAATAATAGTAGTAATAATAATAATCATCATAATCATCCAATTATTATCTTCTGAATCTGTAGAATATCCTTCACCATTTCCCTCTTCAGAATTAACAAGGGATTGCATATTAACCCTCTGTAGCATGATTCACTAGGTTTCTACTTCCAGAAGTAGTGAAGCAAACAAATACCTGGCCTTAGGCAGATTCTTTTGCAGCTTTTAATTCTCTATTCTTTGTTTTGCAGTGTCTCAATTCCCAGTGCTCTTTAATTTTTTTTTCCTTTTCCCTCAGAGCAGTCAAAATGAATGAAATATTGTAATTTTTGGAAGATATTCCCTTCTCTGCTTGGAAAAGCTGATCTTTGTCACCTGTTTCCTACAAAGTCATTGCCTCCTTTTAGTAATTTGTTCATACAAGACAACTCCCCAACCAGATGAGAAAATGGAGGATTCTGACCTGAGTTCCTCGCTTCCCTGTGGTAGTGATGGGAGTGTCCATAGCAGACAAATTGCTTTCATCTTGATAGAATGAAGCACCATGGGACACACTGAGGGAAGTGCTGGTATCAAACAAATCTGGTGGCTAAAGTATAGGTGGAAACAGGAGACAGAACATTCTCAGGCACTGAACTGAGACTGGAACAGTATCTTGAGAGGCAAAACTGGGATTTCAGGACTAAATGCAAAATGAATCTTTTTGGCACAGTGTTTATAGTATTACACACTGTTTAATCAAAATGAGCTAATTATTCATAAAGAACAAACATGGTAAATGCAGTGGCTCACAACCTCAGGTTTGAAGTTCGCCAAATAACAGATTTTAAAATAGAAGTCAGTACTTCTATACAGTGCTATTCTACAGAGGCCAAAATCCTAAACGGGCTCCAAAAGGATTCAATAAATTTGTAGAGAACAGACCTCTCTGCAGCTCATGACTACAATGATCCAGGTGCAACACCAGTTTAAGGTGCCTGAACAGCCAATTCCCAGAAGAGAGTGTTTGCTGTAAAAATGATCACTTCATGTTTGCATCCACCTACTTCTGTTTCCTGCCAGAGACAGGAGACTTGATTATATCAACCCTTGGTCTGACTCAGCATGGCCCTTTTCCTTTCCTTCCTACAATGGGAATGGTGTTGCAGCCCCAAATGCTCCCATCAGAACTGGGTAAAGTCTCTCACATATGAAATAGCAAAGCTTCAGCTTCCAGTCAGTCCTATGTAAACCACTGGCTCAATCCCTAAAGCTGACACAAGCAAGAAAAAATGGGGATTTGGATAAAGTGTTCCAAAAGCCAACCTGCAGTTTGCATGCAGACTGACCTCTGAAGAGTTAATGAGGAACTTCAGATTAGGAGATTTTGATAAAATTCCCTTATAATACACAGTTCATAGATCATGACAATACTGAAAGTCTTAAGAACAGCAGCAGTAATTCTTAAATCTGTGAAAACAGGCTTTGTAAGAATTTAAACAGACGTGTAAAGCCCAGACAGCTCTCAGCTGTATTTGCTTTTTATATCCTGGAGTCCAACCTCTGAAGACCCATATGGGGAGATAAATGTTGGCTGTCATGACTACATTTAAAATAAAGGGAACTAAAGCCAAGCAATCTCCACCAGACCTGCCACCTGTGACAAGTTTGGGAGTGTGGGAAGTGAGACTGTACCTGCATCCAAGAAGCAGAGGGAAAGGGTGGCCTGTGGGTGGTAAGTTCAAGGGAGAAGCTCAGAGAGCTCTCTCCAACCAAGGATAGCTCCCTGCTCAGGCCTCTTTTCCCCTCTTCTGATCACCAACTTGGAATAAAATCAGACCAGATAATACTGCTCTTGGGAAGGAAACCATCAGATAAGAGAATGGCATTTTTGTCCCTTGCTCTCTGATGTGTTGGGATCACCACTGATTCCACTTAATTCTTGAAATGTATCAACAAATAGTTTCAATAACTCATCACCAAAGACTCTCTTGCAGTCCAATATTTCCTATTGGCAGGGTTTTTTTCCATGATATTCAGTTTCAGAATTCCCACCCTGGTCAATTTGATCATTGTTTCTAGCAAACACTTTCCACCTTCCTAAAATACTACATTTTGGGATTTTTGCAGGGGGAGTTGGATGGGAGGGTTTTAAATACTGCCCCAAACCCATTTGTGTCCTGCTAGCCTGGCTCAGCCATACAGTCTTTGTATACTTCTTGCCTAAATACATTTTAAATTCATTTTTCTCTTAAAAATAATCTTTATAAGATCTTAAATTGTACCTGAATTTCAAGTCCTTCTTTTCTGCTCTGACTTTGCTAAAATTAAATGCAACTTTCCAGATGTAATTACATCAGATTTACACAGAGTCAAAAAATGATTGGTCTACAATTGGGATGAACAACTGCAAAGAAAGCTTTGGTTTGTCTTCCTATACATAACATTTGCATTTTATCATTCAATTATCAACACAGACATCTTTCCCAGGGCCTATGAACTTTTCCAAATAAACAAAAGGCACATCTCAGACAGTAGGATGACATTCCCTCCTTTCTCAGGCAAATTCCAAAGATAATTTTAGTTTCCATGAATTAACTTTTCATTCCTGGTGAAAGTTTTTTACTGATGTTTTTAAAAACAACCAAACAACCCAAAATGAGAAAAAGTATTTTTTAAAAAGTCTAAGTAGCTTATAAATCTTTGTCAAACTGTAAACACTGAAAAAGCAGCCCAGCATGAATTGTGCTGCCAATTTGCTCTGTAACACACGGAAAATACCTGACACACACAATTGTCTGCTATAAAATAATGATAAAGGTTAAAAAACGTTATTTTCCACTACAACTGGAACAAAGAGATGTATAGAATCCCAGCATGAAGGCACAGCTGGACTTTGCTGACCATATTAGGCAGTTTCTTTTCTCACAGCAATGAGTCTTTCCAACAATACCTCTCAGCACTACATCCATGTCGTGTCCTCATGTTCTCCTTACCTGCCCACTGCTTGTCTTCTGAGGGTTTCCAAATGTTAACACTTGCACAGTCCTTGAACTTCCAACCAACACGCAGCTATACCTGAGTGTACAAAGCTCATCTCTGAACCAGTTTTACAACTTGCTTGGGAAATGTCTCTCTTTATCTTAGGTCTCTCACTCTCTGAAGCATCAGAACTGCTTCTCATATTTATTCTTAAAAATTAAGTGTTAGCACACCATCCAGCAAGATACTCTACTAAAAGACAAACTGCAGACAGATGGAGAACACTAAACAAGAAAGAACCTCAGGTTCAAACACTCAGGAGATTGAAACTAAAACAAAGAAAGTGAAAAACTTGCTTGGTCACTTGCCTGTGGAGTGTAGGGACCAGGGGTCATAGGATCAAGACTTTCCAGATCTGCCTCCTCCAGTGCTGCTTCCTTAGCAGTAGAGATATCTCTCTCGAGTTGAGTCAGGTGCTCATCATACTAAGAGCAAAAAAGCTTGCTAATGTTGCAGAACAGAAAATTCAAACTGTAAATATTCCAGTAAAGTTGTCCACATACCTCAGCTAAAGTCTGGTAACAGATGTTTACAATCTCCTGGGCTGTTTTTGTGTACTGGCTGTCTGACCCTGTAATAAGAAACAAATCTCTTCACACATTCTGATGTTTGTTCAATTCCAGCTGCCGAAACAGCAAGACGCATTTTGGTTACACAGACCCCTAAATCCCAACACCTTCTGATGTAAGGAGAAATACAAAGCAAGGCTCACATTCAGATAAAATAGCACAACCAGTTTGTCCCAGCATTAAAAGCATGGTATAGGACACAGCAAGGTTGAATCCTGTCTGTCTCAAGGAAATTCCCAGAAACAAATCACTGGATCAGAGATGTGTACTGAGCCAGCAGAACATCCTCCTCAAATGTAACTACCCCATTCTGCACCAGATGGTAATAAAGCTTTGTGTGACAGTGAAAACATCACTGTTTAAGCATCTCTTTCCTCAGGAAAGAAAAACAATCATCAAGAATCACAGCCTCAGGTTTCAACACACTTTGGCAGTACGGGTGCTCAGATGAATTAATTTAAGTATCAAAGGCATCTGAAGCCTTATTTCCACCACCTACCATTGTATTTAATGCTGTTGGCAAGGATGAGGTTAACATCATCCAGGAAAGTCTCCCTGTTCTGGTATTTGTGTTTGGAGATATTCTGGAAGAGAATTGTCACCCAGTAAGTAAGCAAGTCTAAACACCTCTCAGGAGGCTGCTCAGTTCAAGCTACACACCTTGCGGATGGTCTCCAGATCCATTGGATTAGCAATCACCTTGTAATAATCAGGAACAAACTTTTTGTTAACTGGATGGTGAAATGGCCAAGACTGAAAAAAAAAAAAAAGAAAACAGTCAGGTTTAGAAAGCTTCTGTGTAGAATTTTCTACAGTTTGAGCTACAAACGTCATAAAACAAGTCTCCAGAACTAACAATCCAAATGTATTTGAGGTATTCATAACAAGACCTCTTGAATCCAATAATTTAGGTTCAGGAGGGACACAGAGAAAAGATCTACCAGCTGGATTTTTAATTAGGCCTGTTGATATCTGTTTGACAGTAGGAACATAAAACACAAACTAATGATTTTACAGAAGCCTTTTCTATTTAATATCACTGTTTTCTCCACAAGAAGATCAGCACATGTTGCACATCACACACACAGTCACTCAAGCTACGTACATCTGGAACTGCCATCATCTTTTGAGTCACGATGTTATCCAAAATGAAGGAAAAGGCCACTTGATCATCATCATCCAGGAGAGGATTAATTGCTTTTTCTAATCGAGCCAGTTTATCTTCCTTCTGCAATAGAAGTAGGGAACATCAGTGGCTGACCCTAGACTAATAACAGTACTACCATGATACTCTGTCCCAGAGAGACTCCCATGCACCTTTTTATGGAAACGGGGTAATAGCCAAGATATCAACCTATAGACAAGATGAAGTAACTAGAGTAAGGAACAAGCATCTGTTTTTTTCAGGAAAACTCCCATGGGAACTGTTTCAAATGGTAAAAATTCAAAAACCTTCGGCGGTGGGAGGAAGCGTTCCCTTAATTTTCTACTACTCTGCTTAAAATGAGGTGTTTTGCACATCCTCTATCCTCAAAGTCTTCAACCATCCCTCCTCCCTCCATTCTGACCATAACTCATTCACAAGACTTGCCTCTTTCAGCTTTTCATCACACAGGTCCAACATGGACTGGGATATCTGTGTCAGCGAGTGCTTTGGCCCTGCAAACACACACAGCAAGTGCAGCCTGATTAAAAAGGCTCATGTAACAATTTGATCTATCTTTGCTCCTAAAGCATCACTGATTATATTTCTAGCACAGTTGGGAGTATACACTCAAGTATATTCTCAGTACACAAAATTATTCAAGTTCAGCATGGATTTTATATGAGAAGAAATTGTTTGTAGCAAATATTCCCACTTCTGGCATACAATCTGTTAAAGTTTGGAAACTCTCTGGAAAGCAGCTGTGCCTGTGGAAGACTGGCCTCCAAGCCCTCCACCTCTGCCAAATATTCACAGTACAAGTCATGAAAATTCTGTTTCCTTTACTAAGTCCAGTCAGTGAAGCAGAACTGCTAAGGAAGACAAGATGGACATTTAAGGAATATTCAAAAATGCACAGCTTCAAATAATTTCAGGATTCCTCAGACATGGAAACAAGCATTTGTAATAGAACTATGGAAAAAAAAGGTCTTATTTATTATGATAGATCAGGGATTAACTGTCAAAATAATAAAAGAAACAACAAAAGACACAAACCCAATGCTGTCAGTGTCACCCTCAATGCTGCACAGCCTACAGAGACTCAGTGCAGCTGGTAGGTTTTCCTGTCAAATTAATATATTTTGGATAAAGACCTTTCTATCAGCAGTCAGAGTAAAGCTGACCTCCAATGAATCAGCACTTTCCCCCAGCAGATACTTGCTCTACCACAGAATCTATGCTTTAATTTTCAACTGGCTTTCTTTCCATTTTTTTTTTTAAACTAGTTTCCTGACTTCCCAAATGGGGAAGAAAATTCTTTGCAACTAAGAATCAAAATAGGCAAAATCATGACAGCAAACTCTACTCCAAGCTGCATGCTCCAAGGCACTGGCTTCAATGGGTTTGAACTATTCCTATTTGCATTGAAAGAATCATTCAGTAAAGCATAATAATGTAATCTACTGAAAATAATGCTTTGCTTAGATATAGGCAGGACTTGAAACAAAAGCAGAAGTCTTCAGTCATTGACAGACCCATAACTGAACTTCAATTACCACATCACAGTCATCATTTAGTTGTTGCTGGAATTCACTTCTTTCTTATTCACGAATTAGATAATTAACACGATTATCATCTTTCAGGTATATCTGGAAAAATATACGTTCGCTATTGCCACCTGGCAGCGAATTTACTCTGTTTTTATGTTGCTTTTGTCGACTCTAAAAGTTCCACAGCTCATCCATGCACAGTGTATTAGCAGAAACAGGATTTCCCTGTGCTTTTACCATTGTACGTGGCACTGTTCTTCACAATCAGCTCCAGGTGCTCCCTAAACTCCTCCCGGGATGGGTACTGCCTCTTACGGACGTTTTCACGCAAGGTCTGTAGATCCATGGGCCGGGTAATAATCTTATAATAATCTTTGACAACTTTTGGATTTACAGGCGTGTGAAAGGGGTATGTCTGAGGAGGAAAAGGAACAAATCATTATCAGCACACTACTGGCACAGCTGGTCTCAGTTTAACCTCCAGTTAAATAGGCACTAATGTATAAAACCTTTAAACAATCAGTTCCTTAACTGCATCAGGGAAAATAGAATAAGCTCAACTCTACAGTGGCTCTCACTTTCTTCTACACAGTATTCTTCAATACCATTATAAGAAGGAAAATCTCACAGAGAATTCTCAGATGGTATTTTTGATTGCAGCACAAAAGTCAAGAAACTGAACTTTAAAATTCTCATTTCAACTCAAATCTTCCATTTAATCTTTTGATTTTGCAAGTTTCTGGCAAAGTCTGGTGAGAAAAGAGTGAAGTACAGATCTTCGATGCCACATATATAAAAGTATTACACATTGCTACATGTCATGCATCTTGTGCTGGTTTTGTTGAAAAAAAAAATTAAAAAAAAATCATATACCACATTTGAAAATGTATCCATACAAAACTAGCCAAAGTCTGGTGTCTACAATACATAACCTACTTCAACCATATTGCTTAAGATGCAGGATTTGGGTGTCATAGCTTAAACTTACATTGGGAAGATCCCTGATGTCATTGATGATGCCCTCCAAGATGGATGAGAGCGTCACCATGGGATCTGTTCTCCGCCGGTGGATGGATTTATGGGGACGCTGAAGGAAGGAGAGGCAGAAAAATTAGGGCAGTTCCGAGACGCAGAACATTTACTCACAGAAATTCTAGACAATTTAGCTTATTAATTTTCTGGGCAGGTATGAGGAGGTTGCACAGGAGCAGTTGAGGGCCTGGCCAGTTGGTACAAACAGGAATGGAGATGCTACAGTCAGCTCAGGGACACCTTCACTCACATTCAGATAATCACAGTGCACCGTCGTCCCCACCCGACGCTTCTTCTTCGGAGGAAGCTGCTGCTTAGGGAACTTCAGGACCAGGGATTTCCTGCGAACCTCATCCGCACTAGGCACAAACAAAAAAGCACAATACTTTCTCCAGCCCTCATGTGAATCAAGATCATTTGTCCCCCAGTACTGGCTTTGGTTCCATCTGCCATAATACCAAATGTACAATTGAAATACTGTAAAGTAACAGTTTATGTAAAGCCCTGTCACTGTATTCCTGTGGCTAATATGCATATGAGTATTCTGCATTAAGCTCTACATTGTTTCTTCTTATTATCCCCACTAGTATCTCTCCTTTTCCCCTTACCTCTCAATCAGTTGTTTTCCCAGTACAATTTTTGTTCCTTCAACTTTAATGAGTTCTTCATTGTCATTGTGAATGACTGTTTTTTCCAGCTCTTCCTCCTGCTCCTCTGTCATTGCAACAGGATTAGAAGGTGGGGCATTTGTTTGGTAGTAAAGAGGGCAGAACTTATTAGTCCTCATGTGCCCGATTGCACCACACGCTCCACATTTTAGCTGCAAAAATAGAAGGTGACAAATCAGAATTCACAAATGGGCTCCTAGTTTTGAGGCAAAGCATCATTAAAATCCCCCAGTGAGATCTTTAGTACATCACTAGAACAGAAAACTTCTCCAGTAACCAAAACCTGTGTGGATATGCTTACTTTCAAGTCTGGACGTTCTTTCATTTTCTTGGGCTTCTTTTCTGGAGGTCCCTTGAGTTTCTCTTTTTCTTGATTCCGCTTTAGCCGCCGCAATTGTTCCTGGATCCTGCGCCTCTCCTTCCGCATCTCCTCACGGTGCTGCTCATCAAAAAGAGCAAACTTCCGTCTGGGTGGGGGGAAAAAAACAATACACAAGTTTTCCAGCCTAGTTCATGATTTTCTAGGTACTCTTCTGGCAGGTCAATCACTGCACAAAGTTTGTGACAGCCTCCAAATGGACAGCCATTAAATCTCTCTTTCTCTCCACAATTACAGTACCAGGATTCCACACTCGATTCCGCATTTCCTCATACTGTCAGTGGAATGAAACAATCCCACAGGCAAAGCTAAAAGGGAGGAAAAAAGAGATCACAAAGTCCTTACATGAACTCCTCGTCCTTGGTGGTCCGTATGCGGCAGTAGGCGTCGATGACTGCGGGCTTGCGCACGGTCTCACACCTCACGTATTCCTTCCCATCCTCGTCCCTGAACGTGCGATAGATCTTGAGGCGGCGGCCAGTGGCAGAGGAATTCAGGCTGGTCACAGAGGCGGTGTCATCATCCTTGTGAGAGGTTGCTGAGGCTGCTGAAGCTGTTGCCACAAGAAAATGCTCTATTTGCTCCTGATTTTTTTTCCACACTCTTAGAAATATCATCGTTTAAATACAGCAGATAGTTTTGGCGTAAAAACTTCCAAGATGCAAATTCAGGAAAACCTAAGCAATAGAAGTCTTTCCCTTGCTTGTTCATGTTCTTTTATCATGACATGAAATCAGGCTGAAACAAAGATACTGAATTATCCACGTGGATTATAAAGCCAGAAGTAACAGCTACAGTCAACAAGGACCCACAGGTGCAACCTGCAACTGCATTCTGGCCCTGCAGATGGATTAGTTACAGAGGTTTTCATCATAGGTATGGTTATCTGGCAGAAAATGAGGGTCAAAAATTATCCAGTTTTCCAAGGAATGTTCCAACCAGTGTGTCAAGTGACCACAGAATCTTTTCACATTTCATAATTCAGGTTGAGAGGTTTTGTATGAGGTAATGCTGGATAGCTTTCCATGAGGCAATAATCATCAAAAATCTTCCACATATCCCTTATAAGTGATGCCAGTAACTATTTATTAGTGATTCATTCCCAGTTTGAGAATAGATGGCCACACTAACAACCCAGATGCAGAGCTCAACTTTGCTCACACCACGTTCAACAAGTAACAGTGGTCATGGGCACCTTCATGAAGTTCATTCACAGGTCAAACATTTCACCTGGGACATGTCAAGTTCTCTGTTGGACTGCACTTAAAATAAGCACATCTCCAGGAGACCCAAATCTGGCAACTGCCCAATTTATCTCCAAACACTCTGGCACAGCACACAGTGTAACAGACACTGCTATCAGCCTGCAGACTGTGCCTGCTTCACACACAGAGCTGTGTGTACACAGCAGATCCAACTACAGAACTGTAAGCTCATTCCAGGAACTGTATGTGAAGACATCTTGAGAAAAGTACTGAAAAAACAGCTGCCCCTGACCCACCCCCACTCAAAATAAAAAAAAAAAAAAAGGAAACTTAGGCAGGAAACAACAGTGACTAAAGAAATTCCAGAGTAAGTTTATAGTTCAAAATAAACAAAAGATATGAGGCAAAGAATACACCTCACATGCACTTTAAGCCAGTAAGTGCTCAAGAGAAGGAAGAACCCCCAGAGAAGGAAAAGCCCCAGATAAGCATGTTTATACATTCTCCCTGAGGAATCCACACTCTCCTGAGAGGCCAGATCAGCCTGACACAAAGTCCTGCATCCCTTCCCAGGCACAAGTTCTGCTGGTTGCAGTTACTTACAGAGCCCCTTTTTGTCTCTCCTGTCCTTTTTGCCCCTGTCTTTGTCATTGCCATTGTCTTCTCCCAGGAGCATCCTTTGCAATTCCTTCCGTTCCTGCTCCTCTCTTTCCCGAGAGAGCTGAGAACTAGTTTTCTTGTTCTGTAACATATTCTCAATATTCTTTCCCATCTCTTCAAAGTCACTGTCTTCAGCTGAACTGCTATCTGTGTCTGTTGACAGGATCTCAGTGGATTCTAGAACCCTGAAACAGGAGGCATCTTGAAAGTCAGTGAATGTTGCCCTCCCAAATTAAAAAAATACAGCCTGTTACCTTCCCAGAAATACAAAGGTAAAAATGATGCAAAGGTTTGAAAATGAATGATACAAATCACTGCTACAATAATGGGCATAATATATTCCATTCTCAGCCTTCCTTTTAGCCCCCATGTCTAAAAGATCAACTGTTCCAAGACCCTCTTCTCCAAAATGCTGATCTCTTCTTCATCAACAGTACTTTATTCCCTCACCACTCTTAGGTCTCAGGCCAGAACAAGGAATAATGCATGAATTCTTCTGGCAGTTTTGAAGAATAGGACATAGAATTGGTAGCTGCTACCCAAGAGAGAGATGGCAAACTGCTCATAACAATTACAAAAAATAATAAAAAAGAAAGGAAATAAGGTGGTGAGCTACTGATGTGCGGAACTGCAGAACATCTCATGTCACGACTCTACAACACATTCTGCCTTTCCAAAAAGTTTGTGGCAGCAAAGACACTAAACCTGAGGATTTCTATTACCAGCCAAAGGCCTCTTTCTTAGTGCAGTATTTCATGGGCCCAACAAGTTGAATGAAAATCTACACCACCACATATCAGTGAGCCCCAGGCACGCACAGTGCTGGACTTTCAGGGTGGGGATGGGGTGGGGTTCAAGACTGCGAACATCAGATAAGAACATACTTGTTTTGTAAGTCAAAGATGCGCTGACACTCTTCTTTATATCTCTCCTGATGTTCTGCCACAGAGAACCGAGAGCCACGGGCAAATTTGCTCATAGGCCCTTCCCCTGAGCGTGCCTGCTCTGTGGACATCGTACGGACCACATCGATCACCTCCCACCGGGACAGCTTCTTTATCTGCAAGGAGGAAGACAAAGAGTGGTTTTAGAGACATGCAGCTGAGGTAGCTGGCTATGGATCTCAGTTCCCCTCCACACAAGGTCGAAGCAGAAATTTATATGTCCCTTCCACTACCAGCTGCTAAATCCACTGCTGAAGTCTGCAGCCTGCTTTGGGCTCATGCTCACCTCCTCCTCAGGCACTCCAAATTTCCGCAGAAGCTGTTTGGCGTTTTTGAGGGAAAGTCGGCGCAGATCCGCATCTGTGCCAGTCACTGTCTTCTTCACTGGCTGGGGTTCTTTATCATCCTGTTCAGAGGAAGATTTGGCCTATTAATGTCATAAGAGATCCTTCCTAGGCTCATCTGATATTTTCTCTTGCCTATGTCCCATATTTACTCCACTTCTCCCACATGACTTCCCAGCTATTGCTCCTTGGCAACTGTACCTTCTGCTGGGTTGGTTTGTTTGGAATCTTGACATAGGAAAATCCTTCCCCACAACCAGTGGGATCTGCAACACCAGTCACTTCCAGGAGGCACTTGCCCTTCATAGCAGCAATGAAGGCTCGTGTGGTGTTCCAGGGAGCCGTGCGCACCTGCAAGCAAGAAGAGACACACTCATAACCCTGGTACAGTCCCAGCTTTTACTTTGGGATTCTTCCAGCCATGCTGAGAACTTTTCATAGTGACACAATGAGGGTGAATTCCACTTCTTGATCCTTCAGCTGCCCTGATAACACTTCAATGAATAACCAAAGTGCTAAGTAACTCACAAAAGGCATTTAAGGTAAAAAAAGCCTAGTCCTGAAAGGACCTGCAAGAACAATCACCAAAGACAGGTATGAGCTGGCAGCAAAGTTCCCAGGAAAGTTGTGCTAACATTTGAACCACTGAATCCCACTTTAAATATGTCTTTTAAATATAAAGACCTCATTTTTCTCCTGCCATTCAAATTTACGCATTCATGCATCATTCTGATTGTACCTCATCATCAATCTTCATTTGGAAATCCTCTTCATTCTCCTCTTCTGGAGCAAAAAAGGATTTCTCCCCATAACCTGCATCCTGCAGAGAAATATTAGGGAAAAAAATGAGAAGCTGAAGTCTTAAAAAGATTACCAGAGAGAGAACTAGAAGTGTCTCTTTGGAGACTTGTGCTGAACAAGCAAACTTCCACAGACAGTCATCTGCAAGACTCACTGTGACCCACAGCAGTACAGATGTCAAACTGCCCAGTATTTTGACAAACTCCATAACTAAACAGTGCACTCAACTTCAAAAAAATAATCAGTGTCTCTTACAGCCACCTACTGGTTATTTTCTGCTGTTGAGCTCCAGGTATAAACAAAAGCCCTTCCTTGTACCTTCCCTTTGGTACTTTTGAGCACAGCTAATTCAATATCCAGATAATAGGTGGTAAGAACACAATGTCCCAATCTATAAAAATTAACTTCCTTTTATGCAGCAGCAAACGTAGCAAGTGGCACAATAGTTAGGGACCTAATTTGCCTACTTTATAGCAAAATTAGCTTTATGCAGAAGGGGTTACCTGGGCTCACCCCTCACAGGATGTCAGCAATCTGCCTTGGAGCCAAGCAGGATTTACCTTGAGCCGCTGCTCAGCTGCAATCATGCTGTAATAGGCACAGCACTGCTCTGGGGACACCATGGCTCTGATCTCCTCCTCTGTTGGCAACCTGAAATCCGGCTTTAAAACCCACCAGTTGGAGTCCATCCCTGAAAAATGCACAAGTCAAACACTGAGTGCTGGATGCCATCACAGCCCCGGTTCCACTTGCATGTATTTGCTTGCAAAACACAACACAGCCACATGCAGAGGGAAGGAAATGCATTTGAGTTGGTGTCCTTAATGAGGAAATCACTGCCCAAAGGGTTATTAAAAATGTCTAAACCGTAGTCACTTCTCACCATCAAACATACTTGATGTGCCAAAAGAAAGTGCACATTCTTAAAAATTGGAACCAAAAAACCCCTGTCACATTACATTCCAGTTCTGCAAGGAGATGTTTCCAAGAATGGTTTGTCAGGAGATGTTCCCTCCTTCTGCTCTGTTTGGAGCTCCAAGAGCAGCAAAGGATGGCTGACCACCCAACAAAACCCATCGCTACCTGTGCGTTTGAAATCAGCACAGAGCTTCAGCCGCTTCCGGATGCTGCTCTCGGAGTGGGAGGGAAAGGCCTTCTTGATGTCCTCCATGCGGATCCTCCGGGGACGGTCTCTGCTTTTCCAGAAGAGGCGATAGATAAAAACCTGCAAAACAAGACCCATTTGTCCAAAGAAAGAATAAACAAACTTGCAAAGACAGCACAGACAGCGTTTCTGGTGACTGCTGCAGACTTCCTACTTCCTACATTGTTTCTCATAAATTTGCTCGGTGAAGTTTTCCAAGCCACTTGTCTGCTTCAGGTTTAGCTGTTTTTGAGAATGAGGTGTGGAAAAAATATTTGTCTTGAAATTTTGTTTTGTTACATTAGGAATGTTCATGCTTTGGCACAGAAATTCTGTGAACAGCAGAGATTTTTCTGCTCTGCAAATACCTCTGGAGTTACAATTTTGACTTAAACTGACAAAAAATTACTAGAAATTTTGTCCAAAATCTGAACTTGGGGATAATTACTGAATACTTATGGACAGTCCCAAAGCTTAACCACCACAAGATCTAGAAAATTAAGAAAGACCTATGGAGTAATTTTAATTCTGTGCTGTGTGATAGGACTGTGATAGGATTCCTTTACCGTCTCATATTAAAATCCATCTGTCATTTACACAGCACAATCATTTCAAAATTCACTCTCATTTCTTTAGTTTCATACACTTATATACAATCTTGTAACCTTTTATTTTGATAATGAAAAGCCTTCATCATTTACTTGTCAAATAGGATGCAATTAAAGCAGAAGAGACATGTTATAAACCTTTGGTTAAATGAAAACCAAAATGGGCTGCCTGGTTAACATCCAACTCTTGCAGTGCTCTCACACCTCACAAGAAAACAAGCAACCAAAAAAAAAGGGAGTCACAGCAGGACAATGAGATTTTCAAATCCAGACTGCCCACCTGATGCCCAAGCTTATGAAATGGGCTTTCTCCAAAGATCCCCAAAGAGTCATTTATCACATACCTGCAGGAAATCTCGGATATGTGTGTTAGCTCGTTTAGAGTTGGGACCAGGTACTTCATATAGTGGGCACTCCTGCCCAACCACGAAAATATCCACCAGTTCTCGAATGTAGTAGCCTTGTCGTGTCCGGATGATCAGGAAATCTGTTTCAGGCATCTTATGCAGATAGATGGGGGCCCGGAAGAGATTGTTTTCAAATGCCTGTTAAGAGAAACAGTTCAAAAGTCAAGTTCTGACAAATCTTCAATCTACAAAAAAGATCTTAAAAAAAACCTAACACCCCAAGGTTCGTTGCAATGGCACACCATCATTTGTATCACAGCATACGTAGATGTGCAGGGAATAGTGAAGGATGAAGAACAAAAGCTTAAGAAACACTACAACAGATGCAGAGATTGAAGGGCTTTTTGGACAGTGGAGGTACTTTCAAAAAAAGACAGACAGAATGCATCTCCAAAAGAGCACAATAACCACAGAAATCAGCCTAACATACAGTCAGCATTGTTAGTTCTGTGATGAATTTCTAACATCAACCTTCACCTTATCTTTTTCCTGTGATATGGAATGGAAGAATTATTGCTACAGCAAGAGCAGCTAGCATTAACTGAACTCCATTTATATTTACATTTATGGACTATGAACTTGTAAAATTCTTAATTCCTCTCCCCACGTCAAATGTATGTATTTTAACAACAGAGAGAGGCTCATAAAAGCAGAAGTCTGTACACCTGACTAATAACTGACATCCAACAATCAGAAGTGCAGCTCTCAGAAAGTACACCAAAGGGCCTGGATCGTGATAAATCCATGTTTTCTACCCCCTTCAACACCCATTTACTGAGCCGTTCAGCATTCAAGCAGCTTTGGTTTTCCCCTCAGTCCTCTCTAACACTATTTCTAATGCCATTACTAAGCAAAACAGCAAAGACTCACTACCTGCAACTCCTACAATTCCTACAACAAATTTAAAAAGCATACAATTGAGATTTTTTTTTTTTTTTAAGACAGATAAGAACTGAATTACTATGAGTAAGTGAGGACTCATAAACTGGAAATGAAAAGGCATCTGGGTTTATTTGGGAAGCTGAACCTTATTTGTGATTAAATAAATAGGGCTTGTAATAGGCACTCTGCCTATTACTCCACATCTAACTTACCTGTCTTTTAAATGTAAAAACCTCGTTTCTCACCTGGAGTAACTGGCCTGGATGCAGAGAACCCAGGAAGGGGGAAGTGTGACAATAAACAGTCTCTCCATATTTACAGTCTGGAGCTCCTGGATCTTTACCAGGTTTCTGGAAGGTGCAATGAAGGTGCTGTTAGCTCTCAGCGAGAGGCAGAGGGAAATCACTGTCCAACAGCACAATCTGCATACTCACCCTTTTGTAATAGTTTTTAATCTTTGTTGCCATGCCAACCTGCATCATCAGAGGGGCGTTCTCCTCACTGTACTCAGCAAGGATGAGATCTCCATCCTTGCCAGTGAGGTCCTGTGGTGTGCGCATGAAGAACATCTCCCCCCCGCCGGAGGCCTGGCGCTCCTGCTCCCTCATCTGCGCCAGGGACGAGGGACAGCGTCAGGAGAACAGCTCATCAAACAGCCCAGGCACACTCGAAGGCTGACAGGAATAGCTGTACCTTGGCTTTCTTCTTGATGTGCTTCAGCAGAGGCTGCACAGCGTGGGGCCCGGGCTGGGACAAGGCACCAAAGGAGTATTTCTTGAGGGGAGGCCGATGGAATTGTCGGAGCTTCATGGGACCCATGTGGGTGGGAAAGAACGGCTGGCGGAGCTCCACTGCTGGGATAGAGTGCTGACACAGAACAAAATCTGTGTTAAGAGGGACAGGCACCACCTCAAAAGCAAGACCATCCTCCTATCCTGTTAAAACCTACATAAGAGAGCCCAGGGATATTTTTAGGTCTCCTAGCAGTAACAGAAGTGCACTGAAATTCACTTGTCATCAAAAATGTTGCCTTTTGACAGAAAAGTGCTTACTTCCATATAAAGATCCTTCCTCTGTGTACAGAGCTGACTTCAATTTTACTATTTCAAATGGTACCCAATGATGGGATCTTTTTACTAACCAGAAACTGGCAAAGCTATTATCTCTATCGGTGGGAGAGAAATTCATTTGAAATTACACACAGTTTTCCCATTACAGAAGATGCTGGAGTCAGATGAGGTTTTAGAAGTCACTGAATTCCACAATGTAGGAAGAAAAAAAACATCACCTCCTCACCTAGGGCTAGTGAGCAGTAATTCAAATTCATCAGTAACTAAATTAGTTTTATAATATTCAGACGAAGACACACAGTAGTAGCAGAAGTACAACCTGCACCTCTTTCTCCCCTCCCACTATTGGTTTACAAAGAATAATAACTAACAAGACACCAAGCAAAAGCATGGCGAGTAGGACACAGCAAGATCAAGCAACTAAACCTTAGTTTGATGGGGCAATCAATAAAAGTTAGTCCAAACTCCTAATTTTAACTGAACATTAAAAATATATCTCATGAACACTTAACTGACCTGCTGTAATCTCAATTCTGTTTTTCTACAAATCCTAAGTCCTACCCTCGGCTAGAAACCTCCTACAAAGCCACTCTAGCTCTTCCTCACTCCACAGTGAACACTGTTGTGACTACCTGGATGATGTTGCCTCCAAAGGTTCCTCGAAGTCCCTGCTGTTTGGGGTAGTAAAACTCATCATTGGAGAGGTTCCAGGGATCCTTCACCTCTGGCTGAGACATGTTCTAATTCAATTTTAAACACAGAGAGAGAGAGAGAGAGAGAGAGAGAGAGAGAGGTGTCAAAAAAATAAAAACTCACTCCTTCTTCATCATTCCTAACCCTGAAGATGATGCTAAAGCTTATGCTGACCTGCTGCGGTTCTTCCTTGATGACACCTGTTTTTCCCAACAAGATCCGACTCTTCTTTAGAGAAGACTCTTTCTTGTTCTCCTTGGATGGAGAGTTCAAAGTCATCTCTTCCTTTTCATCAGGAATTTCTAAAAGCACAAGATTACATCCCTACCTTCCCTCTTCAAACTGACATGCATGCAAGTCACATTAAGACAGTCACTCCTAAAACACATCAAGAGTCAGATTAATCATGTTAAATTTAACTTTCAAGGCATTAATTTCTGCTTTCCTGTGAGTGCATTTAACTTGCAACTTGAGTGTGTACACCACACTATTAAAGGTTATTAGCATTGCCACCTCCTGCTTAGGCCTTTGACTTGCAAATTAACTTCAAAAGCCAGAACAAAGGAAGGTCGTAATTTATTTCCATTACAGTCCATTTATTTCCATTACAGTGTGATTATAAACCCTTGCTTTCATTTCCCCTTCTCTTTTCTCATTCAAGTCAAATTTCTAGATGCCATAAACATACCCAGAATTATGTTTTCATCGTTTGGATCAAGTGTTAAGACAGGGGGATCCAAGTAGGTTTCCATTGCCTGGTCATCCCAGATGATATTGTCTTCCCAACGGCCATACACTAATTCTTCATTATCAATTGGGAAAATGGAGTACCAGGGCTTGTCTTCATCCAGGGAAACTGCAACAACCATAAAGTAGAACCCTCAAGAATTTTATACAGCCTTGGCAGAAAACTATTTCAGATCTCACCCCCACCTTATTCCCTCAACCTTCCCCATCTTTCAGGCTTCTTAAGGCAGGACCCCTAAAAGGCAAAAGAAAACTGATCTTGAAAGCAAATAGAAAGTAGAGTTTTACCAGCACTCAGAGATTTTGCTCTACTGAAACAGGCCCAGTTTCAGAGCAAACAAGCAGCCCTTCTACCACAGAAATGTGTGTCACATGCACCTATTCACAGGCCATTACCTTGCTGTTCAGGAGCCTTTTCCTTGCACTTTGCTATGCCCAGGACTCCTGCTACATTTGGTTTCTGTGCTAGAGGAATTGGTGAATTGAGCAAAGAGCCACTGCGGTTCAAACCTAGAGAAAGGGAAAACAAAATTAAGGTCAGCTTGAGTGGGAGGGTCAGGGACACTGCAGTGCCTTAAACCAGAACTAGGGGGTTGCATGGAGAGTGAATTTCATCCTGATGGACCTACTGCTCATATCCCAAAGAGTGACAAATGTCATTAGAATTGGGAAAACTTAAAAAACCACATTTCACCCAGAGCTGACGGCTGGAGTCTGCAGCCTCTTCAAAGAATCTCCAATTCATGCACCCAACACCTCAGTGTCTTGAACTCACAGCTGAATATTAAAGGATTGACAGTAGAACCCAATAAAGATCTGACATTCCCATTGAAGACTTCCTTGTAGAAGCAGGGTAAGATATAACAGACAACAAACATTCATTCTACATGAGCAAATTCAATTTAAAATGCATCTGTGTCTAAAAGAAGTCTGAGGCTTTTAAGAATTGTTACTTCCCATTCAGAAAAAAAAAAGTACCATTTTTAGTTGAGGAGAAACTTCTGAAGTCTTTTACATAATTCTTCCAATTAAAGCCAAAATTAAACAGAATTCCACTAGCCCATAAAAAGAGGAAAGGGTAGCTTTGCTTGATATTAACGTAGATGGATCCAGCATCTGGTATACCCCATGGAGAAAAGAAAGCCAGAGCTGGAATGGGTTTTTTTTTAACAGAAGTGACCTTCAAAACTACTCTGGTTTTGGAAAGATACTAAATCTCAGAATTCTCAGTGGAGCTGTGATTTTGCCAAAAAGCATTCCCTGACAGGGAGAATTATGTTCTACATTTGAGACATGCAACTGTACATGTACATTGGACATGTACAGTTGAACATGTAATGAGTCAGCTCAACTACCGCAAGCAAAACCAGTGTCAGACCCCTGATCACCTTGCTGGGCATTGTATGCAGTGGCATTTCTGGTCATGCTGGATGGCAGCCAGCCCGCCAAGCTTGCACGCTGCGTCTTCGTCCCTTTGTGCTTGACATCCTCCCCATTCCAGATGACATCATCCTCCCACTGGAGCTGTGTCACCATGAGGAAGTGCTCATCAGCTAGCAGATCATCCTTCTCCTTCGTCGACTCTGCAGCCTGGAAGGGCGCAATAATTGTTGGAAAGACCTGACTTGAAAAGCATCCTTCCAAGCTAAAGGAGGAAAATTCCAAATCTCACTTTGCACAGTGCACAACAGCCCACCAGCCCATCACCAGACTCTCATTGTGCAGCAATCCCCACATCCACCTCCATGCTGTGCCCCTCTCACCCCCTCATCTTCAGCCTCCTGCTCATTCTTCTCCTTCAGCTTGAAGCCATAATCGAACCCGCTGCCGTCTTCGGGGATGCCCAGCATGTCGTACCAGAGTTGGGCAGGGCCGTAGCGCCACTCGGCCACCTTGGGCTTCGTGTCTGTCACTTTGTCTATGTCACCAGTCGACTGGGAAAACTTCGACTCCACAGGTGCCATCATGGTAATCTGAAGCACAGCAAAGGAGGGAACGGTTACACTATTGGTGGTTTATCTAAATGTCAGTAAGAGGTCTCTTCCTTCCAAGTCTCCCAGCTTATTCTCAGAGAAGAAAAGCATTTCTAAGAAGTTCTTTTCCATACTTACTAGCTGCCTCAAGAATGCTCTGCAATTAGACTTCCAAGAACAGAGAGATTTCTTCTTGATACAAAGAGGGTAAGCTCTCCTATTGATCCTGTACCATGGATGCAGCCTTCTCAGTAAGAAGCAATCACCTGAAGTCACTGACTAGAATTTGAAAAAGAGCTGCTACCCAGCTGGGATATAAGCCAACTCTGTTCTCCACTTTTCTTTTGAGGGAAAAGCTCCTTCCTCTAAAAGCCGCCGTCCAATCTACTACTACCCCCAGCACTAGCTGGTGACCCTCAGATATCCCACCTCATCATCTGAAAGGCACTGCTCAGGAGGGGGAGGAGCAGCAAACTCATACTCCCAAGGAGATTTTCCTTCCACTCCACTCTCAACCACAACTTCACCCTCCTGTATCTGCACTTCCTGTGCCAACTCCCGATGCTTCTTCTTGCGTTTCCTCCGGGCACTTCGCCAGACCGACGGAACGTTCTTCCCAGGGCCAAAGAGACGCAGGAAACGCAGCACCTGGAACAGGAAAAAACAAGGGGACCTGATTAAAAAGACACTGTGGATTGCTTGCCCTCACCTGAAGAGCAGCACTGAAAGAGAGCAATCTGAAATTCAGAAGCTTGGCCTGTGGTGCAACCCCAGTTTCCAATGCAATCAACAATTTCTTGGTCACACTTGAAAAAAAAGAGTTTCTGATCCTTCTGTTTGATGGATCCTTCCTTCTCAAAAGGATGTACTCTTAATTTCAGACACAAAGAAAACCAGAGGGAAGAAAGATTGCCTTTACATATTGGACATGGGGTTAGACACCATCTGGAAATAATAGATTTTCATACTGAATGATCCACATTCTTCAGAAAGACAGATGGAGGTTGAAGAAGAGTTCATAAAATTATCAGCAAAAGAGACAAGCTAAAAGAGAGTCATATTGAGATTTCTTAAGCAAACAGATAAATAATATGGTCCAGAAATAATAACACTTCTTTTTATTTCCATTATAATGTAGTTCCCCAATACTGCATACATCCAAAACCTGCACTAAGGGTAATGATAAATTTTCTCTTCTGTTCCTTCTATGGTTATGATTGTTGGGTTTTATGCACTTACAATTTTTTTCTTCTAAGAACTCTTTTAAACAGGCAAAACCTTGTTTCTAAATTAACTGGCATATTTAGGAAACAGGAACCAAAAATTTGCAGGTACACCCTAGTAATGTTCCTTGTTAATCTGTTACACTGGTACCTAAAGGAAATAATGTTTATATGACCACTCTGTCCACCTCTGCCTACATCCATGTAAACCTTCTTCCCAAAACTCACACAGATTACTTCTAAACCCTTTATCCAGTCCCAGTGACCTGTCATGAAGGGCAAAGGTCTCAGACATAGTTAAGCTGCTAACAGTTTAAATGGACACAAAAGTCTGCTTCTGCACATGCTATTTCAGGAGGTTTCATCCAAAAATACAACGCTATATTAACACGCACATCAGCCCATACTCATAGCAAAATCTACAGGGCTTTAGGTTTTGCCAGCTCTAGTGCTCATGAATTAATCATGGGAAGTGCTCAGCATTAATTGCTTGCACCGATTTCTGCAGCCACTGGGCACATCCAACACTGAGCCAGACTCTGACGTTACGTCTTGAGCATCAAAGAAACGAACACACCAACTGATACACAGGAAACACCAAGTTTGCAAAAGCCTAGAAAACATTGAGAAGGGAAGACTCTGTGCTAGAGCCTCACCTAGACTTCCAATACACAATGGTTAGCTAAATCATTAAAATGTGACATTTAATTATGCAAATTGTTCAGCTCCTTACACAAACCCCCTGAGGCACACATAAAACCAAGTTATCCTTGTTCACAACCACCTGTTTGGCAACTATAAGCTCATCTTCATTGTCCTTCTCCTCCTACCTTTCCTCTCTTCTCGACAGCTTTAAAACTTCCAAAATAATTATTGAAATACCTAAACTGCATTTTCTATTTGGGAGCACTTAGGAAAGAATTGTAATGAATTCGCTTTGTGCAAAACCGAACCATTCTTTGAACCAACTTGCTTTGAGGTGATTTCTAATTTATACTCACAGCAGTTTCAAGGGAGAATTAAGTAAAGATACAGATCACAAACTGTTTCAGGAAAAGCACACCAAGTTCAGGATAGCATGAAAGGAGAAGCAAATAATTTCCAGGAAAGACAGAAAGCAGACAGATTAGCACTGGTTTTTAATCATCTGGCAAAAGTATCAAATCAAGAGGCCTGTGCTATGGTCTTATAGAAAAGCAACACATTCACACCCTGATTTATAGGACACTTTTAAAGAGATTACTGCAAATGGCAGGAAAAGTATTAGATAAACAAGCAATCTGGAAACAGCAGCACAAAGAAACTAAAGAAAATATTGAGTGAGCAGGAACATCTATGTGATTACTTAGTACATACCCTTAAATATTGTACAGTGCATATTTAGAGGGCTTACACGACACACATCTCTTCCACGTATCTCTTACAATACCTTGCCTGGTCGAAATTCTGGGAAGAGCTCTGTAACACTTGGCAACTGTTTGGTAGCATCTCGCTGCATGATTCCTGCAAGAGGAAGTGTGAGTTTGCCTTCCTTGGATTCTGCCTGCCTGGCTTCTTGAGGTCCCATCTCTGACTCAGAATCAGAGCTGCTGCTGAAATCCACCTTGTCGGAGGCAGCAGAGGAAGGAGCAATGATGGAGGGCAAAATGATACCGTCTCCATCTTCAGATACTACAATAGAACAAGCACCTTATAAACAATCAGGTCTCCTCCCTCTCCCCTAGCATAACCCCGTAGTGCCACATTTACTGTTTATACCAAGTTATGCAAAAATTAAGCCTGTGCAGGCATTCTGAGTACCATTCTGGCTTAACCTTTCATTTTATCCTAAGCGTTCCAGGTGAATTCCCCAGCCACAACTGAGAGGATGAGATAAAAAAGCAGTTTCATTGTCAATACGGGTATTTCAACAGTCACTGGAAATACAACACTTCACCCTAGATTTCAGGCAACCCTGCAACATCACAAGCACTCACCTTCAGATGCAGCCTGCAGACCAAGTTTTGGTGACGTGCGGTGCCACAGAACTGCTATGTAGCGGCGTTTGCTTCCCTCAGACATTCACATTGCCAGAGAGAAGAAGAAAGTCTTCACTCACCAGTGGCAGCTGCATCCTTTTCATCTTCTTTTTTTCCAGGTACTGGAGGTGGTGGTGGTGGTGGCATCAGCTTGGAATCAATGTCTTCACAGTCAGCATCGTAATCATCGTCATCTTCATCTAACCAGGCAAGAAGACCAAGTGTTAAACAGATAATAAAACAAATCCAGGCACCCTTTCCATTTATTCTGTCTCAAACCTGATGGCATAGACACCATTCTCATCTGTCATTTCTAGATGAAAACTCTTACCATCTTCATGCAGAAACTCATTTGCAAGATGTAAATTTTAAAAATAGTGGTAAGGGAGGACAAAGACAAACTGACAAAAAGATGACTGAAGCACTTAAAATCTATGTGTATATATATATTCTGCTATGAACTCCTTTTATTCACAGTTTGCCTATGTGTTTATATATTCTGCAATCACATCCTTTTATTCACACTTTGTAGAACAAATAAAGCTGCTAGAGAAGTAAGAAAATGTGGGTTAAAAAGTCCAAACCACCTTTATATCCCACTAACCACAATAAGTCACCAGAAAGGTTAAGTGTAAGACACCTTTAAAGAATATGCCAAGATTTAGCATTTACACCAGCAGCTACTGGAACGGAAAAGCTGCTTATTTTTGAAAGCATATTCTAGGCCAGAAAGAGATACTTGGGACCAACAAAAGAATCAAGGGGTCTTCTGCAGAAAGCCTTTCGAAAAACAAATCAAGAGTAAAACAGGAGAGAGATACTAAGACTGAAGTGACTACAATAAGGAACTAAAGTCCTTAAAAGAGGAAGACAGCAAGCAGTGGCTTCATCCAGTGAAGACAGTTCCACAAAAGTTTAGACTAGTCTCCTGAAGCAAGGAGTGAAAAGGCACAATGCTCCAGAACACCTCCTGCAGGCAGAGCTGTGATGCTGATCCCCTTTACCTGGCCTCTGAGCTGGCTGCAGGCTGCCCATCGCCTGCTTGTAGCGACGGCTCTCATCTTCTGCCACTTCAGTGATGTCTGAATAATCAACAGCATCCTCTGTGCTCTTAACCCAGCCTAGGGAGAAAAGAAACCTTGTCACACAAAACTTTGTCCTAATTTATATTAGTAACTGCAGACTTCACTAAGTACTTATGAATCCTTTGCTATGCTTCCTTTACTTAGAGGAACAAAACTATCTGATTAACATCCCACCAGAGTACTTTTCCCTCACTCTAATCAAAAGCTCTCATAGCATTGAATGTCCCCTAAAAGACTGGTAAACAACCAACTTTAGCATAAGGAACACCGATCACTTACTCACTGAAACTGTTCAACAAGCTCAGAAATAAGAGATATTATAACACTGCGTGCTAAGTAGGCTTCTTTAATACAAACACAGACTGAACTTATTCATGGAGAGACAAGTAAAAAAAAAAAAAACAAACTTGTAAAAAATTTAAGGGAACAAGTGCAAAATTAATCAAGAACTACAGTGGGATTCTGTTTGGCAAGGTGGAGAAGGGAAAGCCTTTGGCAGAGGGCCTCTGACCAGGGAACACCACGATATCCCCTGCAGACGCTGACGACCCAGGTGCATTTTGTTCTCTCCGGCAAGAGCTGTGAGCCTGCAGCCCCTCTGCTACCCAAGCACAGCTACCCCAGCGCCAAACCTTCCTCGTCCAGGTGCGCTCCCTCGCTCTCGGCGCTGTCGTCCTCGCTGGCCGTGATCTCGGTGATGAGGTTGCCCAGCCCCAGCACGCCCAGCCCGGCCAGGTGCTTCTTGGATTCCTGGGGAGATCAGAGCTGGGAGGCTCCGACCGCCGCGCCGGTCGCCTGCTGGGTCCTGTCCCGGAGCCCGCCCCGAGCATCCCCCGGGACATCCAGGAACACCCCAGGACATCCAGGGGCAGCCCGGTACAGCCCGAGCACCCCGGGACACTCCGGCTTCACCCCGGGACACACGAAGCACCCGGTTCGTGTACATTCCGGTTCCACCCCGGCACACACGGGTCAGCCCCGGACACCCCAGGACACACCAGGTCACCCCGAACACTCCGGTACATCGCGGGTCGCCCCAAGCACCCCGGTTCCCGCCCGTCCCTCAGCCCGCGGCGCCTTCCCGGAGCGACACGGCCCTACCTTGTCGAGGACGCTGTCCCCTTCCAGCTGCCCCGCCTCATTGATGTTGCCGAAGAGAAACCCAGCCAGGGAGAAGGGCTCGGCGCGGCCGCCGTCCGCCTCCTCCTCGCTCTCCGAGTCCGACATCGCTGCAGCGGCACCGACACCGACACCGAGAGCGACCCGGAGGCGGAAACGGCGGCGGGAGCGGCCCCGGGCCCGGGCCCCGGCACGGCCTCATCCACAGCGCCCCCGCACGGCCCCACCCCGCGGCGCAGCAAGGAAGCGCAGACGCTCCGCCCTTCCCAAAAATTCCTTTATTGCCTCGAGGAACCGGGGTCTGGCTTTCCACAGGAAAGAGCTGCCTTGAGCACAGGTGCGGTACAAACAGCAGGGCGAGTTAATGCGACAGCCAGAGAGGTGAGGAAAGGTTTATTACAATGTAATTATGCATAATTTATTTAAAAAAAAAAGAAAAAATCCTTTAAAACTGTTAGATGTAATACAAATCATCTTATAGCATAAAATCAAGTTGCCAGTGTATGTATCAGTACCACACTTCAGAGTCTTGGGCTCCCACTGCTGATGGGTGGTCCTTGCTGCCCACTCTGGGGGTTGGGGCCCCACTGAGATCCATCCACTTCTTGGGGTCAGCCCAAGCAGCACCAAGGTTTCTACAGAGTGAGCTTTAGCACCCGGAGACAAAGCACAGGGAGGTTTTTCTAGTTTAAATTTCATAGAAATAGCTACAGCTGTAAACAGAAGAAAGCACTTCCACATCTAAGCACACCTCATTAACATCCTTTGGACACAAAATTCCTGAACTGATGAGCTTCAGCTGTATTTAAAAAAAAAAACAACAAGTAGTTCAGAAATCATTCACAAAGCAAAGGTTAAAATCTGTGTCTTCACAGTGAATCTTCTGTAAATTAAGACATACACATTGCATCTCTATTCAGTAACAAACCAAAGGACCTTGAACAGTTGAGGAAACCCACAGCTTAACTGGGTTTTCTGAGTTCCCGAAGCAAGACAAAATCCAGCCACGGGATTATGTGAAGTCTGTATTTGTCAACTGCCCACAGAAGAAAAATAAAGCATGGGAGAAACAGAACTGATTGTAAACTGAAGCACTGGACTACTTAGAATAAAAGGCACCAAGAATTTTAGGGGAGGGGGAGGGGAAAGGAAGGAAGATCACAAAAGGAGAATGCCCACTGAATGGAAAAGCTCATAGGTTTGTCCTGAAGCTCATCCTCATGAAAAGCAGAGGCTGGAGGAAATCATCTACTTAGCCAGGACTTTTACTCCTGTCAGAAGGCAAGAGAAATACAAAGCATCGGAATAACCAGGTACTCCCAAGTCAGTAAAAAGTCTTTGATGGTTCAAAGTTCCCTCTCTGCTCATTTTCATCACTATCACGTAATTCTCCTCAGCACTGTTGTGCAATCCATATATTAAGTAATCTAAGCAGGGATAAGGTTGTTCTGGCATAATGTAATCAACAGTGTAAGCAAATCAAATAAGTTGGTTGAGCAGTTGAATTTTATCTCACTATACTCTCTTCCAGTTCAACACCAGGATGGCTGCTTGTGAGCCTACAGAAATGGAGGGGCAGGGGTTGTGCAATAATACTTGCTCACAAGATTTCTCCTCCACAAAATGCTTGTAATCCAGTTAGGAATAACCACAAAAGACGCAAGATTAAAAGATTTCAGTATGTAAAAAAAGTAAAAACTTTTTAAAACAGTAGTAGCTTCAGTACAAAACTGCAAACATATGTAGCAAAAAAAAAAAAAAGTAGAAGTAGACTTTTAATTTCAGGCACCTCTTAAGACTAGTTCAAACATATCACAGACTTTTTAAAGTACATTTCTGAATAAAGCAAAGGTTATGGGCTTGCACCGGGGTCACTAGACAGTTGATTTAGGCCTGACCAGCATTAAAACAAACCATGTGCACCAGCTTAAATAAATACATTTTAAACATGATAAAAGTCTATTTACTCAGTTACTGAAATTTACCTACAGAAAATAATCTTGAATTACAAGGCACAGAGTTAATTGCTGCCTGCAAGTCCAGCCCACACTAAAGGCCTACAGCTAAAGCAAAGGCAGAACGTGGTAAGTAGAGGTTATCTCCATGAATTCTCTAAACCCTCACAGCCTTCAGGGCACTGCAGCGGGAACCACATCTGGAACAGCACTTCCTCTGCAAGTGCAAGAGACACAAAGACACTCCAGGCAATGGCACTTGGTGAAGAAAAATGTGCTGCAGGCTTCTGCAAACATCCTGCAGAACGGGTGTTTTGGTACTGCCTGTGCTCAGCGTTTGGAACCCTGTGTTGGTTCACTAACCACAGGTACCAGGATTTGGATTAAATGCAGTTTATAATCTGTGGGTTGCAGTTGGCTAAAGAAGCACCAAAATGAGCACATCTCAGGTTAAAAAGACTGTAGTTAGTGTCAGCATCAGTTACACCAGCTGAAGAAAGGCACATCATCTTCAAATAGTGGCATTAGGGCACAAATATGAACATTTCTATCCAAATAGTGGAATTAGGGCACAAATATGAACATTTCTATCCACCTGGTATTTTTGCCAGCATCAGATAAAGCAAGGTCAAATTAACACAAGATCCCTAATAACCTTGTTGATGTATTTTCTGTTATCTTGCTAAAATGAGGCACTTCTTTTTTTTTTCTGACCAGGGTATATACACCAGTGCAGTTTTGCATGTGTGGGAATCACAAGAAAGCAAGTTCTGAATGACCGATTGAGGCTGCAGCCAGACAAAGACAGCACTGTGAACTTCAGACAACAAAGCCCAGTCCAGCACCAGTGGTTTCACACAAAGTATCTTTGAAGCATGCTGCTTTCATACCACGGAGCTGGAAGGTTGAGTCTAAGGAAGGACTCGTGCTCTCACTCCTCAGCTGGTCCCGGAACCACACATAAAAAACAGTGCACATCCTGAAAATAAAAGCCAGCTGCCACTTACTAGAGCTGCTAAATAAGGTTAAAAAAAGTATGTAAATAGAACTTCAGTTAAAAAGAGTTTATAATAACTGAGCATCCAGGAGAGGAAAAATCTGCCCAGGTAATCCTATCCAGTGACTGGCTAACCATTACAGACTGAACTGAAAACAGGAAGAAGCACAGGTTCCTGTAAACAGAACCTCCAAATTTTCTGTCAGTCTTCTCACAGAAAAACAACCAAGGAATTTGCCATAAAAATCTTACATGGTGGCCCCAAGAACGTTGAGAATTGAAGAATTAACTCCTCAAGAGCACACAGGCTGCTGTCAAGTCTCTGGGATTCATCAAAGGGATTACACTGAAAATCTCATTTTGAGAAGTGTCATCCCTCAGTCAGCCTGAGAAGGCAACTGTTAAAACTTCATTCTTAGGGTGCAAAGTTTCTTTGGACAGTGAAATAAAATCTAAGTTTAGAAGATTAATGGAAGACTTGGATCTAAACTACTCTTCCACTTCTCCACCTCAAAACTATGAAAAGCACTCATTTGAGTGAGTCATCATTATTCTAAGTTCCTTACATAAGGAGAAATCAGCTCCTGCTTCTATTAATAAATCATTGCAGGTATTCCCTGGGTCTTGCTCATTGCATTAACCATGCCTTATGCTAACTCTTCATACAAACAATCACGGTTCACTATAAGGAGAATCTCACTAATATTTCAGGCATTTTTGCAAGTAAACAAAATGTTTTCAAGCTTTAAATTGACAAAACAACTGGACAGCCAGACTTCTGTTTGTAAAACAAATTCAATCAGGAAATAAAGGATGGGAAAAGCAGCAGTTACACTTAAAGCAAAATTATCAGAATTTGTGCTTTTCAACAAATCTAGTAACTGATGGCTACCTAGTAAAGAAGTGGCTTCAAAGATGTCTCCTCTTTTATTTTCCTCCACTAAAATAATCAAGTGATCCCTGGAGAAGCTGGAGACTGGATCTTTAGAAATAAAGTATTTGACCTCTCCATAGGAAAAAAAAAACCTTTTCTCTTTCAGTTTCCCTGAAGCAGTAAGACTGCAAGAATATTCATTGTATAAACCATTTCTGCTTAGAGCTGTTAGTGCAAGATGCAAATCTTCAATTTAACTCGTTAAAAAGCCCTCCAAGATTCTAGTCAACTTCCAACATCCATCACCCAAGGCAACTACAGTAAGACACATTTCCTTGTGTTCTTCTTTGTCACAGGATACAGAACTGCACGGACAGCTTCAGCAAACACCTCCCGAACACCCTCCTGATTCAATGCTGAGCACTCCAAATATTTGACTGCTCCAATTTGTTTAGCCAGTGAAGTCCCCTGCTGCGGGGTAGTGGGAGCCAAGCTCTGCTCTTTCAACTTTTTAACCGTTTCCAGGTCACTTCTCAAGTCTCTCTTGGTGCCCACTAAAAGGATGGGAACATTTGGACAGTGGTGGGAAACTTCAGGGTGCCATTTGTGCCTCACGTTTGCATAGGAAGAGGGGCTGCCAATGGAGAAACAGATGATGAAGACGTTAGTTTGGGGATAGGAGAGCGTGCGCAGGCGGTCGTACTCCTCCTGGCCCGCAGTGTCCCAGAGGTTCAGGCTGACTGTCCGGCCATCCACGGTCATCTGGGCACTGTAGTTGTCAAACACAGTAGGGATGTACTCTTCTGGGAAGGCATTGGTGGTGTAGCTGATGAGGAGACAGGTTTTTCCCACCGCGCCATCTCCAACGACCACGCACTTTATAGTCTGCATTCTTCACCCAGAGACAGAGTCCTGCACAAAGCAAGAAGACAGGAGTTAGGCAAAGCACACTCAGTGGTGGTCATTTTAAAGAGAAGCTTTAGCAAGTGTTTTTAATATAGCTGACCATTTCTTATCACATTCAGTGTCTCGAGCCATTCTGAAGAGCTCGGGGCTAGAAAGACAATAGTGAAATGGAGATGCAATGAGTTGAGAGCTGTGACAATTGGCTGCATTCCAACCATGTAAGTACAAATTAGCCAAATTCCCACAGTCTTGCCTTACTGCCAGACTGTTTCCCACAGGCAAAAGGACAAGTCCTTAGAGGCACCTGCCAGTGGAAAGGGATTGTGACCCAGTAACAAGATACTCTGTGGTTTGTAGCTTCAGACATCCACCTCTGCACGCCAACACTCACACTTGTCTACACAGTCCACTGCCTAAACAGTTTACGACAAAGAAAGGTCCAAAAGTTATAAATAAAACCAAGACATTAATTTCTGGGCTGCACTGCTACTGTTTACAATAATAATTCACTACACTCAGATCAATCAGTCCTGAACAAGCTGCATTATTTTGAGGACACCAGATAAAATGTTCAGAAAGTAGCACGTTCAAGAAAAGCTGTTCTTTGAAATATAACTAGCCATAGTAACCCAGATTAGAATCCATAAAGAATTCTTCTAAAGAAGCCAAGAACAAATTACTCTCACTAATCACTGACAGAACAAGCAGGACTTAATAGGCTTGAGCTACTTGGTGTCTTCTAAATAATGAGCATGAGAAAAATACATGCCCTAAAAGATCAGCAGTCAAACAGCTTTCCTGGGGAATTGTTATGCAAGAGATACTCGATGCTCAGAGGCTTTTCATATTCCTTTCCTGATATGTGAAAAGTAGGTTTGACAATCAAACTGATCCAGTCTAAAACACAATTAATTTTAAACTGCCATCACATGAACAGCAAGAAGTTTGAAAATAGCGTGGAACTGACTACAAGCAGTCATTTGTTGCACATTTCTTGTGTGCTGGAACTTCCACTGCTAGCCTGAACAAGAAGGAACTCGCATCTGCCTTCTCACCCAAATGCCTTTGAGGTACTATCAGTAATCCTCAGCTTGCAACCAGCAGAAAATACCTGCTTCAAACAGAAGAGAATAGTGGGAAGAACTTTTTAGCAGGGACTGTTACGACAGAACATGGGGTAATGGCTTTAAACTAGGAAAAGATTGATTTAGATTAGACATAATACAGAAGTTATTTACAGTGAGGGTGGAGAAACACTGGCACAGATTGCCCAGAGAAACTGTGGCTGCCCCATCCCTGGAAACATTCAAGGCCAGGCTGGATGAACAACCTGATGATGTTAAAGATGTCCCCGCTCACTGCAGGGTGGTTGAACCAGATGACTTTCAAAGGTTCCTTCCAACCTAAACTATTCTGATTGCATATTCCAGAAAGATCTCAGATCCAAAACCATCAAAGTAGCAAAGGGAATATAGGAAAATGAGCAACTTTTTCTTCAAGACCATCCAAACAAATGAACAATTCATTCCCATGTAAGTCTCAGCTTCACCCTTTGAGACAAAGTCTTTACCTGTACGTACATTCTCACTGGGAGCACACATGATTCTTCTGAACTAAGTGAAAATAGGCTACCTGGAGCTTTAGCACAAAGCTGCAACAGGCAGCTGGAGTGACACTGACTGGTCACTACAACACACAGTGCCTAAGGAAGTGTCAATGTCTGTACACAGACACTATAGAAACTCCAGTGGCTGCACATGGTGGGAATGAATTACCTTATGCTGCTGTTGCTGCCAAAGCCTGGCTGGACTGCAGCACACAGGGCAGGTTTTAAAGCCTATTCCCACACTTACATCAAACCCCTGAAGTACCAGAACACGCTGTGCCAGAAGCCTTAGTGGTGACCAACACCACTGCTTCCAGAGCAAAGGTTTTTTTCCCAAATGAACTATCTGTGCAACAGATAATCCATTTTGATCAGACAGCAACGAGTGACATCACAGAGATAGCAGAACTAAGCAACAAAAGTCTCATGAAGAACGAGATACACAAATCCTTTTACATGTTCAGCTCCTGGTTTCTAAAATAAACAAACTGCAAACACTTGCAAACAGATCTCTCTTTAAAACCCAAATAAGCTCCTCCAAGGACTTACACCTCTTAAATCTCTATGCACTTCTGCCCAGAGCTCTGCACAGAATGTCAGGGTGTCCCCAAACTGCACCCCAGCCTGCACATGACTGGCACTGGCTGGAAGGTCATCACACCAGCACTGTCAGGCAACGCAAGCAGCTTCCTAAATGGATAACTCCAAAGCCACATGTATCCCAGACCATTCCCAGCTAACACAACCTGATTCAAACTCTCTAATAAAACTGTGTTACTCAAAGATTACTTTGTTGGGGTTTTATTTAAGAGGTCATTACAGCTTTCAATGTGGAAATCGGTAATAAAGTAACAAAAAAAGCCTGAAACCTGAAGGCTCTTTTCACAGCACTAATACCTTGAATTACCTCACTAAAACTAGGATTTTAGGAGAGCAACATTTGCAATGGGAAATAACTCCATGCAAAGCTGCCGAAGCATTGGGCAAAGTATTAACTACACAAACACAACTAAAGAGCTTGTAGGCTTTTAAGTGTGATTCTCTGAGGGGCCCCTTTAAAGGAAGTCCTCTGAGCTGAAAGGAATCGTGTGTGGCATATGCAGTACAGAAAAACAAACACACACCAGGATATACATCATTTGTATTGAAACACAAAATTTAGATAAATTATCAAAAAATAAAGAGCAGAAAGAAGCTACCTGACTCCAGAAAACTATCTTGTGAGCAAGGGTAGTTTGGTTAAAGATTTATATATGGAAAACAAACAAGACACAACCAAACAAATTAATATTACCTCCATCAGGTCTTTACTATTAAATCCATGTACTGCTTTCTTTATAATGTATGAAGTCTCTGTTTAGTTTTTCTTGTAAACAATTTGCCTAGCAATAAAACTCTTATAAGATAGTAAAAAGCTGAGGTTCAAATTTGCATGGAAAATTATTCTGATTTCTAAAGCACTCTTGAAGTTGGCACTGCATGCTATCTAAATATAAATATATATTGAAAAACAACCCATACTCCAAAAACAAAATTACCAGCAAACATTACCAAGAGTAGGAGAATTGGTTCAGGGTTTGTTTGGGGTTTTTTGGTGACCTCCAAAAGAATTATTGGGGAAACTTTAGAAATAAAAACTCCACATATGACAAGTAACAAGAACTGAAAAAGAGAAAAACACAGATTAACACGTCAACACATCAAAAAAAAATTTAGAAACAGAAAGCTGGGCACAAGCTTCAAAGCCAAGTTGAAAGGTTATGCAGCAAGAGAAACAAGTGAACGGAAAATCCAAAGCAGTGAGAAGTAATACAGGTTGCTTAGTCCTATCAGAGAAAGGACTTTTAATACATTTGAGGTTCTAGCATTTACAGCAGAATGGGAATAATTTTCAAATTAAATAATAATTTTTTACAAATCAGCAAAAAAAAACCAAACAAAAACAAACAAACAAAAAAACCCCAAAAAGCCTCACCAAATCACTCCACACAGAAGTGTTGTACAAAAATATGTAGATAAGAGTTATTTCTATCTTGTTCATCAATTACTTTGAATTAGAAAACTGGCATTCCCTGTTGGGGTAAGTTTCCTTCTCTGAACATGCTGCTAAGTCTGACTTAACTGCCTGCACACCTGGTACTTCCTCTGGAATGTGCAAGATTTCAATCAACATGCCAAGACATCATCTGAAGAGCTGCTCCTGTTCTGACCTAATTAAGCATTTTCTGGTATCATTAACATGGACAAACATTTGTTGGAGGAATTCACTACTTGGAACATACACACAGAGTAACTTCATGTTGCATCAAAATTTTTTACTGGGAGAGAAACAACTTCTGGATCTTCCCCTCGATACTCCCAAAGGGAAGTTCCCTGTCTGTTGGGAGAAGGGAGAATACAGTGACAGAAAACAGAGAGAAAACAGGAACCTGAACTCTTCTGTAGCTTTCTAGATTTATGCTTTTTATACTTCCTGCACTTCTAAAAACTCTTTGCAGAACTACTTCTTAGCAGGATATGCCTCTGCCATTGCTCTGTTAACATCAGATACCTCTTTGTTAGGTGGATTTTAACTTAGATATTACTCTTTGATAAGCTCACTCTTACTGGGTTTGTCAGGTCTCCCATATCTCTCTTTACAGTTTAGATACGGGCCCGTTTTGGCCAGAATTGAGCAGAAAACTCTCTAGGAGTTCAGCTGAAATCAGATGTACTGAGCTGTGTCGTTCTGCTCAGCCATCACATTTCATCAAGCCCTCACTGTTTTGGAGAATCAGATTCTGCTTTACCAGGGGCAGGCAGAAGTTAAGAAATCTAAACGATTTAATTGCTCATCTTTCAGTAACAAAAACTAGATCAGAGACGAAACTAAAACTAGATCAGAGACGATTCATTCTGTCTGCCTGAAACGTGAAGTCAGGCAGGAACTTTCAACAAAGAACTGGGTGGATTGGGCAGTTCTAAATATATCACACCATCCTCACCCATGCAAAGGAGTTAATTCACATGTGTAGCTTACCCACCAGGCCTAGCAGGGAAGAGAAAGGGGCTCTCAGCAATTTAATCAAGACTCTGTTACTATCCCACAACAGCTCAGCTTACTCGCCATTGTTTTAGGCAAGTGCCAAAGGAGTGGAGAAGTGCCAAGCTTTCGGAATGCGTGCCAAGAAAGAGCAGAAAACGTTAAATAGGAGACCTCATCCCTCGTATCCTTCAGCCACGAGTGACCTACTTGGACTTCTCAGTGCCTCTCAGAGTTTTCACACCACTCTCTGCCTTTTACCTGCGAGAGAAACAAAACTGCAATGGTCTGAGTGGCAGCAGAGGGGGGAAAAAAATCCTCAAGGGAAGGCAGATTTCAGCAGCACAGCAGGAACTGTGCAGTCCACCACCCGAGCTCCACATGAACAACAGAACTGAGGAAGCTTGCTCTCTCCAGAGCTCTTTGCCTATAAATTCAGCTCCCAAGCACATAACAGGAGTGCAATTCTCACTGGCTGTTCCTTCAGTGTCAATGCTAGAAAGCCCTCACACCTTTTAACACAGTGAGTTGTTTCTAGGAAATAAAAGAAATCCCTCAAAATCTTTCAAATAATATTTTTAAAACCTCTACTTCTGTCACATTAGGCTGAAATTGGTTTATTGATTTAAAGATTTTTTTTTTCACTGATGAAACACACATAAGCAATGTTTCTTAGGAAACTACAGTGAAAATAAAATCTTCTGCAAGAGGCATTTGGGCAACTCAACCACACAAAACTCTTACTACAGGCACTCATCCTCCAAATTTTATAGGAGAGTAATGACATTAGAGACCAAATGTCAAAGACCTTAAATTCTATGAATCCAAGATACTGAATGGATAATTAATATTTCCAAAGGGCATTAGCTCATGAAACAGATGCACAGCTGATGAAACAACACTCTGACAAGGTGCAGCTGCACAGCCCACAGGAACTAAAACCCAAGACTTCAGTAGATATCCGAGTCCCCAGTATATGAATGTGACACACATCCTGCCAAAATCAGAAGCTGCAGAGTATTAAACTTGGATTTTCCTCCTGCAACCACATGCAGAGGCATGGATTCAAAAGACAGGGACCCTTCACCGTTTATTTGAACACCAGTGACCCTCTGATGGTGACCACAGTAAAGAACAGGAGCCAGGGCTGCATGGTTCTGTGCCCACATCTACTACCTCACCTCCTGGGTGACACAAGCAACTTGCACAGGTCCTGGGGGTCACAGTCAGTTTATAAAAAGTTAATAAACATGTCCTTCCCACCTTCCATAGATTCTGACAAGGCCTTAGTCACTACAGTTGGCTAAAAGAAACAAACAGTACCTCAGACATAAGTTTTGTGGAGAGGTGTGTTAAGCACGTTGCAGGATGAATGACAAATCCAGTTTAAGCATCCTTGATTCCTATTTGGGGTAAAAAGAAAAAAAAATCTGTTAGTATGTCTTCCTATCATCTTTTGTCACCTGGAATTTGCTTGCACTCTCAGTTGTAACAAAGCCACTGTTGTATCTGAAGGACAACATTATACCAGGAAAATCTAAGCTTCTTTCCATGAGAAAAAAAAGCCCCTCCACACTTTTCATTGGACTACACTTCTCTGATTCCTCGTCCTCCACCCCCAAATTTCACTGGGGGGAGAGGGGGGCGAGATTTAATAAAAAATAAAAACATAAACAAGAATAAACAAAGAAAAAACCAAACAAAACCCGACCAAAATGAAAACCGAAACAAAATCAAACAAAAACCCCCAAAGGAAAACAGAAAAACTCAAAACACAGAAACCAAAACAAACAAACAAACAAAGCCCCAAACAAAGACAAACAAAAATGCACTTGCTCAATCAATACCAGTTTTTTCAAAAACATCTTTAAAGAGAGTTTTGGTATGACTAAGACAGGAGTTAATGCATGCACTCTGTGTATTTTACCATGGCTTGTGCACTACAATACTGCAACAATTGCCAAGTCTCATTTGCACCAAGTATTGCAATTCTAAAATGTGAGCAAAAGTTAACAGAGTCAAGGAGCCTCCCAGCAGTTAGTATACAGGCAGGTAAAGTAAAAAATATTCCCTGTAAAGGTACGAGTCTTTTCATGACACCACATTGTGTAAAAATACTTTGGACTCCCAAAGAATCGCAGCCTCACCACGTAAGCAAATCAAACCACACATTCAGTTTCCTCCTACTAATTGCAAACCACATATTTTACTGTTTTTCCAGGATCTGAGTAAAGTTCCTTCTATAAAAAATATTTTAAAGCTTTTTTTTTAATGGAAATATTAATCTAAAACACCAAATATGTCTCATGATCTTAAGTTCCGTGTAGAAAAACTGCTGTGCTGGTGAACAGTGGCAAACTGGCTCCAAAGTATGCCTTCGAGTGATGCATTTTACATCTTCTAAGGAAGAGAACATGAGCTTTTTAAAAATCAAAAAAATAAGCCTGGGGCAAAGAGCAAATGTTTCTGCCACAAGAACTATTGCACCCCAGCCCAGGACACATGTTGTGAGCATAAGGTACACACAAAAAACATTTAAATTAAAGCATTTAAAGCTTTTTTTATAACTCGGAGGATTATGGTGGGAATCACAAGTGTTTGTAAAGAGTAAACAGATACCGATTACTCACTGGTTCTTGGGGGGAAAAAAAATTAAACAAGAAAAAGACGGGGAAAAAAACAGAGAAGTTCAGAACAAACAAATAAAAACCAGCATTGCTTCTCGGGATTTGAGGTTAAGCAGGAACTCAGTGCAGGTTGTTACAGAACCGAAAGGCGCTCCAGAAGAGAACCATTGAGCTGATGAAGGGGAGCTCCGCGGCAGCTGCAAAACGAGACAATACCTGCGACTCCTGGCATCCCTCAGAGTTTTAGGTCACCACCTCGCACTACTCTTCCTGAGACAGCACTTTGCCAGTTTTCAGAGAGTAAATCCAACCTTCCTATCCTTACGTATCTCTCACTCTCAGCAGTGAAACAAGAGACCTTTCCAAGGGCTACCTCGTCCTGTGCCAGCGTTTTATGACACTCGCTGGGAGCAGAGGTCGCCTTAAATTTGTCGCGGTGCTCCTGACAGAGATTAGCATCAGCCTGGCGTTAGAACAGCCCAGCCCAACCTCGGCACACTGCGGAAGGGGGGAAAGCGCGACCTGCCCTGCCACGGGGCCATTCCCGCTTTCCGCACATCCCCGGAGCAGAGAAAGGCTCGTTTCAAACCCTCCCCGGCATCCCTGGGTCCCCCGACGAGCACATTCACCTCCGCACACACCGCCCAAGCGGGAAGCCGGGGCGCGCATCCCACTTCCCAAAACCCTCTGGACACGGAGGAGCCAGCACGCTACGCGGCCGGGGCCAATGAGCCCCCGCTACTGCCAAGATGCCCTTCCCTGCCCCGGAGCCGGCCGCGTCCCGGCGGGACAGGTGCCGCAACAGNCGACCGGATCATCCCCTCGGCCCGGTCCGGGGCTGCGGTCGCGCTGCAGTGCTCCGATGCTCCGATACAGCCCCGCCATCCGCCCCGCTGCCCGGCGCCGGCAGCAAGATCTTGTTGATGTTAAATTCGTTATTTGGTAATTATGCGTTGTCCGAGTGTAGCTTGAGCGAGGGGGTCTGGTCTGGTTTTGGATGATTTCTCAGTTGATTCACTTCAATATCCATGAGCAGAAATACGCACGCGTGTCTCTGTGCATAGCCACAATCGCGTAACATGTATCCTTAACAAGGACAATATATCCTTAATAAAGATAATGTTAGGAAAAGGAAAGAGTGGCAAAGACGAGTGATTGCTTTTGCTTTCTCTACACGACACTGCGATGAAGTGTTTCTGTGGCAGATGGTTGGGGCTTTTTACACGGGCGCGTTGCCGGCGCTGTGCCGCGTTACAGAGCGCAGCGCCCGCGGACATCCCACGCCTCCGCAGCCTCCTCCGCAGCCTCCGCCTGGTCCCCCGAGCGGTCTCACGCCTGTAAGCGGCTCTGCAGGGGACGCCACGGCTCCGCTGGAGCTGCCGGCGGCGGTGGCGTTCCCGTGTCCGCAGTCACCATCTCCCGACAAAGAGCCACAGCGCCCGGCTTCCCCAGCGCCGGGCGACGGAGAGGGTAAGAGCTTACACTTAGCTCAGCCCGGGGCTCAGCACCCTCAGAAGGGGCAGGGAGGGCTGTATCCACCCCTAGAAATGCCAGGGTCAGGCACAGTGCCGGGCTCTGAACACCCAGTCCACAGGGACACCGAAGGTTGTCCTGCCCCAGCCAGGCACAGGAGAGGAAGCGACAGCAGGCAGGGTTTGGCCCGCTGATATTTCTTTAAGCACCCGTCACGGATTTCAGAGGACAACCTTTGCTCTGGGTGTTTATTAATTGTCCCTTCCGACCCGGGGAGAGGCCTTGCTGCAGCCTGCACACGGTTCTGGACTAGATCTGCTCCTCTGGAGCTGGTGCTAAGGTGCTCAGCAGCTCAGGAACCAGCACTGCTCAGCTGCTGAAGCACTCGGCCATCAGTTACTTGGTGTCATCATATCCGGTGTTCCCATCTCCAACTCTTCATCTTCCTCCTCAGACCAGCTCAAGCTATCATCAGAGTCCTCATCCTGCATAGCCCCAGGCTCCTCTGTGTCTGCAGCTTCCTTCTCTTGCTCACCACAGGACTGTACCTTGCTTTGAGGGAGCTCCAGCCTGGCCCAGGAGCCAGGGCTGGCTTTGAAAAGCGTGATCTCCACCTTGGCGGGGACCATGCTCACAAAGCTCTTCTCTACATCAATGGTCTGGAGAGAGGGAAAGGCGCAGTGAGCCAGGCAGGGGAGGGCAGGCAGCACACACTCAGCTCTCCCCTTACTGGCAAAACCCTGCCAGAGGAAAAATCTCCTGCTGTGCAGGAGAAGCCTGGGCTGCAGCTGAGCTGAGCTGAGCTGAGCTTCACACTGTTGTGTCTAAGCAGCACCACAGTGCTCATACAGAGCTCAGGAGAGCTCAGCTCGCCTCAGCCACAGGCACAGCTGCGGCACAGCTTCTCCCCAGCAGCAAGCTGTGCTGAGACACAGCCATACTCACACCTTTCAGCTCTCTGTTGCCTGCAGGCACAGGCAGCACAGACCAGAAATACTGACAAGAAATGCACATGCAAATTCCTGAGCCTCACTGCTGCTCCCCAGCCAGCAAGCAGCTGAAAAATCAGTCTCATCGCTCAGACCACAGCCTGCCTGCAACTCACAGCAGGATTGCGGGGGAGACAGGGACCTGCTGGGCCAAAGAACATTTGAGGCAGCCTGGGACCAAATTCAGAACACCTATAGAGCTGGCAGTGACCTCCAGCTCTGACCTTAGCCCTGGATCAATCAGTGCAGCCACCTCAGTCTCCTCACAAGCCCTAAGGCATTTCCTAGCAGAGATGGCTATAAACGCCTGTATCTGAGCAACCCAGCCCAGGATGAAAAGCACAGGCTGCCTCACAGCACTGCAGCCCAGCCCCATGCAGACTGCTGGAACAGGGAAATCAAAGCAAACAGGATCTTACCCCCCAGAGCTCCAGTTCTGCCCGGAAAATCTTATTCCCTTCAAAGATGACATGAGCCTCAAGCTGAAAGATCAACAGAAAATTATCTGAGAGGGTAGTGCAGCACTGCCAGAGCTCTTCCCCCAGACAGTGCAGCTTCCTTTCAGCACCACATTGCATCCCACATCCTGGCTCCAATCTAACAGTCTGGTGATGGCCTCAGCAACATTTTACCCCTTTCAGAGCATGACAGGTTCACCTCTGTCATGGGTCAAGGGATTCAAGGCCAGTAAATCCACCCATTGAGGCTGAAAGCCAGAGTTGCCAGGCAGATGCAGCAGTGAAGCCACCAGGCTCTCAGCTCAGGGATGGCAGGTTGGCAGTGCCAACCCTGCCTGCAGCAACAGACCAAAGGGGCCATCAAGGAGCACCAGGCACCCAGCTGGGTCCTGGCTCTTCAAACTCAGGTGGTGCCATGAGAGTGCACATCCCCAGCCCACTCACCACGGTGCGATTGGCCTTCACGCTGCTGAGGGCAGGCAGGGGGTTCTTGGCATAGACCGTCACCACCACGTGGCTGCTGGTTTGGTGCCAGTCCTGCCGGCACAGCACTGCCGTCTTGTCCTGCCGAGAGAGGAACCCATCATGGCACAGCTGGGGCTCAGGCACCACCCAAACAGAGCGGACAGCACAGCTGGAGCTCAGGCACCACCCAAACACAGGGGACAGCACAGCTGGGGCTCAGGCATCACCCAAACAGAGGGGTGTCTGAGCCAAAGGATGCTCCCTTGCACATCTCCTTTGTGCTGGCTGGTTCAGGCTGGCACCAGCTAAGCAAGAACAAATCCTGCCTTTTGTGCAGGTTTTTGAGGGGAGACGGTTCAGGCAAAGGTGGGCAGCCCCTGCCATGCTGTCCCATGCAACATGGGGCATCTGTGCTGTGCTTGAGGTTCCTCCAGGGCACGTTAAGGTCAGGGAGATCCCTTCTAGTTCCAGAGTCACTCTGCTATGCCCAAGCTCCTAAGTGCTGTGCACAGCCAGAAAACTCAACCTGGAGGGCAATGCAGAGGCTGTTGCTGGACATGGCTGATGCCACCACGCTACATTTGGGAGTCAGATGAGCCCCAATGGGCCATGTTTCACTTTGTCCATCTTGTCAGCACCACAGGCACTGACAGGCCTGTGTCCCCACCAGGCTCATTTCTGACCATGACCAGGAGACAGACTCCCTGCAGCCCTTCGACACTGCCAGCCAAAGAAATTCTCCAGGAGGAGTCCTGGCCCCAGACTTAGGTGACAATTAGGACAAAACATCTGCATTACAGCATCACAGCTCCTTCACTGCAGCCTTCTTTACATTCAGGGTATGTTTTCTGCCCCAGGACAAAGAACGGATAAGGCTCAGAGAGTGTTGCTGGGAGCAGTGCTGACTCAGAAGACCACAGTGCACTTCCAGGGTTATCCTGGGCTGCTTTGGTGCAACTTTCCCAGCTCAAGCCTGTTTCTAGTCAGGAACTTTCCTGAGGAAACTTACACACGCACAGTACTGAGAATTGGAACCTTCTCCCCAGTGCCCTGCCACAACACCCTGTTGGTATGAGATCCCTCCTGAGAAGCAGCTGCAGAGGGAAAGTTTCATTAAAGCCAAATTCAGTTATCTGCAATCATCTGTCAAAGCCTTTGGGGTCTTTTTGCAGGACTTTTCCTGTGCTCAGCCACCTGTCCCTATGTGGCAGCCTGAAATGCTGGCTATGCTGTGTCCAGGGCCAGGTCCTGCCTCGTTCAGCTTCCTATTGTACCTCTGCCTATTGGGTGTGAGAGCTGACACATCTTGTGAATGCAGAGCAGCATCTTAAAGGGCAGATGGGTGAAGATTAGGCATTCAAACCCTGTGCAGTCATCTGTTATTAATTGTCAATATTGATATAATCAAATGCAGAAACCTGTGTGAATGCAGAGCAAGGGAATGAACACTCTCAAATGCCAATAATGCCAATTGCTCACATGAGTTGCCTCTGCTGAGAGCCCCCTTACCTTCTTTTCTGTCCAGCAGTGAGACCCATGGGTGCAGCCTGGCTGCTCCATGAAGGCACTGAAGTCCGTGGTTTTGATTCCACAGCAGCTCCAGTACTTCATCCTGAGGAGAGCAGGGTGACCTAAGTGGGGATTGCACACAGGAGCAGGAGAGGGAACCACAGCAGGGTAGGGGGGAGAGGGGCTCATAACCAAGATCTCCCCCTGCCCCCCTCTCCCCTTGGGGGGTGTCACCCACAACTGCAGTGGCCATGCTGCTGGGGCCACACAGCCTTACTGTGCAGCATTTTCAGCCCCTGGCAGGGCTCTGGTAAAGGGTGGTTTCTTACCCCTCATGGAAGACAGGAACGCCGGGATGAAACGTACAAACCTCTGTGTTACTCTCCGGGCCCTGGTAGATCTGTGGAGAAGGAAGCAGAGGAAAATTCTATCTGTGTCTCTGGCACAGGATGATGGGGCACAGGTGTCCACTCATCAATGCCCATCCATGTAGAGGGCACAGCACAATGCCCAGCATCACCCTTTTGCTGTGTCCAGCATCTGTGAAGACTCACTCTGGCACCACGCCCAGCCAGCAGCCCAGCACTTGTCCCTGCTATCTGCGGGGCAGCCACCCTGACCTTGCTGTGACCACGGTGTCACCCCTGTGGCCCCATCAGCAGCCCTTCTGTACCCTTCTCCCAAGCACAGCCTGTTCCCAGCCCAGGGCTCAGCAACACAAGGACAGTGGGCAAGTTTAGACACCCCAGAAACTCACTCTGGGGTGCGGGAGGTCATTTGTCATTCCCAGAGCATGTCAGTCTTATGTCCTCATCTACCTCTTGCCTTTTGCTCCCTGCCTGCTCCCTCACTGCTGCTTTCCAAGCAGCTCAATCCCTCAATCCCTCCCACTCATCCTCGAGGCAGGCAGCGCTCCACAAGGCAGCCTTGGGCAAGAGACAAAGTGGGCTGTGCTGCATCAGTTCAATGCAGGTGAGAATTTTTCCATACGCATTTTGCCTGTATGCCCAATCCTGAATGTGTGCTCTTTTTCACTGCAAGCCATCAGCAGCAGTGAAACACAAATGTGCCACCAGTCCAGAAGCCTCTTGCAGGAAAGTGGCTGGGAGGTGACAGAGGTAGCTGCTCCCAGGTTGGAATGAAAATACAGAGCTGGTGGGCACTGCCTGATACCTTGCCCTGCTCCTGGACCTGTGATGATCCTGGCCACAAGGCACAGGCTGGGCAAAGAGGGAACCCTGCCAGGTACTCACCGCCTTGCAGGCTGAGTTCTTGCACGTGGTGCCAGCTCTCACCTGAGCAGCCTCCTCGCCTGCGAGAGCAACACAACTTCACCCAGGAAAAACACTGCCATGCCTGCCCCCAGATCCTCCCCCAGCCCTCTGCCAGTTCCCCAGCTGAGCACAGACCATCCCAATGTGCCTCCAAGATGCAGTTTTGCAGGTTTGCAGGTGGCTGAACATGCAGCACTCACTGATTGCACTGAGCCTATCATGCAAAACCCAGTGCTGAACTTGTCGTATGCAACCCCAGTGCCATCCACCAGCTTGTCCTTACCTGTACAACTGCTCTTCAGTGTCACGTCCTTGGAGGACAGGTTCAGTTTCTCCAGTGCCTGCTCCAGAGACCTGGATGCTTTAATTGGCAGCAGCTGTCTTGGCTCATCGGAGCTGGGAAACACCAGCAGCAAAGGCTGAGTGGGCTTTTCTGTGATTTAAGTGTTACTGCCTCTCCTGAGAGAGCAGCAGTGCAGGACAAATGTAGAAGTGACACAACAGGGCAGCACTGTTAGCTGAGCCTGTCTCACCTTGGTCTTTCCCGCAGCATCTTCTCAGCTGATTTTGGTCCTTGGACGATGAGCTCCTCCACTGCTTTGGCCTTTGGCTCTTCTGAGGTCTTCCCTTGGTTGGAAGGCTCAGGAGGCTTCTCCTTGCTGTGAAACCCCTTTGTGCATCCCTGAGCAGCAGAGACAAGCCTGATGACTACTCTGTCCTCCTCAGCCTGGTGACTGCTCCCAAACCCTGTGAGTTTCCATGATGTGGTGGCTCAGTGTCCTGCAGAGATGGGTTCTGACCTTGCACTTTGGGAGCAGCACTCTTGTTTGGAGGTTCCTTGGAAACAGATAGCAAATCCCTGTCTGGCAGGGCAAAGGGGACATCCCTAACACAGGACAGGGATGGGACAGGACTGGGCAAGAGCCAGAAAGAGAGGATGGAAGAAGAGTGGGTGCATTTGGGCTGGCAGGTCGCTCACCTTTATGGAGAGGAACTCAGAGAAGTCCGTTGTGCGTTTCTTGCAACAAGACCAGCCCTAAACACCAAGACACGATAGGCTGGTCAGGTGTGGGCAATCCTGCAGGGCACAAGGTCACTCCCTGCAGCTGCAGCCCCAACTCCTGCTCCACTCACCTTCAGGGCATCGTGGAAGATGGGGACACCTGGGTGATACAGACAGGAATCTGAAAAGGGAAAACCAGGCAAAAACTTTCAGGAGAAGCAATCCTGCCCATGAGCCACCCGTGACAGCCAGCAGCTCCAGAGCCAGCTCCTGCCATATGGGCTGCCTGAGATGGGCTTGGCAGCTCAGCTGCAGCACGGCAGCTGAGGCCACGCTCTGGGAAAGCAGCTCACAATCCCCTTCCCTCTGGTGCACACGATCCCACTCACCCTCAGCGTTGTGCTCGGGGTCAAACCTCTGCCCGCAGCCCTTGTTGTAGCACGGCAATGCCATAGCTCAGGCGTACGCTCAATGTCCTTCACTCCTTCCACAGAAATCCCATCCGGTTATCCCTGCCCGGGACCCTTCCCCTGCTTCCCCACCGCTCGCAGCCCAGGCGCCGGGAGGTGGCTTTGCCTATCTTTGGAGGCAGATGTGGGAGGTGGCCGGTAACCGGAGACCGGGCTAAAGATGGACAGGGCAGCTGATGAGGCTTGGCGCCTGTGTTATCTCCACAGGCATTTCTGTGCTGGCCCTGTGCCCAGCAGAGGGAATGGGCGCTGCAGGGTGGCCCCACGCCTGGGGTGTGCAGAGGTCCTGTCCTAGTGCCTGCCATCCTGCCAGCATCCGTCACAGAGGCATCGGCATCACCGCAACACAGGTGGCTTGACCAACCACGCTCAGCTTCTGTAGCATTTGCGGAAGCAGCTGAGAGATCCCTGAAACTGAAGGGGAGAGAATTCCCAGAATCACAGGGCAAAACTCGTGCTGATCTCCCCCAGCCCCAGAAGGCACAACCACCCGCTAAACAGAGGCACCAGCAGACTGAGGCTGTGCATGCGGCCAACACATCTTTTGATGTTGGTTTTTGTGCAGCCCAGGAGTAACAGAGTGGTCAAGGGAAGGTTCTTAGCCAGACGTGAGAAGTAGGACACAGTGATTATATTATGATTAGATTTATGGCTGATACAGTTTTTAAATACTGCCAGTGCAGTATCTAATAACAACTCTACCATCCATTACACAATATGGTGTATAGAGGAGTGGTCCCTCCCATTGAGTCACAAGCTCCACTGAGACCCACTCATTTTCTAAACTTGTCAGAGAAGTCTTCGTGTGGAACAGTCCACTTAGTCTCAGATTTGGTTACAGTCTAAAGTACTACAATACTGGCAGGTTGGGCTAAAAATGTACAGATTTACAGTCTTTGGCCTTGCAGAATTCACAATTACAAAGCAGTAAGGCACCTTTGGGGCTACTTTAGGATTTTATCTCTGTATTTGACCAGATCTTACAATTTTTCACTATTCCTCCAAAAGTGAGTATTCTGTATGTTCCCTGTATTCTGGCTGGACGTACCCTGCAGGTGACCCCAAGGGGGGACAGGGATAACAAACACAACCCAGAAGCTGCCTATGACCTTGGGAGAGCAGTTTGCATGGTTGGCCCAGACTCCAGCAGCATTTTATACCCTTTTGCAGGTTGATGTGCACCACAGTCAATTACCAACAGCTCAGCTCCCCCATCTCTGGAATACATTAATCATACAAGCATTCAGTGAGTTCCAACTGCAAAATCCACCTGATGTTTTCATGTTATCTTAGAACAAACCACATTGCCCAGCAGAGACTGTGGAGAGGGAAGGATGCACACACAGATTCCGACCTGAGTATCCTCCCTTGTCATCACACCAGGGATGAAAATTGCTCCCTGGAAGATCACTGTAACCACAGAAGAATACAAAATGTTACTTGGGTCCCCTGTACCTCCTGCTCCCCTTATGACCTAACAGTTTTCCTCTACTAACAGGAAACCCTCCTGAGATCAAAGGTTTTACTTAGTTCCTATAAGCATCTAAATCAAATATTTTCTTTGTGCTGTTCCTGTTTGCAGGGACAGCTGTTTCCTGGGTGCTGCCCTGACCTCCAGGAGCCCACAGCATCTGGGGACCATTTCTGTTCGGGAGCCAGGGTCAGTATAAGTCCCTGGCACTATCAGACAGTACAAAGAACAAGTCCTGCAGGCAGAAGATGCCCAGGGAGTCTGCTCAGGAGGTGAGCCCACAGGGTCTGCCATGGCTGATGCAACCCTAGCCCTATCCTACGGTGTTTGTTTAATCTACTTAATCCCTCTACAAAGCCTGAGGAATTTTGTGTCACCCCAAGGGGATCTCCAGAGTTCACAGTTAGGATGAACTGTTGCCAGAATTCTGGAGTTTATCAGGGAGAGATGACTCCAGATTATTTCACACTGTCCTGCTACTTCACCTCCAGCTCAGTTCTGCCACCTCCACCTTGAGATGCCCCAGACAGCAGCACCATCAGGCTTTTCCTTGTCAGCTCCTAAGCAAGGATCCAGCCCTGCTGCAGGGGAGGATGTCTATCACTGTCACACCTCCTTATACCTGGGTCACTGGGTACAAACCTACATCCACCCAAAAGTTGGGAGGGAAACAGGCAGGTGCTGGGGAATTTGTCACACCAGCATGAGCCACGTGGCTTCAAAGCAGTGTGCTGCCTCAGGACACAACTGACCCAACAGTCCCAAAGGTGGGTAAAAAAATGCTGCTGGCATCCAGAGCCTCTGCTTAGGTGAGAAAGATCACTGGGGACTCAAGAAGCTGGGCAGAGGCCTGTGACAGGGGAATTTGCCATCCTGGGGGCTGAGCAGAGCTATAGTATTTCAGATCTCCCTGTTCTTTCCACGATCTGTCAGCAAGGCTGCAGCTGTCACTGGCCCCGTGCCAGTGAGAATATGGAGCTCAGGTTACCCTGCACACCTCAGAGGAAATGCCTACAGGATGGTGTGGCTGACACACAGCACAGAGACAAACAGCAGGTAGCCAGGGGGGACTGTGGCTGAGGCAACTCTGTACTCTGCACCTGAGACAGGAACTGAGCTCCCAGCTCAAATAAAAATAGAGCCTGCTTTATGCACACTTAATTTCATATACAACAGAACAAGAAAAGAAGTAGAAAAACCAGAATAAATTATTTTCAAACCCAGCTTAATGTGTTTGCCCTTGAACAATCAGGGTCAGTGTAAAACAGCCCTGCCAGGTCCTGGGGAGAACATGCTGGATACCTCCAGGGAAACAAACTCAGCTAACCTCTGACCCTTCAGTCATTCAGGATGCCCTGTGGAGCCAGGGTAGCAGCAAGGCACTGCATTTATAAAGCACAGAGTAATTCCTCCATACAAAAGGCTGGTTAGGTGAAGGGAAATCCCTGACAAACACATTACTGATACGTATGCAGCAGGCAGGATTAATGTTTTATTTATTTGGGAAATAAAATCTTTCTCAGAAGAACATGTGCTGAGCAATTCTACAGCAGTTCTGCCTGACCACAATTCAGATGGCACTGCTAAGGAGTTATGCACCCTGCACTGCTTGTACTCAACGGTTCAGAGAATAGGTTTGAAAAAGATCAGAAAACTACCAGAAATGAGAGTATGGGCAGTCTTCATCCCTCCAGTCAAGACCATTGTTCTTCTGCAGCTTGGGTTATTGCAGGACTATTAACTACCCCAGCTGATAAGGACTTTCTCCCTGTAGTTCAGACAGTGTCTTGCTCCAGAGATAATTCAGTTTCCTTGGAGCTGAGCTGCTCCTTCAGGAGTTCATTCACTCTGGTGCTCACTCTGAAAGCACATGCAGTATTCCTCATCAAAAAGTGAATTTTAGTTCTCAATTGGAACCAGTCCAAAGAGAAGAGTTCAGTCTAGTCCTAAGACTTAGTTGTGTGTCAGTAGCTGGCATCCTGAATCAAAATCTGCTGGCTGAAATACCTTGATCTGGCCCTGAGTGTGAGGTTTTAGCAGTTTTCTTTTCAAGGGTCCTGCTGCCTTAAAGCAAGGTCACTCTGAGCTCAGTTAGAGCAGAGTGGCCAAGCTGTAGTGAGAGGAAGTGTCCCAAAACCAGTGTTGTGCCTGGCTGACCTCCTTGCATTCTTACTCTCTTTTTGCTTATGTCTGGCACCAGGTACCCAAGTCCCAACCAAGAGAAGAGAGAATAATGGCTCCTTTTAGCAAGGCCATAGAAAATCATATCTTCCTTCTTTCAGCCTCCAAAGGTAGCTCACTCACTGGAGAAGTGGTTTAGCACATGCCATCACTTGCAGCTTTCTATGATAAATTACAGCTGCTTATGAGATGCACTGTGCCAGGAAAACAAAATTAAATGTTTGTCTACTGCTTTGATATGAAATTATCCACATACCGGCTGGATTTTTCAGATTTATCTTTGATTCTTGCAACTGCAGTCACTATTGTTGAGGAGGAAGCTGCTTAAAGCACAAGTTATAACTTCTGAAGTCCACAAATGATGGGGGTTTAAAGACGTGAGCAAATTAAGAACCCAACTGTTCATCAGTCCTTGGTATGATATGAACTGATACTGGAGAACTGCATCCTAAACTAGCTAATGCTTTCAAATGTGGAGAACAAATTAAGAAACAAAGAGTATTGGCTACAGCCTCTCTTCCATACATCTTATCATCCCATTCCAGGTTAATTAAAAGCCATCCAAAAGACAGGGTAAACCAATCAAGGCTCCAGAGTGATTATTTCATCTTCCCCTACTTAAAGAGTACTTACAGGACCAAACCCCAATCTAAGGTTCTTGCTTTGGTAACATTAGGCATCTCAAAAAGTTTTCATCTTCCCTATGATTTCACAATTCTTCAGGGCACCTCCTTATGCTTTTAGGCTGTAACACTTTCTCCTTCCTCCTTTTCCCACCTAAATTTATTTCTAAGTTTCCCCCTTTGCAGTCTCATCTCTAGAGACAGTGTGAGAACACAAGTCACAGAAGGCTCCTGTCCCTACAGATTCCCTCATGTATTACACCAGTTAAAGCATTCCTGTTGCCATCAGTAGTTACCAGGGAGTCTTCTCCTTCCTGTCCAAGCACAGGAGCTCTGGGAACATCCCAGCCAGAGGCATCTGCAGCACAGACAACTCTGTACTCTGTACCTGAGACAGGAATTGAGCTCCAGGCAACACATGGACAAGTTTTGCATCTCACCTCTCTGCATCCACAACAGACACATCCCAGGTGTGTCAGCAGCTCCCCTGCTGTATTCTAACCCGATGAAGGTCACATTCCAACACACAAATAAAACTCGTTCTGTGAGAAGGAAAACTGTTAGAAAATTCCCAGGGGTTGAACACCCTCTTTTCAGAGCTATGCAAGAATAACTTCTATGCCATAACCTGAAGCTTCCTTAAATTCAACTCACATGTAGACATTTGTACTAAAAAAACAAAAGAGACAAGACACCAGATAAAAAAGGCTTAAAATCCACTTTAATAATGCATTCCTGTAACATTCCTTAGACAAACTCAAACTTTTTAGTGGGACAATTACAGTTTGTGTTCAAACAGTTTACACTAAATGAAAAATCTTGTAGTACTTCTACACAAAAGACAGGCAAGGTTAGGATTATACAAACATTTGTTTCAGTTAAATCTTCATCATGAGATACAGTATCTTTATCCAATAGATTGTACTTTACTACCAGTAAAAATAAAGAGATACAACACATTATCAAAAAAATCCATCCAAACAAGAACCTCCCAGCCATTCAGGCTGCACGACTGTCAACTACTTCAAAGAAACAAATGGTCCAGGTAAAAAGAGTAACTAACAAGTTAGGAGGAAAAAATAAAAAAAAAAAAAAAAAAAAAAAAGAAAAAGAAATAAACAAAATCTCCCCCAATTCACCACATGACAGATCATTGGAGCTGTATAAATTTACAAAATCATGGGAGCTGCAAAGTACCCAAATGCTGCTCTAGTTCTCCAGAGACTTCCCAGTGCTCTTAAGCAAGGTACACTACACTAAAAAAATGCCAAGACATACTGAAATTTTATCTAATTTAGTCTCACGATTTCAGCTGCAAATAGGAAACCTGGAATGGTCAAGGCATTAGGGTCCTTGCAAGATTTTATCGCTGCTGAACCACGGCAGCCTCCCAGAATCCACTTTTCACTTTGAAATTAGGAATGCACCACATGAAATTTTCTAAAACCTTTATCAGTCAGACTGCACTCCCCTTGTCCTAGAGTGGCTTTACCAAAACAGGCCCTAATTAACTATCTTTAAAATGTCCCTCCTCCCCCCCAAGTTGAACCCTGTGTAGCCTGCCAAGATCTCTCTCTTTGGGGCATGCAGGGGATAGCTTAATCCTGTTAGTATCTGCGACGCTTGTTAGGGCCAAAATCCCCCCCTGGGTTTCCTCTGTTGAAGGCAGGCGGGTTTCCTCCCATCGCTCCAAGGCCTTCCATGGCTCCACCCTGGCCGAAGCGGTCTGGAGGTGGTGGTGGAGTCTTGGAACGAGGACAAGTGCAGAAGAAGAAGGGAGAAAAACAAGGAAGAACAAAGGGCAGTTAAAAGCCATTTGTGTTGATTCAAATTCTACCAGGATTCCACAATTCCAGCTAACCTCGGTGTTAACCCTCACCCCACCAAAAACATCCCCACAGTCCCAAACGGGGGGGGGGGGGACCATTGCAAACAAAGTGCCTTTCCAAACAAAACCTGTACTCAAGGACAGTGTGCACCACCTCACAGACCAGGACCCTGCCTGAACTCACCATCTGAAGTCACCTTCCCTTTCCACTCCTGGCTTCACCTTCCCCCTTAATTTCTATGTGTAGTGCACATTCCCTTAACATCAGCTGCTTTGCTGTCCCTACCACTTAGGTACAAAAGCTTTTAGACAAATAAAACTGTTCTTTATTACAAAAAATTATCTGTGTCATAGCAGTCATGGCAGAGCAAGAAGTCTGAGTAGGAAGGTTTGCAGGAAAACTGTTTATTAGACCAGATCATAAAAAATACTGAAGGAAGATGAACTTTCAGGACAAAATTTACTATGACTGCTGCTGTTTCTGCTGGTGACTAGAAGTGCTGACACTGTGGGAGGACCAATCCTCTGTATGACAGATAGGAATGACAGATGCCACAAAAGCCACAGTCTATTGCAAAGCCCTGCAGTAAAGTTTAAAACTAAATCAAATACAAAAATTTTAAAAAGTTAAACAAGCATAACCTCCACTGATTCTTTGTCTTGACCTCCTAAGCAAATTAGCTGAGCTCATTCTAGCCTATGAGGACAGGAGAAAACTGTTTTCAGAACTAGTGATGAACAGAACACTCCTGAAAGCTTGGCTTTATGCCTGCAAGAACCTACTCTAAAAAAACGCCTCAATTTAACAAAGTGCTTTCCATTAGGTCTTTTAAAAATAACCATATATTATTGTTAAGATCTTTCTAACAAGCCTTTTAGCACTAGCTGTCTTGGAAGTAAATTAAGCAGTTATTAGACTTGGCTCAATCTCCCGAAAATTATCAGCCCGTAACAAGGCAGGATTAACTTCTACAGATTTCAGCAGGAGTGAAGCAACAGGTTTGGGTAGATAAAGAAGCTTCAACTTCAGCAGCTAGTGCTGAATACTAGAAACAACATAATCTGCATTGGAATGGTGTGCACAAAAAGCAGATGGAGATACATTACCATTCCCATGGCTCCATCAGGGATCATAGCTCCAGGACCAGCAGCAGGAGGTGCAGGAGCTGGGACATTGGTACCACCCATAGCTCCTCTATTGTTCATGCCAATGGTACCTGGAAAAGGAAAGTGAGGAATAGTCCTGGCACACACACACAGTGACTAGGGTCTGCCCATCACCCCAGAGCCACAAAACACTGCTCCATGCAGGGACAGAGTCCCAGTCTATGAACCAGCTTTGCACTATGAGGTCAAGACAAACTAATCCTGCTTTACAACATGTTATGTTTCCTGTCACATGAATACATGAATGCTTCCTCTTACTAGCCTGGAAGATTACTTTGACTGAGTTTCTAAATAAGAAGCCAATAAAATGAGATCACTGACAAAAAAAAAGTGCAGATTTTGTAAGAGAGGAAATGAACATGCAAAGGAACAAAGAATACTCTTACCTCCCATACCCATCTGTCCCATTCGCATGTCTGGTGGCTCCCTCTGGAAAGACAGACACTCATTTAAACTGATAATCAGGCTTTTAAAAAATGTAATTATATAAATTCAATGAGTTCTGAGGATTTACTACTGAACAATGTGTAGAAAAGTAATTCCCAGGGTAAATTTCAAAGAAAGACAGGAGCAACCTTCACATGATAGCTGCTGAATGAACAGGTCTTATTCAAAGTATCTCATTCTAAAAGATTGTTTTTCAGAAGTATAATAAAACATCCAGCAGCAAAGCTGCATAGGCAGACTTTACCAAAGACATCTTGATGCAAAGATGTGCTGAGCAGTAGTAACAAATTAGATAGAATTAGTTTTGCTACTCCCTCAGCATAGCTAAGAAGCTTTTCCTGTTGAAAGAAATGCAAGTGGGTCACTTGCATTAAAATACCAGTTAGTGAGTTCAATTTTTCTTTTATTAACCAAGCATCAGAAGCACTTATCACAGATCTCTCTCACTGCAAAACCAGGAGCACCTCCTCACCTCAGTGAGGGCACTGCTTTTTTAACAGTGGTAACTGAAGACAGATTTCACTTCAGCTGTAGTCTCAGTGCCACTATTTATCACAGTGTTAGTTAGATGAATCAGGATTTCTGCTGCACAAGGAGAACATTCCCACATTTGGCTCAGACATGCTTCTGGCCCTTTTGGTTTGACTTGTATTTAGCTATTTTGCCTAGGGGCCGGGTTTTCACTGGTAAGCATTAAAAACTTGCCCCCCCAAGCTGCATCAGTGCCATTATACCGCCTGACTAGCCCTACAGCTGCCTCCACAATAGAAGGTGATTGGGACTGGAAACAAATTGCAAGGCATTTCTCCGCAGAACCAGAGATACTGTTGTTAAAAGGCAGGTCGCCACACAGGTTACACTACACAAAAATACTTGACCAACTGACTTTTAAGTACAAGCATATACCATGCCTGCAGCAATGCCTCAAGTTGGGATCATTTTATCGTGACTAAGACAGACTGCAGGCTAGGGATACAGCCAGTCATATAATCATAACAAGGTTCTGCTGCAGTGCTTCAGGACAGTGTGTGTGTTGCTGCTAGAATAAAATTAGTCAGCATACATTTTTCTGTACAGCAAGACAGCTACAGACAGTCCTCCATGAAGAGCAGTGAAACAGAACTGGGAGATTTATCGTTTCCAGGCTAAACTGTCTTACGATTGGAGGGAGTCAATAATTTAGGGTAGAATGCACTGCTGATGTACAGTCCTCCAAGCAAGTTAAAAATCCAGAGAAAGCTGTGCTGTGGAAGGGAAAAATCTACTGTGAGTGTACAGATGTAATGGAAATGTAGAAGCACTCGTACCGCATCAGCAAAATTCCCTTTAAAGCCTTCCTGCTGGCGTCTCATCATCTCTTCCTGCTGCCTTCTCATTTCCTCCTCACGGCGCCTGCGTTCTTCCTCTTGCCTGTAAAAAAAAGTCCAAGGATGCTCAGCACAACCTACACCAACCACCTGTATCACTGTGCTGCAGTGCTGCCTCATGGATCTTGATTGGCAACTTTACACTTCAAACTTTCAGTTTTGAGGAGCTCATTTAAAAAAAACAAACACGAGACACTCGTGTGCATGTGTCTCATGAGGAGCAGCTGAGGGAGTTGGAGGGGTTCAACCTGGAGAAAAGGAGGCTCCAGGGGGACCTTATCACTCTCTACAATGCCTGAAAGGAGGGTGGAGCCAGCTGTGAATCAGTCTCTTCCCCCAGGTAACAGGATGAGAGGAAACGGCCTCAAGTTGCATCAGGGAAAATTTAGATTTGGTATTAGGGAAAATATCTTCACCAAAAAGGTTACAAAGCATTGGCACAGGCTGCCCAGAAAGTGGAGTCACCATCCCTGGAAGGATTTCAAGAATGTGTAGATGTTGTGCTTAGGGACATGGTAGGCTTGGCAGTGTTAGATCTACAGCTGGACTCACTGAGCTTAGAACTGCTTTCCAACCTAAGTGATTCTATGTACACAGCAGCTCCCAAATGCATGCTGACTACATGCAATATCAAGCTTCAAGCCTGACAGCTCTCAAGCCCCTTCTATTACACAAATAGTCTGGTAATCTTCCTGGAGCTTCTCAAAATGACCTCAAGACCAGGGAGTGCTACAATGGAGAGAGAAAACTCTGAGACTAAGTTACCCCTCAAATGAAAACAGAGATGATGGAATAGGATTTCCCAATCTGCAGAGCTGAAGCCACTAAATCACAGCAGAGATTCTGATTTTTCCTATCTGCCTCATTAAAGGAGCTTAAATGAGAGACAAAACTGTGAAGAAGCAAATCCTAATCAATGGATGAAACTCCTAACCCTTCCACCTTAAACCAACAGTGCCCTGTGAACAAAAAGGCCCAGAGTAACAGCCACACTTTAGGTAGTAATTAAATTGTCACAATGAACAATTAGGTGCAGTGAAGAGGTGTTTTATTCCACTATGGATTCACAGCATTTCACAACCTGCTCCCTTACCTGAGTTCCAACTGTTTACGTTTTTGTACTTCTTGGTTATGCAATTCCTCCATTCTCCTCAGCTCCTCCTGGCGTCTCATTAAATCTGTGTAAGACAAAGTAAAAAACACAAACTCGTCTCCCATGCCACTGCCTATGAGTTCCTGAACTGGAACCTTAACACACAAGAGAAAAAGGTAACAGAGCCTTCACCAATACAGTAACACCTCTCCATGTTAAGTCCAACAAGATTCAGTGCCAGGTCCTGTCCCTGGGTCACAACAGCTCCAGGCTGGGGCAGAGGGGCTGGAGAGTGTCCAGTGGGAAAGGCCCTGGGGGTGCTGGTCAACAGCAGCTGAACACGAGCCAGGTGTGCCCAGGTGGGCAAGAGGTCAATGGCACCTGGCCTGTCCCAGCCATAGTGTGACCAGCAGGACCAGGACAGTGACTGACCCCCTGACTGGGCACTGGTGAGGCCACTCCTCAAATCCTGTGTCCAGCTCTGGGCCCCTCACGACAAGAAAGACATTGAGGGGCTGGAGTGTGTCCAGAGAAGGGAATGGAGCTAGAAAAGGGTCTGGAGCACAAGGCTGACAGGGAGCAGCTGAGGGAGCTCAGCCTGGAGAAAAGAAGGTTCAAGGAGACCTTACTGCTCTACAAGTACCTTAAAGGAGGTTAATGGTTGCACTTACTGACCTTTTCCAGCTAAATGATTCTATGATTCCATTCATTTGCTGCTACCATGCTTGATTACAAGACAAGCAAACACCACAGCTCACCTTCAGTGGCCTCTAGCCACTCTACTGAGCCACCCACTCCTAGATGGTGCAGGGCCCTGTTCCCATGCTGCATTTATCTCTGGCTGGTACCTTGACGCATGAGCATCACTTGGTGCTCATGGCGAGCTGCTTCCATTTCCATCTCCAGCTTCTCTCGAGCTTCTTTGATGTTGCGATCTACTTGTTCCTGCTGCTGCTTCTCCATTTCTATCAAAGCCTTCCAACGCATGGCATATTCATATTCAAAGCTGCCAGGCTGTGCAAACCGAGGAGGCTGCTCACGCTCCCTGCCAAACAATGAAGAGCTGGTGAATGCTTCAGGAGAGCAAGGAGGAACCAAGAAAACTCCATTGGTGTGTCAAATGCAATAGCAGGCCCTTCTAACAGTTAGCTGTGCCTGAGACATCAGTTTGCCTGCTCCTCAGGAATCATCTCGTTCCTGCATGGAAGCTGTCCTCCTCCATAACAAGCAATGACACTGCTTTCATAAGACACCAAGAGATTCTGGGTAAGGAGATTCAGAAATACCCTTGAAAGCAACAGTCTTTGCTCCTGCTCCACATCTTATGGACAGATGCACTCCAGAAACAAACACTGCCCAAATGTGCATATTATTTTCACTCTGCACCTGTAGCACAGGACTATTCTTAATTCAGTCACCCACCTCCTGAAACTCTTATCTTCCTTACTTGAAAAATTCATAAGCTCACATGGTTTGCTAATACAAGCTGCTCAGATCACAGGATTCCTACTTAAACTGGGAAGTCTTCTACAACTCTGGTCTTACACCTGGATAGCTCTATAATCTCCTAATGCTAGTCACATAATTCCTTAAATTTCTATTGCAGGTTCAAGTGTTTCCTACATAGACTTTCTGTAATACTTCCCAGGTAATCTCATGTCATCTGTGTTATCTCAAATTGACTTAATTTTTTTATTCCAAGAACTGAAATAGACTTACACAAAATATGTGAAGCCTACCAAGTCTTATCCAGCAGTGTGGATTCAAAACCACTGTTTTCTTTCAGCCAATGATGGCAAGAGAACAGTGAATGCAATTCTCCTTCCAAAGTCAGGTCACCTTTACTGAGAAAGGAGGACCTGATGAGCCACCCTTCTAGGACTGAGGCACTAGCCCACAGGCACTCTTGTCTCCTGTTGCATGCCAGGCACCTACTTGTGATATTGCTGGTTTTTGATAACTAGTTTCTCAGGTAGACCCTCCTCATCATCATACTGATCCATGGGTTCCACAGTGACAGGCCGAGGGAATCTGTAAAGAAAAGATGAGGTGCTTTCAAGAAAATTCAAGAACAAGCTTGCAGCTCTGGAAAGCATGTGTATTTAGTCTGAACTTACACTGCTTTTAGCACTGCTCAAAGAAACTCATAGCAGCTGGGGATCTCAACCAAAGTGAAACCAGAAACCACTTTGAACACTCTTTTTTTTCTAGAATAGGAGTGGAACTGTTAATCAAAATCTTTGTTTAATCCAAACTGAAACTGTACTGAAAGAATATTTGTAGTTACTGGTTCACATTATCTTAGCTTAACTGGAATCTGACATGCTCCAGTAAGAATTTACTCAGCGTGAAGTCTTGTCTTTAGAGTGGCACAAGTCCACCTGTGCCTTTTTGTGGCTGTCTAAAGGAAAGAGTCACTACACCACTCCTCCCTGGAGGCTGAAGGCTGTACCATCCAGTCATACTCTCCTGGTGAGGCCACCACGTGCTACTGTTGCTTGGCAACTGTGCTCTAGGGAAGGTCCACTAGGCCCTTGTCTGAATTTCGCCCCCTCCCCAGGGAATCCACTGGTGCACTTCACAACAGACACTGCAGATGTGTGCTTCTGTCTTCCTGGCTTCTGCATGCAGAAGGAAGTATTGACCTGCTCTCTGAATCAGCTCTCCAGCACTGAAACTGCTCATCCCCAGCACAAAGCAGCACCCCAGCTTCCCATGAGCTCCTCAGTCCCATTTGCCAGGACTGGGGAAATGAAGAGATGATCCTGTTGTGCGCCATGACGTGCAGCGGTTGGTAGGATCTTTACAGTGGCTCCGCAACATCGTCCTGATCCCTCCCAAAGTCATGGACCCTCTGAATGACCTCTTGAAAGGGAAGAACCCGTGGGAGCAGAGAACCCTGACACCAGAAGCGACAAACTAGCTCAACTTCATCGAACACCAGATCTCCGTGAGCAAGCTTGCCAGGTGGGACCCAACCATGCCAGTCGACCTGTATGTCCACTTCACAAAAAAGGGGGGGGTGGGAGCCCTGGCCCAAGGACCCCCCAGCGAAGCCCAACCAATTCTATGGGTGGTCTTGGGGAAGACGTCACGTGCCTTCTCCCCAGGACTCGAGTGCATCAGCAACCTTATCATGAAGGGCAGAAAACTCGCCCTGGGGCACCTGGGCATCGAACCTGCCAAAATACACTTGCCCTTCCACACGCATGTCCCTATCTCTCCACAGTTGTGCCAAGTGGCAATGGGTACCCAGGCTCCAGCAGCAAGGCAGGATATGGAAGGCTAAAAAATTCCTTTCCTCAGCTGAAGATCCATAATACAGCTTTTTGCTTTGATGTGACATATTCCATTATTAATAATCTTACTTTCTAACATGAACCATTTTCAAACAGTTCATCTAGCTTTCCTGTCTTGAACTAGGACAAACCAGAACAAGTCTAATCAAAACTAAACCATAACTAGAAAGGAACAACAGACTTGTCTGTGGTCCTAGGTATCAGAACCTAATGTACTGATAGCTATGAAGAGACTGAATGTTAACCTCAGTTATACACTGGCAGCGATTAGTTTTGCATGATCACTTTTAAAAATCTGTTTTCATGGTTCTTTCAGGTACAGACTTGTGAATCAGCAAAAGCTCCCTAACACTAATCCTCCTGTAGAGCACTACCCACTATGCTGGCTATCCTCAAGGAGTCATAGGGAGAAAAACAGATACTAAAAAATAAATAAGCAAAACCTGCTTTTTGAAACTGTATGTGCTTGTGTACAGCTGTGCCACTGCAGATCCATGGGAGGTGAAAAGCACAAAACTTAAAAAATTACTTTAAAAATGAGCAATATAGCCCCATTTCAGGAAGTGTTTTAGTCACAAATTCTAGGAGCATAATACAAAATATACAGTACTTTTTTTTCCAAGAGACCAGAAATGGCTCCCACTTAACAGAGCAACAAACTGCTCTGTGGAATGCAACTGGAATTGGTTATTTGCTTGAGCAAGTTCACGTAATTATGAAAGAACATGCTTTTCTACCTTATTACATTCAAGCACAGGGAAAACAGTTTATAATGGTGAAAACTCTTAACAATCCAATCTATCTGAGCACCCTCTCCAACAGATCCCATGCCCACAGTGGCATTTCACCCCAGCAGTGCATACTGCCAAGCAGAATCCTCATCCCAAGACTCTCCCCTTTAGTGACCCACAGTGTACAATTAAAACACTTGAGCTTTGTTGCCAAACAAGTTATATGGATGATCTCTGAAATAAGTCCTGTTCTTAAAGGCTGCTTTAATTGCCCTAAAGTTGTTTTATGGAGAAAGAGTTTATCTGGAAGTTTTATGCACTTACCCCACTAGCCGCTTACCAGAAGAAAGTTTTCAGACCTGAGCTTCAGCACAGACTGTCTCTTGTTGGAACAAATAAATAAACTTCTCCCCAGGCCAATCCTCTACCACCTCATGCCCCATCTGTCTGACTGTGGTGTTAAGAACCAGCCACCCACCCTGCACATGCCAGCAGAGCACCTCTCCCTGCCCGCACTTACGTAGTTAGCAGGAAGGACCCATCACTACATCTATCCAGCGCTTTCCTAGCAGCAGGCTTCCCTGAGAACTCCACAATGCCTTTCCCAGAGGATCGTCCTCTGTCATCCACAATAACCACAGCCCTTTCCACCTGGCCAAACACTGAGAAGGCTTCCTCCAGGAGCTCATTAGACACAAACTGAGGCAGATTCCTGACGGTCAGTGAGGCGCTGTGGCAGGCAAAGCGCACTCGGAGCTGCTTCCCACGGAGAGGCATGTTGTCCAGTTCCACCTTGGCAATCTCTGCCAGAGTGCGAGTTTCCTGCAGATAAAAACAGACACTGTTAGAGCTCCCAGCAAGGCATGGAATTAAACACAAGCTTATTTCTCCGTAACATGTACTTCTGAGAGAAATACATGATTCTCCCACAGCTTGGTAAGAAGTGTGCCAAAAAAACCACAGCTATTCCTTATCATCAGTGACTGAACAGGCAGAGTTTGGGGGTGGGGAAAGTGAGAAATACATAACAAAGGTGTAAGTTTAGTCCAACGGCCAGCATGAACAAGCGAAACAATGAAATTATCATCATTCATAATTATATTAAGGCTACAAAGCACCTTTCTTTAAAAACAAATAAATTAAAAAAAAAAAATCAAGATTCAACTATTAACAAAGTCTGATAAGGAAATGCTGATGGTATGACAATGCATGAAAGACCTTCTATGCCACTGTCACAGCTTTCCAGTCGTTTAAATCACTACCAAGCAGCTGCACCACAGGAAAATAGCCCAGACATGGGTGTGGGAACCTCATCCACTCACCTTGGGGCTTTCAGAAAGGTGGTGCATGAGCCACAGAAATCTGAGAACCACTCTATGGTGGTAGCTCCCTCCCTTCCAGACACAATTCAACGGGACCATTTAAAGATCCCCTACCTCAAGAGCATTAATCACTCCAGGAATACTGCATGACAAACTATGCCCATAGGAATTCCGTATTCCAGAAATAGAGAAGTTCACTTTGTCTATAATAGCATTATATTCATGTGGGTTTTTTCCTGCTTTCTAACAGCTGATTTCAGACTAAAGTCATCAGATCTCTCATAACTCCTGCCACAAGATGCCTAAATTCACATTTCTTTTCATAACAAGCTCTAGACAAACCATTTGGAATCTAATCCCATATTCCAGTTACTAAGATCATCAGCAGGTTTAATCAGCAAGACATCTGAACACCTAGTACTTTCAATTAGCAATACTGCTCCAGTGTGAGCTGTCACCACAAAAACTCCCCAAAAGGTGCCAAGTCACTCACCAGCCTGATAAAACCAAAGCCTTTGTCCTTGTGAATGAAGACTTCCCCTGCCTTGCCATACTTCTCAAACAACTTTCTCATCTCTTCCTCTGTAATATCTGGGGGCAGATTCCCCACAAAGAGGCGGCTTCTTTGGGTGAAGGTCTTTTCACCGGGTTTCCGGAAATTCTTCAGGTCAATAGTCAGGCCTTCATCTGAGGGGAATAAGGTACACAGCTGCTCTACAGTTGGGGGGATAAATTTTATTAGGTTTCATCACAGTGACCACAGAGACACAGGATAATACAGGTAACACCACCCGTTCACTTTGGTCTTAAACCTCTCCAGCCATCTCTCCAGCAACAAGGGGGATTTATTTCAGAATGGCCCCATAGTTTTTTTTTAAAGAAAACTGAACCTCAGTGCTCATTAACACCAGCAAATGACAGTCTAGAACTGGAGAAAACACTGCAGCTTGAAATAACACAAGCTGTTTCAATCCAACTTTTTGGAAACTGGTCAAGATAACTGGCCCACGAAAAAATCAACTGGAGTCACAATACAGGATGTTGTTATTACAACACAAATAATTACAGAAAAGCTACAGTTTAGCCAGAAAACGGATTTTTGTTCAAAAAAACTCCAAAACAACTCCCAATATCTAGAAAAATATGAAAATAAGAGTACATTTTGTTCAGACAGGTAACATTTCAGATAGCTGTCATTCTATGAGATGGGTTCCAGGGTAAGCTGAAGAGAAGGCTGGAATAGTGAAAATAGTGGGGGGCAAAACCAACCCAAAACTCAAAAACACCCCCACCCCAAAAACCAGCCATATAGGTGAGACCTCAGAAAAATTACAAGATTAATTTTAAAAAAATCTCTATTCAGTAAGTTATCCTAGAAGAGATTTTTAAAGTTGGAAAAGACCTTGAAGATCAAGCCCAAGGTTAAAATGTTTTCTGAGATATCCAACAGAAATAAACAGTAACAGTCTCAAAACCCCACATGCATCTTTAACCCTCAATTCAACAATTGTCCAGCATGGTTCTGAAAGCTCTGTTATGTGCCAGACACAGGGGTAGATTTAGCATCACTTTATCTTCCTGTGCCCCATTTTCTTAAACACACATGGAACTTCAACACAGGACTACAGGGCACAGAAAGCCCCTCCTTTGCTTTGCAGAGGACACAAGTCATGGTCACACATATGAAATAAACTGTGAACATAAATAGCTTGATTCCAGCTACAAAGCAGGGCACTGAATGAGAAAGTCTATCCATGCAAAGACAATGCATGCAAGCCACTGCAAGGATAACCGTTTCATAAAAGTAAGCACTGCTCCATGGCTAACACTAAATAACCAGACTCTAGAGTATACCCAGAGAACAGTAGTGAGAGTTAAGTTATCTACTTCACACAGCAAAAGCTACAGGAGAGAAATATTTTGCCTTGTTCACAGCATTACCATGAGAATTTGGGAATCAATTGCAAGGCCTGTGGATACAACAGGAGGTGCATGGACAGAGTTACACTCAGTGGTACACAGAGTACCACTGTTCTGCCTCAGGAGATCCATGCAAAGGAGTGAGGCACGGTCACTCACTACAAGCTGATTCCTGTGGGAATTTCACAGTACAGCTGTACTGTTATTGTTTTCAACCTGACTGGAAACGACTGCTCTGCCACCCTTGTCTGTTATTGTCTGGGAACTGATAAAGAGCCTGTTCAACTCGACCACCTAATAAAAACATCCAGGTCATTTACCAGCCCAGTATCTTTGACACAAAAAAAAAAAAAAAAGCCCACTTGGAGGAATCACACAAAGTGCACAGGTGACTTCTGTACGGTTTTGTTCTGAACAGCCAAAGTATCCAAACTTCAAAAAAAATTCCACATCTAGTAAAACCAAAGCACTTTTCCCCTCCCAAAAATGCTAACGGCGATGTCTCACCGCCGTACCTCTAAACTATCAGGTTAGATCAGTTCAGGCCCCCGAAGCTGTTAACCCGTCCCGTCCCAGCTCACAAGCACCCGCTTCGGAGTGCCAGTCCACACTGACCATGAAATCCCGGAAACCCGCTGAGGCAGAATGGCTTTAATCAATGTCAACTGGCACTCGAATACTAAGTAAAGCCGGGTTTCTCCTGGTTCCTCATTAAAAAAAAAAAAAGAGTCTTAAGGGGTGCCTGCAGATCGCTGAAACAACGGTCTCACTACAACATAATCTTTACCGAGAGCAAACTTACTTCTCTAGTAATCTAGTAATCACTCTAGCAATCAAGCTTCTTAAGTTTCCAGTTTGCTAAGGAAACGTGCATTGAGAAGCCATCTGTTATGCCCGAGGAGAAAATAGGAACCCGACAATGAAAGACAGACCTTGTTATATTCGCAACGCTTACAGACACACTGTCAAAAACGCAGTGACTTCCAAATTGTAAGTAGTCTTTTCCTAACATTTTGAGACAAAGAAAAAACCTGTATATCACTTCCCAGGTTTTGGAAAAGCAAGAAACTTACGAACACAAAAAACTTAACGAACAAACGCCACGGGAGCCGCGTGTACCTTCGAGCGGACCGAGCAAAACCAAAAGAAAATCCACAAATACAACCCAGGCAAAATCAAAACCGTGGTTTCCAACAAGGGGAAAAAACTGATATAGCAGGAAATGCTGCAGCCTGCTCGAGGATCTAAGGATTTATTGTTTTAACTCGGAAAACCGGGTTCCTTTTGTTCCTGCTGAGACCAGTTGCACCCCCGAGGGCCGCAGTTACCCCGAGGTTTTCCGCTGCACCGAAGCGGTCGCTCAGCGCCTACCCAGAGCGGGGCCGGGCGGGCCCCCACGACGGGCCCGGGACTCACTCTGGCTGTTGGCCTGCTGCCCGTTCGCGGGGATGGACGGCGGCGGGTGTTGCTGGTGCTGCTTGCGCGGAGCGTGGTTCTGCTTCTCCATGTTGAACCCCTTGTTGCCCTGCATCTTCCCCACCTAAAAGCAACACACGCACGGTCAGGAAGCAGGCCGGAGCTCGGTCCCGGGCAGCTCCCGCCAGCCCCGCGTGCAGGAGCGGGGCGGGCCGCGCAGGCCGCGCCGGGCCCCGGCACGGCCCCGGCGGCGACGGAGTAGAGCGAGGCAAAGCCGCGACCCTGCCGCCCCCGCGGCCTCACCTNGCGCGGGGGCCGCGCGCTTTTAAAGGGCCAGCGGCGGCGCCGAGCGCGTGCCGCCCCGCCGCGCCACGCGATGTGCGCCCGGGATGGCACCGGGGCAGTCCCGGCGGTGGGTTCTCCACCCTGGTCAGTGAGCACGGGGGCCTGGGCAGCGCCGGGGGAGGAGGAGCCGGCGTGTGCCGCTCTGGTCTCCTCCAGGTGTCCTCCAGCCCCGTGCCCGCTCCTTGCCCCGACCAGCCACGGGCTCCCCCTCGTCCTCTGAACCCCGCTGCGGACGGGAAGGCGGCTCGGTTCGGCAGAAGGGTCCCGCCATGCTCTGCCCTGCCCCTGGGGAAACACCGGGCGCTCTGGGATCGCGGTCGTATTCTGCCTCGGGCGGGTTTCTTTTCACCGATTTGCAATAAACACTCCCGCTGCCCGCCGCCTCACCGGTGCAGGTGTCGCGCCCCCGCGGCCAGCGCGCTCCCCGGGGGCGGGACCCTCGGGAGGCTCACAGCCCGTGCGGAGTACCCGATTTCCCGCAACTCCGCCGCCCGCTCCCGGCTGTGCCCCCGGGTTCCAGCCCACGCTCAGCCCCGGCACCCCGGTGTGCCCGCCGGCTAGGAAACCGCAGGTTCCCGGGGGCGGGAACGATGGGAGAGCCCCCCAGTGGAGTGGGGCGGCCAAGAGCTGGATGCTGCCCCGCGGAGATGGACGGGGCCCGGGTCCCGCCGGCAGGAGAGCCCCCAAGGATGGGGGTCTAAGCCTGGTGGGGCGGAGCAGCGCCGAGAGCACGGATGGAGGCGGGAAAGGGTAAGGGTGCCGCGGGCGGCGAGGGCGGGTGGGCTCACTCGTGGCTGGGAAGGGCACCCCGGGCTATATGCGGTGATGCGGGAGCGGAGCCCGGGGCAGGGACGGGGATCCCCGGGTGCAGGCGGTACCGGCAGTGGGGGCCGCCGGCCCAGGCGGTCCCTCCCGGGGGCGGTGCCGCGTCCCGGGCCCCCGCGGAAGCCCCGCCCGGCCGCGCTGTCACTCACCGCCCCGGGGAGACGCTCCAGCTTCGGGGAGGCGGTGCCGGCGCCCGGGCTCGTCCGGGTGGGTCCCCCCGCGTG
>VXAC01002958.1:22416-43404 GCA_013399225.1 Rhipidura dahli | reverse complement strand
TTTAGGCATGAACTATTTCAGTCCCTGACACACTGTCAAAGAGTTCTGTTCTTCTCACCTAACAGAAAAAACTGTTTTGAAAAATAATTTGTAAAAATTCTGTGAAACACCATAAGCCTCTGACTCTTCACCTGGAAAACATTTTATCTTTCCTAGCCATAGGATGCTAAAAATGAATAAAGAAACTAAGCTGTATTAAGAAAATCCTCCTCAAAACTCAAAATAGGTTTTATTTTGCAGGGGGAACAAATTCCCCTTCTTAAAAACCTTCATAGAATAGGGGCAAAAGCAGTGGAAGTGCAGTACATGAAGAGAACTGACTGTTTAACTAGCACCTTGAAGAATGCTAATTTCTATGTAATCCCTTCTCTGTTACGGTTTACACATGCCAAACTAGAAGATAGATGTGGGAGAGATAATGAATGTTCATCCTTGCACTGCTATTAAAAATAACTTTAGAAAAATGTTTAATGAAAGACAGTGTTTCCCTAGTATGTCACATTCAGGCATATATCAAGTTTACTCATAGAATTTAGGTAGATTAAATAATGCAACCCTCAATCCATGTAAGAAAGCATGTATTTTTTATCATGTTGAGAACCAGGTAGTATGGATGTGTGATGATCTGGGAGTGGTTGTTCTCATGTTTGCAGAGTGAACTATGATTTCACTATGCTAGTGAAAATCATAAAAGATTACACTTCTGCACTACTTTTCCTTTTTCTTCTGTGCTGTCCTACCATGATTGCTGTTCAAATGTCTTAGTGTCTCTTGGTTCATCTATAATAGAAGGTAACCCAGCAAGTTTGCTGATAACTGGCTGATAAGAGTAGCAGAGGGGAAGATGTAGAATATGGACCCACCAAGGGGGAAAATAAAAGACACAGGAAAAAAGCATTCCTGTGCATAAGCATGCCTGTATCATTCTTTATATGGACAGTCAAGAGTTTACTGTTACTGGAATTTACATGGTTCAGGCTTTGATCAAGAAGACACCTTTGAGTATTTTTCCATATTTAAAGAAAAAACAGAGTTTTTCATATTTCTAAAAGGCGAAATGTTATGTTTGAGGTGGTCAGACATGCCATTTGAGATTTGGTGCCATAGCCCGTGCATTAAATATCTGTACACATATTTTTTCTCAGGACACTAAATTGTTGTCACATATATTTACTCTCATAAGTGCTGAATACAGGAGCACACAGCTGTAAAATGACCATTCTGATGTGATTCCAGGCACAGCTACGGGACAAGTTGATGGAAAAATATTTCATAAAACTGCCAAAAGAGATTCCATTTAATTTAGTTTAATTGCCAATATGCCTATTTTATAATCTGTGTCATGAATCTTTTTTCTAAAACCCATTGATTGATGTGATTGATTGTATGTATTTTTTGTACTGCTTTGACAGCCAGTCTGTAATACATTGAATCTATCAGCTTCAAAGCCTTGCCCTTTAGCGTAAAGAATAATCAGCAGCCATGTATAAGTGTGTAGACATGCTGATATTTCCAATTAAGGGAAACTTTTTCTTTTGCGATTTTAGTTACCAATACACCTGGTTTTTTAAAATATCCTGGGATATTGCTTTGATGGCTGTCCGCTCCCTGGTTACAGAAGGCCTTGTCTCCTTTTGACTTCTGTGGCATTTTATTGTTTTTTATAGCTGCATCATGTGAATTTTATCTTTTCATGTTATTAACTCATATCTGGGGAAAAAAATCTGATTTATCTAACATATTATCTGCTTTGAAACTAAAAACTGTGAGCAAGTATCATTTTGAGAAAAAAAGCAAAAACCCATTTTCAGATGTTTTTTTTTCCTCCCAGCTGTCACTGAAGGCTGTTTAAAGACAGAGCATGACATGGATTAGTTGCCTGGCTCTAATTCAATGGACTAGAGTGCTGTGATAGAACACTGTATCTCTATTAGACTGTTAAAATATTTCATATCTAATGGGTCTGCCAAACTTGAACCGGGAAGGCCACAAAATGTGAAGGCAGAACAAGTAAAGAGCAATACAGATTACTCAGCAGCAGCTCAGGTCTCAGCAGCTTTTTTTCAGTGAAACCCTCTATACCCCACTTTCATATTCTGGATTGTCTTGTATGATTTTATCTTTGACTTCCAAAGTACAGAATCAATATCTTTTTTTTTTTTCAACTGAACTTGCAAGATTACTGCCACTGAGTAGGCAGCTCAGTAGCAATCAAAGGAACATTTTTAAAAAAGATCCATCACATAGGATGGCATTGTGGGACACAATTCAACCTAAGAAATAGTGGACAATACATTACCCAAAATGCTGCTGGTGGAGAATTCAGAATTGTTTTGCCACAATATTTATAATGCTTTACTGCTCACTAGATAAAATATGTCTCGATGACACAGCCCAGAGAGTTCTTGTGAGTGATATTAAATCTAGTCGGCAACTGGTCATAGGTTGTGTCCCCAGGGCTCAATACTGGAGACAACCCTGTTTCATATCTTTGCAATGATCTGGACAAGGGGATCAAGTTCATCCCAAGTCAGTTGCAGATGTGTTGGGGTTTGAAAGTTTTCCTTTTCTGTTCTTTTCTTTTCCCTTGAGGAATTTTTCCCTGTGTGTGTTGCTGGAGAACTGATAGCTGGGTGCTTAAGAGAGCAAAGGGGAAGGCCAAGGAGGCTGCACTCTGGCACCTGGGGGTGGGGACACAGCTAAGAGGGCCCAGGGGCATTTGGCGTTTGGCACGAGGAGAGAGAGGCTGCTGCTGCCGTGGTGGTGAGGAGAACGCAGTGCTGAGCTTCTGCTTTTCTGGCTGTTTTCCTTCTGCGGGAGAAGCCCCGGGATTCCCGAGCNCGCCCCCTGCAGGCGCGGGGGAACCATCGCACCCGCCCTGCTCGCCGGGCACTGCGGGTGTGGCTCTGTTTGCTGGCACTGCCAGAGTTATTGGTGTCGGCTTGTGTTGGTTTATATATATATTAGTAAAGAACTGTTATTCCTATTCCTCACATTTTTGTCTGAAAGCTCCTTCATTTCAAATTTATAATAATTTGGAGGGAAGGGGGATTGCATTTTTCCATTTCAGGGGAGGTTCCTGCCTTCCTTGACAGACACCTGTCTTTCAAACCAAGACAAGATGACACCAAGTTGGCTGGGAGTGTTGATCTGCTGGAGGGTAGGAAGGGTCTGCAGAGGGATCAGGACAGGCTAGATCGATGGGCTGAGGCCTGTGGTCTGAGGTTCAACAAGGCAAGTTACTGGGTCCTGCCTGTAGGTCACAATAACCCCTTGCAGTGCTACAGGCTGGGGGAGAGTAGCTGGAAAGCTGGAAAAGGACCTGAGAGTGCTGGCTACAGCAGCTGAACATGAGCCAGCACATGTCCAGGTAGCCAAGAAGGCCAGTGGCACCTGACTTGTATCAGAAATAGTGTGGCCAGCAGGACCAGGGCAGTGACCATCCCCTGCACTCTGCACAGTTTTGGGCCCCTTAAGGAAGGACATTGAGGGGCTGGAATGTGTCCAGAGAAGGGCCATGAAGCTGGAGGAGGGTCTGGAGCTCAAATCTGATGAGGGGTGGCTAAGGAAGCTGGAGTTGTTTGGCCTGGGGAAAAGAAGGTCCAGGGGAGATCTTATCATTCTCTAAAACTACCGGACAGGAGGGTGTAGCCAGATTGGTCTCTACTCCCAAGTAACAAGTGATAGGACAGTAGCAAATGGTCTCAAGTTGTGCCAGGGGAGATTCAAGTTGGATAGTAGGAAAAATTTCTTCCCAGAAAGGGTTGGTAAAGCATTGGAACAGGCTGCACAGGGAAGTACTGGAAGTGTTCAGAAAATGAGTAGATGTGGTACTTTGTGATACAGTTTAGTGGATGTGGTGGTAACTTTGTGATACAATTTAGTGGATGTGGTGGTATTCAGTTAAAGTTTGGACTTGATGGTCATGGAGGACTTTTCTAACTTTTATGATTCCATGATTCTATAATTCTATGGTGTTATGAAGAATACACCTCTTAAGATGTAGTTACACTGCACATTGTCTTACAAGGCTGTTGCTGCTTCTGGCCATGGATTACTGCTCTCACTTCGCTTGTGCATGGAAATTAATATAAGAAATAATATGAATCCTGTGAATAAAACGTTATCTTTCAGCAGTACTGATCCTGTAATTTGTATCACTTCAGTGACCTTGTGTTCAGTGCCTTGTACAATGCTGCTAGTTGTTTACCTTGAGGATGAGCACCGAGAAACAGCCAAGAACAGCAAAGGGAGGCACAGGAATTTTTAAGCCAGTGTTTCTTTTGAAGCAATCTGTAAGTGAGCTCAGAGCTTGCTTTGGGACCATGAGGGTGATAAATGGTCACTGTTTGTTGCTTACACACTCCTGTTGGGTCACATACCATGGCATAAGAGCAATTACAGGGTTTCTGTTGCTTCAGGGGGCAACCTTGTATTTTCTGACCATTATAAAATAGACATGGTTAAAGGGCTTTATGAAGACTGGTAGGTTGTAATTATTCTTGGACATTTCTGCTCCCCATCTCTTCTCTGCACCACAAATGTGCTCAGTGCTGTGACATGTCAAAAGCCACTGGACTTCAGTAAAACCCTTCCCAGAATACTTGTCAGTTGGAAGGCGTTCTCCTTTGGGCATTGACGGTACACAAATTACCATCACAGGCAAACCAGACTAAACTGAGGGAAGTTCATTTAATTTATTGACAAATCCCCCATCTCTCCCTTCTTCCTGGGTTCAACTTCACTCCTGATTTCTCTACCTCCTCCTACCCTCAGTGGCACAGGAGGATGGAAAATGAGGGCTGCAGTTTGTCACACATTGTCTCTGCTGCTGCTTGCTCCTTATGAGGAGGACTCACTTTTCCAATGTGGGCAGGGGAACCTCTGCTCTGGCACCTGGAGCACCTTCTCCCTGTCCATCTGCACTGACCTTGGTGTCTGCACAGCTGTTCCTCTCACACATTCTCACTCCTTCCTTATCTGCCTACAATTGCTGCTGAAAAATAACTTTTTTTCCCCTCTTAAATCTGTTATTCCTGAGCACTACCATTATTGCCGATGGCTTGGCCTTGGCCAGCAGTGGGTCTGCCTTAAATCTGGCTGACATTGGTTCTGTTGGACACTGAGAAAGCTTCTGGCAGCTTTTAACATAAAAATACAGGGGTGCTCCCCTGTAGCCCCCCTGCCCCATTTCCCAAAGCCTAGACATGCAAACCCAGTGCAGGTGGGAAGTGTTAGCAAAGGGGTGCAGGCGGTAAGTGGTGGAGGTACAACATTTAGGGATGATGTTCCTGTCCAGAGTAATGAACAGAACTACTCCCCAGGGCACTAGTCACAGCATCAAGACTGCCAGAGCTCACAGTGTTTGGACAAAGCTCTCAGAATCACAGAGTGGGTCAGGTTGGAAGGGACTACCTGGTCCAACATCCCTGCTCAAGCAGGGTCATCCCAGAGCATGTGTCCAGATGGTTCTGGAATATGTCCAGTGAGGGAGACTCCACAACTTTGCTGGGCAAACAGTGTGATTCCACAACCTCCTTCCCAGGCACACAATAGTGGGTTTCTTGTGGCTGTTCTATATGCAGTGCCAGGAGCTGGACTGCAATCACAGTCATCGATTTGCAGAATGGTTTGCGTTGGAAGGGACCTTAGAGATCATCTCGTTCCAACCCCTTGCAATGGACAGGGACACACACCACTAGACCAGGTTGCTCCAAGCCCCATCCGACCTGACCTTGAACACTGCCAGGTATGAGGCAGCCACAGCTTCTCTGGGCAACCTGTGCCAGGGCCTCACCACCCTCACAGGGATGAATTTCTTCCTTATGTCTAATCTAAACCAACACTCTTTCAACTGAGGCCATTTTAGCTTATTCTGTAAGTTTTTTCCCAGGTGCTGGAAGGCTGCAATGAGGGTGCCCCAAAGCTTTCTCTTTTCCAGGCTCAACAGCCTTGTTCTCTCAGCCCTTCCTCATAGCAGAGGTGCTCCATCTCTCTGATATACTTGGGCTGGCTCCAGCAGCTCCCTGTCCTTGCTGTGCTGGGAGCCCAGAGCTGGATGCAGCACTGCAGGTGGGGTCTCAGCAGAGCGGGGCAGAGGGGCAGAATCCCCTCCCTGCCCTGCTGCCCACGGGGCTTTGGCTGCAGCCCAGCACGAAGGGGGTTTCGGGGCTTGCAGTGCACACGGCCGGGGCATGTCCAGCCTCTCACCCACCAGGATGAGATCCCCCGATCATCGCTGCGGGTCCCTTCCAACGCAGAATACATTCTGTGGCTCTGAGTTGTGCCGGGGCTGCTGAAGGGAGCGGTGACAGCGGAAGCCCGGTCGGCTCCTGCCTCCCGGCGGCGGCGCGCGGAGCAGCGGCGGAACCGCGCGGCCCTTGCCGGCGTTTCCGGCGGAGCTGGGGAGGCGGCACCCCGGCGGTGGGAACATGGCGGGGCCGTGGGCTGCCCGGGGGCTGCGGGCCGGAAGCCGTGAGTGCGGGAGGGAGCCGGGGGGAGCCGGGACTGCGGGAGGGAGCCGGCAGCCGGGAGCCGGGAGTGTGGGACCGGGCCGAGCTCGGGCTCGTACTGCGGCGGTGCCTTCAGGGGCTGAGGTGCCGTTATTAGGCCGCAGGGGAGTTGTCTTGTGTGAGAGAAGGGCCTCTGCAGTCAGGGAGCGACATTAACCTTTGCATAGAACCCCAGAGTAGCTGGAGTTGGAAGGGACTTCTCGACATGATCCAGTCCCAGCCCTCTGCCAGGGCAGGGGTCACCACCAGCAGGTGACACAGGAACGTCTCCAGGTGGATTTGGAATGTCTCCGGGAGAGACACTCCACATCCTCCCAGGGAAACTTATTCCAGTGCTCTGCCCCACTCCATGGAAAGAAGTTCTTCCTCATGTTGAAGTGAAACTTCTTGTGTTTTAGTTTATGGCCATTGCTTCTCATCCTGTCGCTGGTCACCACTTGAAAGGAGTCTGCCACCAACCTCTTGGCACCCGCCTTTGAGATATTTATATACATTAATGAGATCTCCTGTCAGTCTTCTCCAAACTGAACAGGCCCAGCTGCTGCAGTCTCTCCTCATAAGAGAGATGCTCAAGACCCCTCATCATCTTTTTGACCCTTTTTATTGCCTCAGAGTCTTTTGTTGTCACTTTATGCGGGCAATGCAGGGGCCCAGCGTGGTCACTTGCTGGAGCTGCTTAAGTGCTACTTTGTCTATTGAGACAGACAGGTGAGTGATCAGCAGTGTTGTAGAAGCCAACACCTTATAAAGGGTCTTTGAAAACTCAGAATGCATCACAGAATGGTTGAGGTTGGAAGGGACTGCAGTGGGTCATCTGGTCCAACCTCTCTGCTCAAGTAGGATCATCAGTTCTCAGTAGAGCACATGGGACAGGATTGTATCCAGATGGTTCTGAAGCATCTCCAGTGAGAGAGACTCCACACCCTCTCTGGGCAATCTGTTCCAGTGCTAGGTCACTGCACAGTAAAGAAGTTCTTCCTCATGTTCACGTGGAACTTCCTGCCCACCTTTTTCTGCCCATTGCCCCTTGTCCTGTTGCTGGGAACCACTGAGCAGAGCCTGGTCCGTGCTCTGACCCCTCCCTCCAGACACTGAGAAATATGGATGAGGTCTCCTGTCAGTCATCTCTCGAGGCTGAACAGGCCTAGCTCCCTCAGCCTTTCCTCATAAGAGGGATGCTCTGCTGGACCCACCCCAGCGTTGCTTACTCTAGGAGTATTGCTTACTCAGTATCTCTCCTATCACCAGGGTACATCTCCACACCAGCTTTCTCTCAGATGACATGTGATGAGGTGGTTTGGATGCGTAATGAGCTCTTCACCAAAGAGAAAGAGAGACAATTGTCTCTTCACCCACGGATTGAGAAAATCGAAGTGAAATATACTGGGAAGTCACACCCTGGCAGTGTGTTTGTCATGAACAAGGCTCTTTCTACGCCATACAACTGTGCCATGCGTAAGTGGATGGACTCCTGAACTAGCCCCTCGTGGTAAATGCTGTGCTGCCAATTGAAGTAGAAACAGTTGACTTTTGGAGGCTTTTTTCACATTTAATCTTTCTAATTCATTTACAGATACGAAACTTGCAGTTTGTTGTTACATATGCAGCAGTCTGAACTGCCAATCCTGAGAAATACGGTTAATAACTATCCAATACTTTGGGATTTTTTTTACTTTCTTTAGATTTAAGTGAATGGCATTGCAAGACATCTGTTCTGGCTCTTGTGGATGGTGAAATCTGGGACATGTACAGACCCTTGACCAAATCATGTGAAATTCAGTTCCTTACCTTCAAAGATGAAGATCCAGAGGAAGTAAACAAGGTAAGTTATTATCTTATTCCATTGTAGATTACCCTGGTTCTGTGTACCTTACCTTATTGCAGGTGGCCTTGATTATGACCACTTGAATCTGTGTGCACCTTTCAGATCCATGCCTGTCTGCTTTCTCGAACTTCGTTGTCATTAAAGTTCAGACATTTTTAATGTCTTTTTGATGGCGCATCATGACTTTCATTAGCTGGACCAGCATGTGGGCTAGGTGAATTGTTGGTATTCCTTTCAATTGTTGTATTATTCTATGATGATTTAAGATTTAAATATCTCCAGGGTTACATCTGGCTTGCATTCTAAGTGCAGTTTTGATTTTTTTTTTTAATTCTGTTTAAAAAATCATCTCTGAGTAGAAGTTTAAATGCTAAAGACAGTAATCATAGCATCATGGAAAAGCTTGGGTTGGAAGGGACATTAAAAGCTCATCCAGTTCCACCCCCTACCATGGGCAGGGATACTTTCCACTTGACTAGGTTGCTCATAGCCCTGTCCAACCTGTTCTTGAACATTTCCAGGGGTGGAATGCTTGGGTTGGCAGCTAGGTTTCTGCATCATCCAGTTAAGTTTTGGGGGTTTTTTTTTGAATAATTAGCTTCTAAGCAAGAAATCTATGTTCTGAAATTCTCTTTGCAGGCATATTGGCGTTCCTGTGCCATGATCATGGCGTGTGTGCTAAAGCGAGCGTTCAAGGATGAATACCGAGTCAACCTAATTAAAGCTCCAAAAGTGCCAGGTGATAAAAGTGTTTTATATTGGTTGTCTTTTGCTGCTTCTTAAGTGAATGTTTAATAACCAAACTTTGAAAAAAATCAGAGGCTCCTTTTCCAATGATTGATGGTACTTAGCATTGATATGTGTATTACCCATTACTGTAGTTGCCTTTAATTTATAATAACTACACTAAAAACAGTTTTGTTATCAATGTTCAGAAAATTGGTCCATGTGGCCACTGGGTTTCAGACCACTTAGGTGAAATTAGTAACTAAAGCTCTGTATTGTGAAGTGACATGAGCAAGGTTTCTAGATGTGATGTGACCTGTTTCTGTGGAGTTTGCTCTAATAACTGCATAGCCTTGTGCAGCACTTGAGTTACTAAAAATGACAATGTCTAAATTATTGATGTACAAACAAGCTTAGTAACGACTTCTGCTCATCTGTGATCTGATTTAAGATTTAGTAAGGTGAGAAAATGCACAAGAGAGGAGGTTGTTTCAATAACAAAGCCTGCATAATTGTGCATTTAGTATATGAGAAGGTTGGTTGCTGATCATGTGGAGTGCTATAACTGCTTCTCTTTTTAGCAATTTCAGCATTTGTTGTGATTAATAAGTACAGGTAAATATTTCAGTTTTACCAGAATTTGGAATAATCTTGGATATACTCAACTATATCATTATACTGTATGTATAGAAATAGTGTGAGCTTACTGGGTTCATAGATTTGATTTCTAAATTGCCATAACTGAATATACACAAGAGTGTTCTAACAACTATCAGAAATATTTATGTTGCATTTACTAGATGTTTGTGCCATGCTTGTGTCATGGATTTTACTTCAGCTCTAATATTGTCTTATTTCTCTATGCAATAAATTCCTCTTTATAATTTAATAGTTCACATTTATTGGATGAGGCATACAATGGAAAAACTGTGAAGTATTTTTAAAGGGAGTGGTTCTGTTTTTTTCCAGCAGCATTAGATACAGTTTTGTGAAGCAGTGTATTTTTTCCACTCTTTACTGGGATTCTACTATACTGACATTGCATTAAAACTCCTTTCAAATTATTTTTTCATTCAGTGAAATGAAATTAAAACAACACAAGTTCAACCTGCCATTTTATAGTATAATCAGAGCTGAAAACTTTTGTTTTATGATGAATTTCCAAAGAGAATTCTGTTCTTACTCATTTTTGAGTAAGAATATAATATGACTGTGAAATACATACCTTGTTACAAACATGAACATTTTTTCTTTGGATTGGAATTGCAGTGATCTCTGGAGCTTTCTGTTATGATGTAGTTTTGGACAATAAACTGAATGACTGGAAACCAACAAAGGTAAGCACTTTTCAAATGTAAGCCCAAAAACTTGTATAGCTTGTGTCCTTGTCCAGCAGTTCTTTTTTAATAGGGGAGAAGGGACAGAGCTTTTTTTTTCCCGTTTTGTTAGTGCTCATCAGGAATACTCTTTGGGAGCTGATCTTTGCATTTACCACACACTGATTCTATGGCAAGGTCCCCTCAGAATTCCTTTCAGATGAAACTAAACCTTGAGCTGTCTTCCACATGCTTACAGGCTTTAGGTCTGTGGGGCTAGAGAAAATTCTAGTCTGAAGTACACTTTCAGAAACAGTTGATGGGTTTGTTGGGACCTCAGTACTATCTTTGTTACTGTACAGGTCTGCTCCTCCTCAACTGCTTGTCTGGTAATATAGATGCAGCCAGTCTTTGTGTGAGTGGAGCCTCTGTAAATGAAAGTGTGTATAAGGTGCATATTTTTTGGTGGTTTACAGCAGAATCAGTCTGTTGTTGAATAAAACCTGTAAGTACATTCAGATGCAGCTCTCCTTATAGCTTGCTTATATTTAATGCTGTGCAGTTAATCTAATAATCTGAATACTCTGAATCTCAGAACCCTTTGTGATCATAAATGTTTTACCCATCTGGTGCCCATTCTTGTTCTTGTGCCCTAGAACTGTCAGAGGTGTGTATGGCTAGCACAGCAATATTGGTACAATGCAGAATTTTTCTTCAATGTGATCTTGTAGCTGAAATAATATATTTAGAAATACTTTCTACATGACATAATAAATGTAATTTCACCTCATAAGCATTGCTTATTTACTAGTAAATCTGAGTTACGCAGAACTTCTGGTCCAAGGTGACCAATTTTTATTTTTTAAATATTCAGTACCCTTTTTTCACTTTGATCTGTCACAGTAGAGCTATTTGTAAGTGAAGACACCACTCTGGGAGACCAGATATATAGATGAGTATTTAACAGTAGCGAGACTGTGTATGTAGTACCATGTAGGGAAAACCTGGTCAGTTTAATTAATGTATATTGTTTCTGATGGAAAAATGCCTATTGATTTCACTGGGCATTGAATCTGTCCATTGAAACAGTGATGATCTGTGGCACTCTTCTGATAGTAGTAAGACAGTCCTACAGTAAAATTGCTATATTTAGGGTTTTTAGTAGATGATCTTTGTTGTTTTGACTAATATTTAGTATTTGCTGTTTTTTATCTGTTCACTACAGCTGTGAAAAGGTGGTTACAGTTATTATGTCCTTTTTTTTTCAGGACAACTTCTGTTCTCTAACAAGGGATGCCAAAAAGCTGATCCATCAAGACCTGCCCTTTGAAACACTGCATGTTGAAGCAAAAGTAGCACGTGAAATGTTTCAGCATAACATGTGAGTATCTGAATTTGCCTCTTTCAAAGTGGCAATTAGAAATTTAATCAAATCTCTGTTTGGTTTTAGAAATCTAAAATAAGATGTGACAGGTGAAGTAAGAAGGTACTTTTCCCACTGCTCTGAATGAGCCTGCTTCCATATTCTTTCCACCAACTTAGTTCTTATTATTCTCTCTAGAGGCCAACACCAGGCACCTTTATTGGATGTGGTTTTGTGACAAACTGAAAGACTAAGACTGCTTTTGTTCACTAGTGAGCTTCAAGATTCCACTACTATTAAATTGAAACTCTGGTGGTTATGGTTACTCTTGGCATGGTAGTTAGTCTCAGCCTTTGCTGAAAGGATTCCAAATTTAAAGAAATGTGCATCTTTCATATCCTGGTATCTTCAAGTGAAGATTTGATGAAATGCAGTTTTTGAACTCTGCAGGGGGAAAACAGGAAACATACTTTGGTCTGTGCTATAAAAAAGGTTTGTTCAAAACCTCCTGTCTTCTTTGCTGAAAAAAATACCTCAGCTATGTTTTGGGAAAAAAAATTTTCTTGTCCACAGCTTTTTGGCAGTTGGAGAGACGTAGGGGGAAAATGATAAATAATTTATCATTTTGTGAACCAAAATTAAACTACGATGAAGCTCAAGTTGCAAAAGAGCAAGTTTTTTAGCTTAAGGCTGAAGGTGATTTTAATGTGACTTATGGATCGTCATCTCCACTTTGTTGCCTGCATTGACAGAGGGTGGGAGCGTGCTTTTGATGGTACCTTTAGATACTGTGTATAGAAAGCACAGAGAACACTTTGCTGTATTGTAGGTGACCAGCTGTTGAGGGCTACACATTGCGTAAAATCGGTTTTGGTGGTCTCATGGTATCTTCTGGTCTTACAGGTGACTTGAAAAACTCTCATTTGTTCTGAATATCGTCTCATATCTTTCTGAATAAAACTCTGCTGTGGAAGCATGGCCCTCTTACAACATATGCACAGAATAGACTGGAATCCATGTTTCATTAGGAGGGGACCTACAACAACCACTTAGTTCAGCTGCCTGACTCATGTGGGGCTGACAAGTTACAGCAGGTTATTAAAGGCATTGCCCAGATGCCTTTTAATCAGTGACAGGCTTGGGGCATCAACCACCTCTCCAAGAAGCATGTTCAGTGTTTGACCACCATCTCCTAAGGAAATGGTTCCTAGTGTCCAGTGTGAACCACCTCCCACACAGCACTGAACCATTCCCAAACATCATGTCTCAGGAGCCCATGTTGACTGTGCCTGATGATTGCATTATTTTTAAAGTGCCTTTCAGTAGTGCTCAGTATAATTAATCTCCGTATTTTTTCCACGAACTGATGTTGACTAACATCTCTTTAATGAATCATGTCAATATGTGTTGTCATTAGGAATTTAAGCCAGTCTCAAAGCTCACATAAACACAAGCATGATTTTTAGGATTTTTAAATGAATTAAATTAATTTCTGAACTGTTCTTATAAGTACTAGGTGTTAAAGGTGAGGATTTTTAAAATAATTTTTTTCTTGTCTAGGTACAAAATGGAGATGATAGAAAGAAAAGCTTCTCAGAATATGGAAGGAATTGTAATGTTACATAGGTAAGCAAAACTGAACTCCCATTCTGTAATGATTCACTGAAACATTTGACTGTATTGCAAGTACTCTCTGCAAGTGAGAAGAGCAAGTTACTTGTGATGGCTTTAAATTGAAAGATCACTTGTATTCGTTACTGTCTGTGGTCTGTCTTAAGATGTTTGGGGTGGTTTGCTTGCTTATTTTTTTTAATTCAACCATTATTTTGTGATATTTTGTAATACTACATTTCTGTTTCTTGTTATGTTAAGGGTGGTAAATGCCAGAGAAGTCTTACTGCTTTCAGTGCTTTTACATGAAGGCTGAATAAATTTCTACAGCTTGACAGGTTAAATAAAATGCAAACCAAATACTTGTTTGAAAACAAGTGTTACCATTGTATAATGGATTTTTCTTTTTCAAAGTTGTCAAGATTTTCCTAGCTTGCAAGTTACTGCTTTGTAATGATGGAGATGAGAATAGAACAGCATCCTGGGATACGGTGTAAGATACAGAGTTCTTAGTCTGGAGGCAGGAAGCTTTTGTTGTATCTTATGCAATTAAAAGAATTTCTCTCAATCTTAGGTTGTTGTAGGATACTGAGTTTTCTAGATGTCTTAGAGTTCCTCATTTGTTTATGTAGTCCACATCTGTCTAAAGGAACAGATGTCTGCAGTGATGGTTCTTGAAATTTTAGAACAATGTTGTGTCATTCTTTCCTTTCTCCCACTCTGGTTTGCTCAGTAAAGGGGAAAATGGACTTACCTATTGATTTCTGGGAGAGGTTTGTTCTGAGTATTTCTTTGCTGTACTATGCTGTGTCTTCTGTCTTAATTGATTTGCAGTTTTCCAAGAACTGAAAGGGAAGTAACTGTGCAGGTTGTAAACACTGTACTGTGGAAAGTAGGCGATTTTGGAGACTAATCTTTTTCTGGTGAATGACAGTTATCCCAGTTTTAGAGCCAACATGGCATCAAGGATTTTTTTAGACCTAAGATCCCTTCCTAGACTTGAAGTTAAATTTTCTAAGTTCATTTAAGGAAATTGCGCAACCTGTACTTTTGGTTTAGGAAACTTAAAAATGCTGAGCTGGGGATTTGTTTAGATTTGGTTTGGGATTTGTGTGGATTTTCTTTCTGTTGATTGGATTTTCTTTCTGTTATGTTTTCTTGTTGCTAATAAAAAATAAAACCTAAACTCATCGTACTTCACTTCAAATATATTTGACATCTAGGCTGGGGTTTTTTTCATCCCCCCAGGTTTGGTGACTTTGTAGATGTTAGTGAAGGTCCTCATATTCCAAGGACAAGTTTCTGTTTCCAGTATGAGATAACGGCAGCCCATAATCTTCAGACTGACCAGTCTGAATTGATAAGGAGATTCCAGGGTGTGTCCTTGCCAGTCCATTTGAAGGTAAGTAATCCATTTTGCACAGGTTTTCCTTCTTTAAGTTAGAACTCTTTGCCTTTGTTCCCATCTTTGTTAGGTGCTGTGTTGGTAGCTAAACGGAATTCAGAGTTGGGAGCAGTAGAAAGGGAGGGCCCCGATGATGACTGTGTTGGATATTTGGGGTTCATTTTCCTAAAACTTTTGTGGATATGCAGTCAGAACTTGAAAAGTTTGCATCAGATGGCCCATGATGTTATTTTTCAGTATGGAAGGTGTTGTTTCGGCTGGGTAATTTCTGTGTGGATATTTCATTCATGCCAACTATGCATGCCAGTCTTCTGGCATCAAGGCTCCTGACAGTGCTTAAAAGAGGAGAACTTTGTATTTATACTCATGATAAATATACCATTCAAAAAATTTCATAACACCAAAGTAAAAAGTAGCAAGAACAAAATGTAGCTCTAATGAGTCTTTGTTTAAACAAAGACTTTGCCAGACTGAAGGTGGATATCATTCCACTAGATCCCATTCCTGTTGACTTACATGATTTTGACCTTGTGGTCTAGCATGTGTACTATTGTCTTGGTTGGGGAAGTTTTCAAGGGTTCCTCAGCTCATCTCTGTGTTCCCTTCCTAAGCATAATTCCCATTTTTGCCAATTAACCCTTCAAGGATTCCATACAGTGGATGAATCATAGAACCATAGATTGGTTTGGGTTAGAAGGGACCTAAAAGTTCATCCAGTTCCAATTCCCCTTCCATGGGCAGGGACACCTTCCACTGGACCAGGTTGATCAGAGCTCCATCCAACCTGGCCGTGAACACTTCTGGGGATGGGGCATGTGATGGGTAGACATTTATTCAAGTCACCCACGTGAATATGGGCAAATTGGACACCAATATTGTAAGTTGTGGCATTTGAACTGGGTATTATTATTGTTTTGTGCCATAATTTCTATACGTTTGTGAGAATCTATTCTATGGTAAGATTATTTTCTATCTCTGGTAACATCATTTAATGACATTTCACACAGGCTCACCACACTGTGTGGCACAAACTGCTGGAAAGATCAAAGAGGCTGGTAAGTCTCACTAGTGGTGAAAGACAGGTTACCAAATACAAAGGTATGCTCTGATAGAGGACAATTTGAATGACTAGAGGTATGTAGTATACTCCAGAACATATCTTTAGGAATGGAAATATTCACAGGTGAATGGAAATCAGAAATCTTAACTGCTTGTTTAGTAGAGGACATGGTAGCACCGTTTCTGAGGTCTGTATTAAAATGCATTGTGCCATTTAAAAAAAAAACCGTATAGATTGATATGATTTGTGCAATTAGAATATTTTAATGTAAATGGAATTTATAAATGGTTTTTAATAAATATTATAAAATATTATAAGCCACATATAACCAAATAACCACTACCAATACATGTTTAAACATAGGAAGTCTTTGTAAAAATTAAACAGCAGCTGTTTTAGAGCCTTCAGATGAAAAATTCTACTTACTTATTTGGCAAGGCACAGAAAAAAAAAGTACTTGGTCTTCCGAAACTTGTTTGCCAAGGATGTGTTCTGAGTCTGCCCCATGGCATCTTCCCAGAACTTAGTTTGAATATTCTTGTCTTTCAGATTGTTTAATTTTGGAGAAGATAATAATCTTTGTAGGTTGTCCTTTTCAATTACAGTGATAGTATGAGGGGAGGATTTTCAGGATCAAGGAGAATGAAATAATTTTTAAAAATATAACAAAATTGATGTCTTTCTGCAGGTTACTGAAGACGAATATTTGGAAACAACAGAATGTCTTGAGACAAAAGATGGAACTGAAGGAGGAAAAACTTTATCAATTTAAATTAAGTTGAACTTCTAAATGTGCATTAAATATGTATTTTTACATGACTTGTTTGTGCCTCATACAAAAATGTCTTGGGTAATTAATTTAAATTCTGTGATCGAAATCTACATAAGTATAGACACAGATATACATGAGATGTTTCAGTCCATTTTAAAGGTTTCCTTAAAGAAAAAAAGGGCAGAGAGAGGGAAGGGAATGTTTTATCTGCAATAACTTGCAAGTTGCCCCTGTCCTTATCTTGACAGCATGTGTCCATCCATATGTTGTTGCCTACTGCAACTGAAATGACAACTGAGACGAATAGTATCTTAAAAGGATACCTTTAGAGGTATGTAAAGGTATAATTGCCATTGCTTTACCAGTACAAAAAGAGCAGAATGTTAAAGCCAGAAATTTCTTGGAGTTTTATGATTTTTTTTCTGCTGCACAAGTGCAGTTAAAGATATTTTTCCAGAATAATACCAAGAATGTAATTCATTACTTGCAACCCTAATGTAGTAAGATTTATAATGCATTTTCTGTCTTTGACATTTAAATATGATTACTTCATTAAATTTCATAAGGGAATTTTGTTAGATGATGTTTTCTGGCATTTTGTATTTTCATTCCTAACTTGTTAGACCTGTTTTTATTATACCAGAGGAGATTTTTATTACTTTTTGAAGTGCAAATATTTTCTCTGAATTTCATCCCAATTATTATTACCGTTAACTGCATCACATGGTTTCTAATCAGTTGACACACAGTTTTGTGAGGGCAGGGTAGTAATTCAGTAAAATACATTTAGGTATAACCCATGCTTTCTCAGGATACTTGGAAAACTGATGTTTTTTTCTCTTGATTAATGTTGCAGAGGACTTTTTATAATGGTATCAGATGCTTGTTTTTTTAAAATAAGATTGTTAATTTAAAGTTTACCATCGAAGTACACATACGCATTTACACATTCTATATATTTTCATTAAATCAAACTTGTCAGAGTGTACTTTAGCTTTGAACCTGTTGTTCTGTTGTTGAAGAAGCGAGGCATTCTTGTCTTGAGAAACACAAAAATTTGCTGTTCATGCTGGTTTTTGAGGTTTTGTTGTGGATGTTTTTTTCTTTTTTTGGTTTTGCTTGGTTTGGCTTGGTTTGCTTGGTTTGGTTTTGGTTGGTTGGTTGGTTTTTGTTTGTTATTTAGTGCCATACTTGCCACCTCTGATTAACCCAAGACTGGTGAAATTTTGCCATCTGAATTTTGGGATCCAATCCAGGTGGTCTGTTTTGACTCTTAAGCTTGTTCTATTACAACCTACAGAGTCCTCTGATGTCTACTTTCTATTTTGGGTATCCAGTTCAGAATTCCTCCTAGATTCCACCAGCTGCAGAGAAATGTGAGAGTGCTGCTATCCCTTAGGAATATGCCTTTTTTAACCCTAGTTGGAATTTCAGAGCTCTTCCGGTATGTTCTTTTTTGTGGGGAATGGGGGGAAGGTTTTTTCTTTTTTTGTTTATTTATGTTTGGAGTTAGAGTTTTTTTGGTTGGAGGAGCAGAGAAGTCACCCCACAGGTGAATCCCCACAAAAGGGACTTTCCCAAGTACGCGCGACTACAATACCGAAAATGCTGTTGAGATCTGTATTAGACCCTTCCCTGGAGGTCTGTGCATAAAAAGGAGGAAGCTCAAACTTTTGCAGAACTTGGCACTATCTTACACCTTGACTTCCATGGAGTCCAGAAGGCAGGTTTTCCTTAGGGGGAGATGTAGCTGGAGGATGCCTTGGAAAAGCACCAGGATTCTCACAGAGAACAGTAACAATTAAGAGAACTGGGCAATAGTGTTCATTTCTTTCTCACCTCAACACATTTTGAAATAGGAATGTAGATTCAAGTCTGTTCTGCCAAAATGGGATTCAGAGCCACATGTGCAGGGGAGAACATCTGTTTTTTTGGGGGGGGATGGCTCATATAGTATTTTGAGTACTTCCTGCCTGATCTGTATTAAGTGATGGCACTGCTAGAAAAGTCCTGAACATTTCTTGGATGAGTGTGAGAACAAGTGGAAGCAGTGCTCAGTGCCTATGGCAGCCACAGAGCAGCAGGGAGATATAACCCTGAGCTCAGGAACCTTTCTCTATTTTACCATTGACTGTTGGTGCATAAAATGCTGAAATTGTCTACTGAGAGGGCTATTGTAGCAGCTGGATTAGAGTAATGCTTCCTTTTTCTTTTTGACTTAGGTTTTCTGAACTTCAGCTGAACTGTAGGGTGGTACCAGCCTGGCTGTTTAGGGCTGTGCTCTGACACTCACCTGCAACTATCACTATGTAACTGAAAGCTATGGAGTTATATAAAATTACAAAATGGGTATGGCAAAGCTCTGGCTGAGTATGGATTCTGGATGTTTGTGCTCTGTCCTACCTACCCTGGGGCCTGGCCCAGTCTTCTTCATTGGAAATAGTCAGAAGACACCATCACTGATCAGTTCAAAAAGAGACAAGACAGTAGATGCTGTTAATTTCTATACGGAACAGTATAGGAAACTGCAGGGATTAGGGGTCGATGGATGGGAAAAAGACATTGCAGAATTTAGCAAATTCCCCTTGGCTAAATTTTCTTGGCTAATTTTTATTGAATTTCTAGGTGTAAAGAGTCAGTTTTTACTTGGCAAAAGAACTGCAGAACCAGCTAAAGGTAAGGAAGAATCTAGGAGGTCATAATGCTGCTGAAAGAGGAGGGCAGGGTCACTTAGGCCGACATACCTGAGCAGAAGATGATTCTGGCCAGATTCTGGTAAGGAATAAATAAGATTTTTATGGTGAAAGTGGTGAGACACTGGAAGACATTGTTCAGAGAACTTTTGAGTTCCTCAGCCTTGGAAATGTTTGAGGTCAGACTGGATGGAGCTTCGTGCAACCTGGTCTAGTGGAAGGTATCCCTGCCTGTGGCAGGGGGATTGGAATAAGATGATCTTTAAGGTCCCTCTGAAACCAACCCATTCCAGACTTTTATGATGACAGGGGGAAAGGCAGGAACTGAAGCCTTCTTCCTTGTTGCACATCTCAGTAGTAGCTTCACGGCTTTTCACACTCAAATTGTTCCTCCTTCTGCATCTTGTTTGAAAGAGTTAAAACTTTTGATTCTTCCCTTTTGTGTACTGGTTTTATCTAAAAAAGGAGACCCTGTATTAAGGTTAAAGCTACCTGGTGTCTTGATCCTAAGAGGTGGCAGTAGGAAGGTTGAGCAGTTCCTGCTGGTGCATACAACCAAGTGAGAAATTTTTTTCCAAAGAAATATTCTGTATTTCATTTTATCATGGATTTTGGAGATAGAAAAGGCAGTCAGGATATAGTATTACTAATTTAATAACAGAAGGAATTAAATACCAAGAAAGAGTTATTTTTTTTCTTACCAAGGCAGTAAAGCTCTTCCCTGGGAAATTGAACACATGCAAGTGATGAAAATACTCTATCATCAGTAGACATCAAGTCCTTTCATAACAGCACCCAGAAGGAGTTTACCTTTCTATTTTAACTTCTGGTAAGGAGTAATCTCTTACTGCTTTTTGGTAACTTGTCTAGCGCTATTGCACTCAGTGCAATACTTTATTATATTTGAAGCCAGTGAACTTGCTACATTTATTTTATTAGTTTTTACAGACACAGGAACTTGGCAGTGTCAAGGTGTTTGATGGGAAGAGTTGGCAGTGGATATTTCTTGAAGAACACCAACCATCTGAAAATGGTAATGCTATCATGCTGTGGTTTTTCACGAGACATCCCCAGTCATGGACAGCATTAACATTTTTTCAGAGTGAAAAGAAAACCTATTATTTTAGTATCTGCTAATATAATATCCACAACCTATGTCTGCTTTTCTGGGGAATCAGCTATGCAGAAAGAATACATATAATTGGTCTAATATTGGACCATATTTATAATTGCTATCTATTTCATAAGTTTGCAAGTTACTCACTTTTTAAAGAGACAAAATGTGAGGGAACAAATATTTGACTTATATGGCATGACTATGAATCAGGGTGGTGAGTGGAAAGATCTGTTTTCTTAAGACACCTTCTGTTGGCATGTATCTATACAGGATAGAGGCTCTAGGATCATCTTTGCTTCAGCAAACTGATACTGCTGAACATGGCCTCAGATGGACAGGGAAATCAAACTGGGCTTCAGTTTCACCCAAGAAATGAGATTTTCTCTTGACTCTCCTCTTTTGCCACAAATTTCTTCCCACTTTTAAAGCCATTTCCCCTGGAAGGTTAATAGGAATTATACTTTCCTTTACTAAAATATGCTGTACCACTGAGAATTCCCTCTCAGAGCTATGAGTCGGACTTTGAAGGGGATAAAAGTAGCTTTTCCTTTTTAGTGGTTATGGCCCCTCAGCTGTATGCATTCTGTG
>VXAC01002958.1:0-16028 GCA_013399225.1 Rhipidura dahli | reverse complement strand
AGAGGAAACCCAAGGAAAACAGAAAACTCCAATCAAATTGAGGATTTTTAAAAAATGCACCATGTACTCTTCTTCCCTCAGACACCTTGACATCAGCCTTTGAATTGAGTAATGATAATAATAATAATAATAATAATAGTAATAATAATAATAATAATAATAATAATAATAATAATAATAATAATTATTGCAAATGATTGTTTAGTGGTGCCAGTACACTTAAATAGGTTGCACGTATGTAGTGGGTGAGAGAATTCATGCTGGTATCTTCAGACATCTGACTGAAGAGGGAGTTCACTGTGGTGAGGTGTTTCTTAATTTTATCTGTATTACTTTTACATCCAGGGCTGTCCTACACAGACTTTTTGTGTTACAATTGACCCTGTCAGATCCAGGCAGAAAAAAATAAACCTCAAGAAATGTTCAGAGACACTGGACAGCTGTAGCTGAAACAGTTGCAAAACCTATAAAACCAGGGACATGCTTTATTGAAATTAGGGTGTATTTGAAAGACTGTTAACCAGTGGGTTGTGGAAGTCTAATACTAAAATTATATAGCATTTTTAACACCATTGAAAGACCATTGCAGATGACTGGAAAGACAGGTTAGTCTAAATGGACAGGAGATACAATATTCTAGAGTCCTTAGGTTCTGAACATATTCCCAGAAAAATCCAATTTATTTTCATTTCCAGCAGTGAAAATTGTGGCTGCTAGTGCCTGATTTTCCTCAGACACTGAGGGTTGTATCTTTTCAAAATAATACATTTTCACTATGAATACAGGATGATTTTTGCCTTGAGCTTTGGAAGTTCTATGATGTTTTAAAAAATATTTGCATTCAGAACTCCCTAAGATGACTGAAATAAAATAGTTCCATTTCCCTGCCACTGAAATATAAGGAAAAAATTCTGACAAATCCCATCTTAAACATACTGTTCTCTTTGTTTTAGGTGTGTAATTATAAATGTCTTCATTTTCCCCAGGAAGCCCACATAAGTTTCAGGTGTTTGTACTCAGATCTGCACTTCCGTGGTTCCATCAGACCCTTATGGCTCATTACAAGGGGATAGAGTTTGGCTTCTGTGTTTATAGAGACAAGTCTGAAGCTGTGACTGGAGCAGTGATGTTTCCCTGACACATCCCAGGCAAGGCAGCTCTCGGAAACACAAACAGTTTTGTCTCCAAGACCCCCTGCTCTGGGGACACTGCTGCCACCCAAGCTGCTGGAGGAGAGGAGGGTGGTCAGCTGGGCTGAGCTCTAATGCTTATGCCTCTGGATAGGTGGGGAGGCTATGGCAGACACCTCTCTGTGTTCTTCCTGCACCTGTGGTTTGAAATGAGGCTGAATTTCTCTTGGGCACTTACTGAGGAAAAAGAAAAAATCCTGAGCTACTTGGTCCTCTTCTCCAGTTATCTTCTCTTATGTGGTACTTGGTATAGGGCCAAAACTTGGGGCCAGATTTTATGGGAAGGAAGAAGGAGGTTCCATTTCAGTGAGATTAGACACTGAGATTGTCTCCAACCTGATCATTTCACAAGACAATTTCTTAATTTTCACCTCAAATTCTTTTTTTTTTTTTTTAAACTTGCATATTTGCTTGATTTCAGTATAAATGGAAAACCTATATTCCTAAGGAGACAAGACATAGGGAATTACCAGGTATGTCTGTGTGCATATCTGTTGGTCTCCTCTCTAATAACTTGAAATCATGTATTAATTTGAACACATTTGATGATGAAGGGGTATCTCGAGGATATGAAGCTCCTATAATTTCTGTGAAAACAAATGTGCATATTAGAAAAGACTTTATTAAAATTCCCATTTGTGATGGTAATTGGAGTTCAATTCTTATTAAATGTCACAGAATCCATATGGTAATTAAATTACAAATCTACAGACAATAAGATTTTGTTCATCTTGTCACTCACAAAATGACCAGGTTTGTAACGGATTATTTTAAATGCATAAAAACACCACTTAATACATTGATTGATATACAATTTTGGGTTAAACAACATATGAAATCCTAATGTTGCTAAGAACAATATGCACAGGTAATTTAGCAGGATAACTGTCAACTAGGCATTGATGCCTAATTAGGATTAGACTGTTTAGGGTTCTGTATGTGCATTTGTTTGAAGGCAGGCAGAAAAGCAGCTCCAAATGCCCAGACCACAGATGCTGTGTGGTGGTCTGGTGGCATTCCTGTGGTCTGGGGTGCTGCTGAGATTGTCCTAAGCTCTCTTCCTGCTCTTCTGGGTTTCACTCCCTAAACTCTATTATGCACCTTTCAGCAATTATCAGCATGGTTCTGCACTTGACTATGGCACAGCATAATTTCCTGGGAGTGGATAAACATCCTTTTTATTTTCAGGTGTGTTCATATGATTCCAGTGGCTACTCTGAGGCCCAAAGCAATATTGCCGTGCAAGAATGTAAAAATACCCTGGTGTCTTTCTAATTGTCCAGCTTGCATAGAAACATAAATCTCCTGGATGACAAGGCAAATATGCTTAGGCTTCCTGTCTTCTGTGAGCAATATATTCACACAAGGAATAGACTCCAGTCCAAATCTTATGGGAGTCAAGGTGAGTTTGAGCTGAGTATGACACCGGTCACACCTGTAACACTCAGCACTAACTTCACTTGAGATAGTGGTTAAGGCTCATAATAACTCACCAGAGACAGGAGCAAATCACAATTTGGGCTCTATTAGAAAATAAACAATGGAGAAGGTGGAAATGCTAGGTTTAATTAAAGTTGCTTAATGACAGAAGTACCATTTTCAAATAGAGTTTGTTCATGAGTAACTGCAGAGCTTTAAAATATGGTAATGAAAACCTAGACATAGCAAGCTTTTCTTTTAATTAGCTGCAATTTTTTTCAGACTGTCCAGACTCATCTTCTCCCTTTTGAAATAAGTTGTTTTGTTCCTTAATGAGGCTTTTTTCATTGAAAATTCCAAAATTGCTAAAACTTGTCTTTGCAATAAAAGCTGCCTGTAATTGTTTATTTTCAGTACACTTTTAATACTTTCATGGAAATTTTGACATTTATTAGACAAGATATTTTTGAACAAAAGCTCCATAAAAGTTACCATTTCATTTAGCCAAAATGTATTCTATATGGTTTAATCAGTTCTTGTCACAATTCCTAGTCTAAAACATCATTTGAGATGGATGTTTGAAGCTTTTTCAAATAATCTCTCCCCATTCTCCTCCATTACTTTGCCACAGTTTCTGGCACTTCAAGTTGTGCAATCCTGGGTCTTAAGGAAAACTGAGTTGCTTTTGCAGGAAAACATGTTTTTCTTGTGGACAGCAAAATTCTGCCCAAGTTACTCTTAAAGTGCCTATTACTGCAATAGTGAAATTGTACTGATGAGCCAGAGAGGAGACAGAATGTGATTGCTCAGATCTATCTTCCTTTTCTGATGCAGCTTTAAAACTGATGAACAGTGCCTTCCCTTTCTGTCTGTCTTCTTGTCCTTGCAATGGAGATGCTGCTTTCTAAAGCTGCCACAAAAGCAAAATGTTCTGAAGGACCTACTTGGAACTTGTGTTTTCTGAGGACCTAGAGCTAGAGCCAGTGCCCCAGGAAGGTGTGGAGGCTAAGGAAAACCTTGTGGTCTTCCTCCACTCATCTCAAAATGGACAGTGAGAAATTCAGGAGGACATACCAGAACAATAAGTAGGTTGTGGAGATGGTGGAGTGCAGCTTGGAGGGTGTTCCAGTGAAAAAACTGGAGATCAGAATTTGAACATGAGCTTCAGAGTCCCCATGCTCCAGCCCTGGAATGACACAGCAGTGATGGAGAAAACTGCTTGAAATGCTGCATACTAAGGAAAACAGGTTCCTTCTACTTCTTTAAAGGGAAGACTCAGTCCCAGAAAGCAATGAAAACTGGAACTAGCAAGGAGTTTTTAATACAGGAAGGGAATGGATGTTAATGGGAATTGCCTTTGAAATTAACTTTACATGGCAGAATAAGTTATGCTCATAAAATACACATTTTAATGCATCCTGGATAAGTCTAAAGGTGACTGAATAGAATTCAGGTATAACTAAAAAGATGTTTTGTAATGCCTAAATGCTGTGTGTAATTTTTAAGTGTTTTGAATTGTATTCAGACATCAAAGAATAATGTTTGCATTTATATCCTAATGTCATTTTTTTTTAACAGTTCTCACCTCACACTTGCAGCTTGCATAGTTTCTGGATGTTTTCTTTATTGCAGCCTTTTATTCTTAATGGAGAACCAGTAATTTAAGGGCTTTCAGTAATTTTAATTTCTAGCAGACTGTGAGGCAGTCCTTTATTTTCCATTATGTTTATCATCCATGCTTTTTCCACTTTGTTTCTAGGAAGGAAGGGACAATATAGGACAGGCAGAGGAGAAATCCCTGCTGGGCTTGGCAGGAGGAAAAAGGAGCAGGGAGAGGGAAGAATTCTCTGAATAATGAAATAGCAAAAAATGCTTTTGTAGCCGAGTTCAGAAAAGTTGAATTTCCATGTGCCTCCTCATGAAGAACTTACTGGAGCTTTTCTGTTCAGCTGTATACTATAGTCTACGATTGCATTAGTCAATGAAAATATGACTGAGGAAGTTAATCACTCTAAAAGTGTGTTTAGTCCAAGCTAGGACCACAAAAATATGTATGTAACCTTATGCAGGGAAGTTTTATGTTTCTACTTCTTTTTTTAGCCTCGGTCTTGGTAGGCACAGGACAACATGACTCCAGCTTGGAGAAGTGACCTTCATAAAGCCCTTAGGTCCCTCACTAAGCTAAAACATCCTGTAGGTGTCTTAGTTGGTATCACAGCTAAGCTTCAACCCAAAACTAAAAGAGAATTTTTTCTCTCATCCCAGCCCAACTGTTGCACTTGTATTTTCACAGAGAAGGGGAAAGCAGAAAACTGACTGCCTTCACTGTTGTGGAACCTCCTTCTACCTGTAGGTGATTTACTAAGGTATGCCTTCCTTGTGTGACATTTGAGAATAAGTACCCTGAATAGTCAGGACAGTAGTTGTATGCTTTTTATACAAGTTACACAGAAAAATGTGTAGGTCATACATAAATGCTCCAAGCGCAGACTAGGTATCAAATCCTTCAGTTCTTACCTCCTTCTGAAAAGTCAGAATTAAATTTTTGGGTATCAGAAGAAAATTTCTATAGATTACTGATCTTCAGTTGAGCTGAAGAAAACTGCAAGGCCATGGAATTCATTTTTTCAGAAATTTTATTTTATTTCTGAGGGTTGTAAGTATGGGGTTTTTTGCATAAGCCAGGTTAGTGCTGTGAAAGAAATTTTGTGTTCTCTTCTTCCTACCTTTTCACAAGTAAGTAGTTTTAGATGTGAAATTGGACCACGGGATGCTTGACTTAAAAAAAAATCATTACCTATTAACTGTTTGAACTTACTGAAATATTCTGATTATATTCCAATAGTACATGGTGACATATCCTTAGCAAAAGAGTGGGAAGTAGAACAGCAGTTCAGAACTTGTGAGAATGTAAGACTGAGTACAAAGCAAAAGAATAGCAAGCTTCTTGTTTCCTTACAGGAGAAGAGTTGGCAGTATTTTAGGGGCTAGCTGCAGCTTTTCCTGAGTGTTACTGGAAGGTCAAAAATCCCTTCCCTGAAATATGACCTATTTTGCCTTTGAAGATGATTCTCATGCTGTTCCTTCCTGAACTGCATCTGTGTTCTCTTTGGTGGTTGTGTTTACTCACTTTGCCCTATAATTGGATGCAGCAAGATAAGGTTGGTCTTGTAATTGACTTTCCTTCCAACCTGGTGTAATTCAGTGGTTCCAACAGCAGAGTTCAGGTAGAATATAGCACAGATAAAGGATTTCTTGGAGAAGAATGTAAAACTCACAGGTTGTAGACAAAATACACTGATAGATGAAGTTAATGGGACATATATTGGGTTTTGAATTTTGAGTTTATGATCTCTGCTCACCTCTTATTATGGTGTAAACTAAGGACCTCTGTGCTGTCTTCTCCCATTTGTACTGCAAATTTTATCCATGTGGAAAATTAAGATACTTCTAAGTGAGTGTCTATTTTGATAAGCCATTATCTGCAAAACATTAAGAATTATTAAGAATTCCACAGTGTAAGAATTACAAGTTCAAGAATTTCTCTTTGTCTGGATATCTAGGAAAATTTAGGTAAGGATTATGAATTTGCATTGTTTTATTCACAGCTCCTAGTCTCTTGTAGTCTGCCTGTCTCTAACCAATCAGCAAGAGACTCCAACAAGAACTAAATCAGAAATATCTACCATGTGCTGGTACTTTAGAGCTGGGTCTGAGCTTATGGCACAGGTCTGTTTCAACAATATACTAGGCTGCCAAATCAAGAAGAAAAACAAATGTTAATTTTCTAGGCTGAGAGAATATGCTAGTGTTTAGTATGAAAAAAAAATTGTAGCTATTAGAAAAAGCAATGTTGTAAAGAACATGAAAACACCCATAAATATCTCTTGTGGATAAATAAATTACCCAGTGAATAGAAAAAAGGTTCATAAATTTTTAATCCCCTCCCCACAGCCACTGCTGTTTCTCACCGAGAGTGTTTTTCTTTGTTCTAAGACATTCAAGGTTACAAGTGTGTAAATATAACATCCACTGAAAGAGTTAATGGACTTTATCTGCTTCTTTTATACTCACAGGAAAATGACTTAGGTCAATTTCCTGTAAGAAAGCTGTAGTACAACGTGAAGCACTCAGCTGACAGTTTTACAGCAAGAAATGGAAGGAGCAGCTCTGTGAGAGCTTCAAAGAGAATAATGTGGGTGGGGAATTTTTACAAGCTACGCACAAGTTCAAAAATTTCTGAAGAAGTCACTCTTCAGTCAATGATCTCTCTTTCTGAAAAGTACATGGGAATTTGTGCTTTTTTCTCAGTGATGAATACTTCCTTCCCAGGATACCCTTAATGGCAACTATGGTTGGTACTACAGAGATATGAGGTTAATACAAGAAAAAAGATTGCCTGGTAATATGGTAGTAAGTATTTTTAAGAGAGGTATTTTGAATGAAAAATTACATGTTTGGATGTATTCTATGCTCCTGTGTTTTCCTAGGAAAACTGAATAACTTCATAAATTGTTCCAATATTACATTTTCTCTTTAAGTGTTAGTAACTTGTATTCATAAACATCATTATTAATAAAAGTAGCAGTAGAATGATAACAACAACAACAATTAATTTAATGCATAACTCATTTGCTGAATCACAGTCATTAAAAATTCTCCTTAGTTACAAGCACTCTGCATTCAAGAAATGGATGAATATGTAAGTAAAACGAAAGCAACACATAAACAAGTAGAAAATGCTGGTTTCAGGGAGGTAACAAACCTCTGAGAAAGATCTTTAGGCAGGAGAGCGTCACACAAAATTGTAGCTGGGAGCAGAAACTCATTTGATAGAGAAGATGACATTATAACCAATATCACTATGACCAATATCACTATAACTACACTTCTATTTAGCCTTTTAGAAGAAAGGAAAAATGGGGTCTACCTTTTCCGGGCTGACACCCTGGAAGCTGCTGGCAGCAGGGAGGACAGGGTGTTCCAGTGCCATGAGGTGCTCTAGGGCTCCTAATCACAGCCTTCTGTAAGTGGCAGTGGCAGAACTAGAATAATCAAGCCTTGATGGTCTAGTAGCATGTGGTGCCAGCATCAGGTTGTCTTGGGAAACTAATTGGTAATTATGTACCTAAAAATCATATAATAACATCATATCTAACATGGCTTTCAAAGGAAAGGCTGTGATCTTCACTGGGGCAATCAGTTTTACTTTGAGTCATACCCTGAACAGATTTCTTCTGTGTTGGAGGGAGGGATGAAGGAATATGTCTGTCTTGTTCAAAAGAGCAACAAAACTGAGAAAAGTTACAGCTGCATATATCAGCAAGGTCTTTTTAAAAAAAGGACATGATAGCACTGAGGACTGTGAGATGAGGAGCTCTTCCTCACATGGCCAGTCCTGTATTGGGTTAAACAGGATCACACTTGTGTCTGTTAACAGTAGGATCTGGATCATCTACATTTACTGGAGTTAGAGAAAAACAAAGAAAAATACTCCAGACCAGAGCCTGCCTCAACAGCATACACATACGAGCAGGGAAGTAGCACAATACCTATCTAGGCTGACAGTGTGACAGTGTAGCAGAGTATCTATCTCTGTCTCTATGTTTATATCTCTATCTCTGTCTCTCTGTCTGTCTCTATCTGTATCCATGTAGGTTGTGGTTCTGTGAATATTCCAGTGTTGCAAACTACCTCAGCCTAAGAACGGCTAACCTGGGCACACAGGGTTCCCTGCTAGAAAGTGAAGTGGAAACAAGATTCTTCAAATGTGATGCATTTGGAGGTCTGGGCTAATCAGTGGCTGCTTCTAGCAGCCATCAAATTGTGGGTAAGTATTTCAACCCAGAGAATCTCTGGCACACAGGAGTGGTTGGAAAGCCCCCCATGGCACATCCCTGTTGTGAAGTGCAAAGCCCAGGAGAATGTCTGGCTTCAGCAAAGACTCCATAAAACTCTGCATAGTGGGGCACAGCAGGGATGGAGGCTCTAGTTCCTCTAGAACTGCTGGAGTTTTTGCTAAGGCATATTAAAAGTCCTACTTTAATTCAGGGCAGATAAGTCCTGAGGCTTTAATTTAGGGCAATTTGGTCCTGAGGCAGTCCTAGTGGCAGGGAAGTGATAGTCTGGGGCCAGAAGCCCTAGTGAGCAGAGCTCATGGGTAGAGATGAGGTGGCAGGAAACCAGGGGAAATGCTGCTCCCTACTTAGTGAAAGTCTTTTGAAACAGAAATATTTCCATGAAGCCTATGGTCATCATGAAATTGCATTACGTTGCTGGATTCTTGACCAACTCTATGTGATGCCTCCAAGTGCAAAAGCTTTAGTCGGAAGCAAAATGCCAGCACATTGACTTAGAAATGGTAAAACAATTATTTTCCTGTTTCTTCATGTGATCTCCATTTTAGGATATTTTTTTCACTTTCTTTGTGTGCAGCTGTGAGGGCTTGCAAGTTTCCCTGAGTGAAAACTATGTCGTTAATGCAGAATTCTTGAGTCCAGGTTTGCTAAGGGAAACACCCAATAACCCAATACTTCAGTGCTGTGCTCTGCACAGCAAAATGTAGCTACTGCACAACTTCATTCTTTTAGCTTGTGTTCCCTCTCCCTGCATTCTTCTGTCCTGCAGGAAGAACAGGTGTCAGAGGAGAACAAGGAAGATCTGGTATCGGACAGAACATTTCCCTCTGCTATTTCATCTCCATGCAGTAGCTATCGGGTACTGAGCACAAGTGAAACTTAGTGGGAGATAATCCCTTCTAATAATTTAAAACATCAGAAAACTGTGTTGCTGTGAATTTGATGCTACAAAGAGATAAACTGCTATGAATTTTGAGTTTTCAGCATGCAAAAGAGCCATTCGGCCAGAAAGTTTGCTGCCAAAGCAGAGCTGGTGAGATGGAGAGGGATGATCTAGCTGTGAGAGATAAGACAGGTCAGTAGCTGTAAAACCCCTCAACCCAAGGAAAGGTAGTTTGAGATGACTAAGCCGGTTGCATGTAGCAGTCCATTCCTCCTAGGACATGTAAAGACCTTGCTCAGTCTGCCCTTGGAGATTGAATGTGATCTTTTAAAGCGTGTACATGCACACGGATCTATCCCTTCCGTCTCCACCCCAGCCCATGGCAGTCTTTGCTGTAGGTCCTCAGATGACTGTGGGAACTTCTCAGAATGCTAAATGTGTCGATGGGTGATTTTCAGGAAAAATAAGACAACATCAGACAGAGGATCAGTAGATTTGTAAATTAAGTTATGATTTCAGAAAATGTACAAGGTTACAACTCACAGACACATGCACACACTTACTGCCTAAGATCCTAAAACCCCGTTCTATATGGTGTAGCTACACTCTAGCATAAAATGAAAACCTTCAGGTATTACGTTACATGTTTCTCTGAAATTCCAGCCTTTAAAAGATGAACTTTTATAAAGCACAGCCCAAAACTAATAACAAGAAATGTGTCTAGTATTTTCTTGCCCTCCACACAGATATCCTATTTTCTGAGTGAAATAGCTTCATACACAAAATTTTAGTTTCTGAAGTGACTCATGAAATGCATGCAGGCTCTGTTTATGACTTCTTCACCTTCTTAACAAAGAATGCCAAACCACTGAACGTTAGGAAGCATTCCTACTTCATTTCTTAGAAGTTTTTGCTGTTCCCCTTTCTAATGAAGGCTGCCGTTACAGTCGTATGTCAAGAATGATTCATATAACACTAGATAAGTTTACATATGCCTAACTTTGTGTACTTTCACTCTTCATAAACTTATAGACTCATTCTTGTTTTAGATTTTATTTAATTCCTGTGTAAGGATGTGTGTTCATTTGCTTACAGCATTTATCATATTGCGTGGATTTTTGCGCATAACATATGTTGCCTGGGCACTTGGATGCTTTATCTTAGAAAAAACCAGACATTTAACAAAGAATTCTAAAAACCAACTTGTTCAGGTATATGTATTATTTGTCTTCTGTACATCATACTACAGGTTGATGGCTTTATTTTACATTTTGTGCTGCCCTAATTTTACTGGTTTAAACAACTGATAGTCATTTGTATAGTAATTCATTTGCCCTGGTGCAGCAGATGGTGACCTCAGTGATTTCCAGATGTTTGCCAGCACAAGGCAAACACGATATTTCAAAATCCTGATAAGACATGCCTAGGGCAGAGTTTAACTACTTCATATGAAAACTAGAACTGAGGAGGTCTGGATGCATGGAAAAGGTCAGTCCTTGCTCAAGATTTACTGCACATACAGGTGAACAAGTAGGTTACTGGAATTCTTCGTTGCCAGGATATTCCAGGGAGAATAATTCTCATGGACTTGGGACTTTGTACAGGAGACTGCTGGTTCTGAAGTGCCTTGGGGCTTGAATGTAAGCAGGTTTAGGTCTTTGACAAGAGATTAATCTCATGAGATGGACTTTAATAATATTGATATCTGTGTCTGTGTTAGCTGAATTCTCTATACAGTCTGTAAGTGGGAAGAAACTCACTTTTTTTGACACAGTTCAGTTGGCCTGGTTTAGATTTCTACTTTTGATGGAGATGATTTGTAATCTAGAAGACCTGTTTAACTCCATGACTATGCAGAAAATGTAAACATCTACCTCAGATGTTCAAGTCTACTTATACTAGACACTACCTTTTATTCAGGTTAATCCTATTCCCAGAGCCCAGGCAAAGTCATAGATTAACCAGAAAAGCCCAAGGAAGTGCACAAATCTCAGCATCCTCCTGAAGCAGAGGGTTATATAAGTATAGTAACTGAGATCCAGTGTTGATTACCAGCTTTAGCAACATGAACACAATTCCAAAATTTTTGTGGAGTTACTCAAAAAGATTTCAGGCATGTATTTACTTTAAAAATTTGTTTTATTATAATATATGATGTTGCAGATGAATGCTTGAATTTACTGTAATATGATCCAAATAAGTCTCTAAGATTCCACAGTTAAAGAAAACATCTGAAATCCATTTATGCAAGCTACTACATAGACTTTATCAATTTGCAGTTTTATCTACATGGCTGGCTCAAATGCATCATCTGAGTAAATGTACCTGTAATGATCTCTATTTGCCAAAGGCTGTAAATAAGGAGAGAGGCTGGACATCTTCTGGCATGGTGAGGGTATTCTTGGCAGGCAGTTACTGCAGTTAACTGATTAGTTTCTTATCTATGGAGTGCAACACAAGAACATTTATCTTGATCTAAATATCAAAACTTTCTGTGGATATTTATATGCAGAAGTCCAAATTATGATAACTATATTTGAGCTCTGAAAGGCTTGTCATATTCAGATTATCAGCTTTGTTTGGAGTCAGTAGACTGGATTTACTGCCCACTTGTCTGCTGCCATAAACTAGCAAAGACACAGACATAAAGGGGTGGATAGGGAAGGAATTTCCTCACAGCTTTGTAGAAGTACACATTATGCCTTTATTTAGATGTGCAACTAAGGACCTACTCTTTGCATCCCTACCACCTGGTAAAATAGGTAAGACAATACACATATGTATTGAGTGCAGAGAATACTTTTTCTTACATTCTGAGCTGTAGACAAAGGTTACTCCATACATTACAGAACAGAGTTCTGTGTTATGAAAGCAGTTGTACTACTTGAATGTTCTTGGTATTGCATGCTCCTGAAAGGTTCTGTTGCTCCCCTGTTTCAAACAGGAAATGCCACTCAATTTTACCAGATTTTTAAAAACAGGACTGTGTTTTAGCCACAACATTTGTTCTATGAAACAAAATTACTGACTGACTTCTGAGACATGCACATGCACAGGGAAAGAAAGAATAACTATTTTTTAAAGAAAAGTCTAACTTGGATTTCAGCAAAAGTTAGAATCAAAGAATCATAGAATAGGCTGAGTTGGAAGGGACCCATCAGGATCATCAAGTCCAACTCCTGGCCCTGCGCAGGACACTCCAAGAATCCCAGCCTGTGCCTGAGAACATTGTCCAAATGCTTCTTGAACTCTGTCAGGTTTGGTGCTGTGACCACCTCCCTGGGGAGCTGGTTCCAGTGCCCATCCTCCCCCTGGATGAAGAACCTTTCTCAATACCCAACCTAAACCTTCCCTGACTCAGCTCCAGCCATTTCCTTGAGTCCTGCCACTGGTCATGAGAGTGAAGAGGTTAGCTTGTGGAGTAGGGTGACCTAGAAGGACTTGGAAAAGGAAAGATGCTTCATTCCAGTCAATTACATCAGTGGAAATCTGGGATGCTCGTTTCCTTCTGGTGGGTAGGCTACTAAGTAAGGTAATTTGTCCATTAAATACCAAACACGTATGATATTTAATTTAAAACCTCCACAATAAAACTTAAGGGCTGGCAGACATGCTCCCACTTATTTTTTAAAAGCAGTATGAGTTTTCCAGACTTTTTCTTCGGAACAGATTTGCTAAGAAATTGTATAAAATAAAGCTAAATAGAAAGAAATGTATTATTGTCTGGAATATATAATTAAATGCAACACCAATGGAGTAAGAAGCCAATTTTCTTGCAGGACGTGTGGCATTAACAACAAACAGCAGTTAGCTCATTAGTTGAGTAGATTCCTAAAAATGGTTGGTAATTCAAAGACATATTAACTAATGTCTTGTGCTCTTAATACTGAAGCCCATGGGACAGGTACCATAAAAATTGCAGGTTTTATATTGTATGAATATTATGTAACACTAATGAAGATTGACTGGAGAGAATTAATGGATTTATTCATGCTGTTCCTACAAATATATCATAATGTTATATCTGTTGAAGGCTCTCGCTTCACAGTGATTTTGGTAAAAGCTGGATCCAAATGTATGAAAACAGAAAATATATGAAGTATTTCTAAGAACAATGAAATACATATCATAAATATACACCTTGGTATGACCCACACACTTACTCAGAGACTCTGTAAAAACATACTGCTAAATTAAACAGAAAATCTTGTGTAAGCTTATATTTTGTCACATGTAACCGTTACTTATATTAGATTTGCCAATGTCTCAACAGCTAGAGAAATTATATAGAAACAGATTTCTGCATTTGAAGTAGAAAATCTCATCTGGTATTTTAATTTTTATTTATTTTTAATTTTAATTAAACTCAAAACTCAAGTAATCTTTTATTCAAAATTAAAAATCAGGTACCAGAATGACAGACTAGTCTAAACTGAAAGAATATGGAGCCTTCCACAAGTGTCACTTCTTCATGTTTCTGTTCAAGAAATGAATCTGATTTTTGTAGTGCCCTGCAGTCTTTTTAAGCTGAGAATCTCATTAAACAAATTGGTGTGGCGTTGGTTTGATAATTCTTCTGGGAATGTTACAAGGAAAATCTAAAACCTCTCGCTTTTACACCTTTCATCCTGAAACTTTGTGTGTTAATATGAAATTACTCAGGGTTCTTACCAGCCACAGGGGAAGAATGTGCTTCCTAACTTGTCTTCTGCTCTCAGAGAGGGCAAAGTGATGCCATCCCTTCATTTCTCCTGGTATACAGGCCCACGATAGTGGTTGTGCACACAGAAGTGAGAACTGCTCTGTTCCACATGTCAGAAGACAGTGTATATATTCTCTTTTCATGAAGCATTGAGTGCAGTAAAAATAATGATGCCTGTTCTCACTACTTTTTTTTTATTAATTCACTATTAATTTCTTGAATACACTTCAAATTATTTTATTCCAGGAGCATGTCCAGATAAAAGATGAGGTATTTCAGCAATATTCAGTGTGTGTGGAGTTCTTCTCAATATGACATGAAATGTCCTACATCTCACTTTCATTCCTAGTGCTCTACTCAGCAACCTGCTTCTTTGAAAAATATTTTAATGAGCTTTGGAAATTTTCCTGTAGTCATAGAAATCCTGGTAACAATGCTTGGCTTCAAGTGAAAGAGCAATTTCAGCAAATCTAATGGGATTATTCAAAAGTTTAAGGCAGAGTAAATCTGTTTGTAGGATCTGAACCTGAATTTTTGCAGGATCCATGGGGATCACTGTGATGCACAGGAGAAGACTGAAATGATTTTTCAGATTCCTTGTAACAAACCCTTGAGAAATGCTATTACCTAAAGAATATTTACATCTCATTTTTGGCTGGTAATCTGTTTCCTTCTTGGGACCTACACCTGTAATGAGTTGTATTTCTTTGTATTTTAAGGCCACTAAATCACAGATGGAGAGAGAAGGCAGTGAGAGAACTATTATTTCCTTTGGATAACTACATGTCATTAAGTTCCCTTATAATTCCAGCTGTTTCTTGTGTCCCAGGGTGGAGTTGTTTTACTGTGTGATATATATGAATACTGTTCAGTGATCATTCTGACTCATATGTTTTCATCTCTTGAAATATGCTTAATTTTTGCGGGTCTTCATGCTTTTGCCACAAAAAGAAAAAAAATCTAAATCAAGTTTGCCACCACACCACAGGCAACAATTAAAAAAAAAAAACCTTAATTTTGTGTATATTTATGAATAAAAGTATCCCTTTGCTATTACTGCAGTCTTAGAGCTATGATGAACTAACTTGACTTACACAGAATGGACTTAAAATACATACAGAAATAATGGCAAATGAGAGCTTTGACTTAAAAAGCAACATATTTTTTAGTGATTCTAAGCCCAAGATGTCTGGAACAACACTTCTTGGTTTTGGCTAGGGCAGGTTAGACCACTGCTATGATTCATCCTGGCAATTCTCAGTTGATTTTGTACCTTAAATGGGGATTCCCACTGAATAAGGGTAATTCTAAAAGAGTACTGGAAAGTGAATTTCTGCATCTTAGTAGATCTCTGATCTCAGCCCTGTTGTGAAGATCAGAACTTTATCAACCTACATGTGCCTCTGCTGATGTGTCTTCTCTGACACTCACTTGCATCCCCTCTACCTAAACCTGGGGGGTACTGAACTGCACAGTGGGGGGAAATGGTACCTCTTCCATGTAAGAGTTACCTTCTTTCGTTCATACTGTTTTCCTCATTGTCCACACCTTTTTTTCCCTTTCCAAAAATCTTCTTCAGAAACAATAAAGAAAAACTCTTTTCAATCTTACCCCTCTTGGCTTCCTGAGTTTTTTATCCAAGACACTTTCAGTCATTTACCACCAGTCCTGGTTAACCCAGAAAGGTTTCAATTGACTGGAAATTGGCAAATATGTCATTTATCTACAAGAAGAGCAGGAAGGAGTATAGGGGGAACTACATGGTTGTCAGCCTGACATCTGTGCTGGGGAATATCATGGAGCAGATCATCTTGAGTGCAATCACACAGCATGTGCAGACCAACCAGAGGATCAGAGCCAGCCAGCACTGTTTGTGAAAGGCAGGTCCTGCCTGTACAATGCAAAGGCCTTCTATGAGAAGGTGACCTGCTTACCAAATGAAGGAAATTACGGGGATGTTGTCTTACCTGAACTGT
>VXAC01002956.1:102048-130933 GCA_013399225.1 Rhipidura dahli | reverse complement strand
TGGGTGGGAGTACTCCTGCGACGAGACTGTCCAGGGGAAGTGCCCCGACCGCGGGTAGGGCTGGTGCCCGCTGTGGTTGGACACCGAGGAACAGTAACAGTTGTCCACGGAGCAGACGAGGATTTTGCGCCCGCCGTACTGCGAGAGCACGGACTGCTGAGATGACGTGGTGTTGGGGTAGTGAGATGGGTTGAAGACGGAGCCCGAGTGCACCGGCTGCGGGCCGCTAGGAAGTCCAACTATGTGCTGCGTGGAGCTACAAGGCACCATGGCTTGTGCGGACTGCCCCTCGCCAGCCGAAGCGCCCTGGCTCATGTACTGGCTCGCCACAGTCCCGGACGATGGCTCGAGGAAGCTGCCCTCGGGAAAGGCGGTGGAGTGCTTGCGCTTCTCCGCGCCGGAGTTGCTGACGGTGCAGGGGTACATGGGGATACTCTGCAGGAAGGGGACGGGGGTGCTCAGAGGACCTGCGGAGGGGAACAGGAGAGGGGGACTGTGTTAAGCACAGCATGGTACAGCTCCAGGGTGCTCCAGCCGCTGATTTGGAGCTGCAGCGGGGCCCCAAGACCCACATTCCAGCCCCACGTGTGCAGAGGGTCCCCCAGCCCACCCCACCAGTGGCAAACAGGGCACACAGACCTGTGCAGGAGGACTTGCAGATTCGGTTCTGGGCCCTCACCAGCGGGCTCAGAGCGGCCCTGGGGGCTGCTCTGCAAACAGCTTGTGAACACAATCCCTAAGAGGAGCAGAGTGGGACAGCCTGGGAGATAAACACGAATCCCCCAAGGAGAGAGGACTGGGAAGTCTCTGCAGTCTGCTCCCAGGTATTGGGCTGTGGGACCACACCAGACCCTAGCTGTCCCTGCCCACCTGCTGACCTCCACCTTTCCACCGACTTTTCCTGGCAATGGCCAGCCCTCCAAAAGCCCTGTATTTCAGGGTTTTGTATAACCCCAGAACACAGCCATTTCACAAGACAAGGAAAATGCCCTGGGGAGAGTCGGTAACTGGCTGTGTGACTCTCCATGCCCCTGCTGACTGCAGAGGGGCTCCAAGGGGTCCCTGCCCCAAACAGCTCTCCCCACCATTTTGTACTGGAATCTGCAGGGCAGCTGGCTGTGGATACAGGAGGTAGTGAGGTCCCATGCCCCTGCATCCCTCAGCCCTCAAGTTTAACCCACCTTCCAGCAACTTCCTCAGCTGCTTCTCCTTCTTGGCAATCTCGTTCAGGAAGAGCTTGGAGTTGAGGTGGCCGATTTTGGGTGGGGGCAGGCTGCCACCTGTACAGTTCTGAGTCCTGTTGGGGATGGCAGGCAGAGAGGTGTGAGTTATAAGGCAGACTCAGGAGAGGGACAGCTCCTCCCCCCACACCCTCCTGGAGCCAAACCCCCTCCATAGGGTAGAGGACAGAAAGGAGCTGGCTGTCTCTGCAGGCAGGACCTTCCCTGCCAGTTCTGCTGTGTATGTCCCCGGCCAGAGAACACCTCCTGCCACGTCCCCCCTTGCATGGCCATCCCAGCTCACTTCTGCTCCGTTAGTGCTGGCTTTAACCCCCTGCCCTGGCTCTGCCCAGTGAAGCTAGACTGAGCCCTGCACCCTGACCCGGCTGGTCCCACCCTCTGCTTTTCCACAAGCACAACACTGAGTTTCCCCTAGTCCCTGGAAAGGACCTGATTCAATGGCTCCGTGAGAGGATTTTCTCATCCTCCCAGAGAGAGAGGGAAGCTGACCATGCCTCTCCCAAACCCTGTAGCATCCCTGGCCCTGGTCTTCCTCTGGACATCATGCTGCTGCCATCCCTGTGGACATGAACACACCCTTTGCCCCAGACATGTCTGTCCCGCTGTGCTTACCTGTCCATTAAGATTTTCACAGACTTGGTGTTCTAGAAGTGGAAGGAGAAGCTCTGGTCAGTAAGGCCAATCCCTGCCATAGAGGCCATGCCCCCTTTCAGTGTCAGCTTCCATGGCCCCCCAAGGAGGGGACAATCTGACCATGGGCACTGAGCCCCCTTTCCCCTGCATGGGCTGTTCCAGCCCCATCTCCAGCTGTGGCATCTCCTCATCTGAGGCCAGCACTGAGCCTGCCCCACTCCTCCTTGACTTCTCCCACTGCTGAGCCCTCTGGAGGCATCAGCCAGCCTTGCTAATGTCCCCATCCTGCTCCCCACCACACCCCACACCTATCCAACTCTTCCCACACAACCAGACCTCTCCACCGCCCCCGTCCCTGGCATGGGCAGCTTGTCTTACCTTCATGAAGTTGATGTCCTCAGTTTTGTCAAACATGACCTGGACAGAGCTGAGGAGCTTCTTGGCCTCCTGCATGCGCTCATTGAGGTGCAGAACCTGGGCCGCGTTCTCGTTGCAGAACTTGGCCTGGGCCTTGTCCAAGATCTCCATGGTCTTCCGCAAGTCCTCGTCCAAGATCTGGTGCATCTTCTCATACTGCAGGCGCACCTCGTCCTTCAGCTGGCTCACCTTCTCCTGGGGAGAGGAGCAGGGTCAGGCCCTCTGTGCCCTTCCACCTCTTCCATGATATCCCAGGACACCTGGGTCCTTTCCCAGCACTGGAGAATGCAACCTGAAAGCTGCACCTCAGCTCTGCTCTCCTGCAACACCCAGACAGACCAAACCCTGCTGTCAACTACCACATGGGACTTGTATGTGCCAGAGACCCAACAGGGACACTGTGAAGGTTTGATTTGTTCAGCAGGTCCTTGGACCTACTTCCTGGGGTCTGTGTGGTGTCACCTCCTGAGATCTAATGCCAAGGAAGAACCCACTGCACCACTGACAGAGGTGTGCTCCCCTGAAAAACCCCACCCATCCCCATCTGCATGCCCTTTCCCATCTGCATCCTCATTCCCAGCCCCACTCCAGGCTGGAGACACTTCATGTTCCAGAGCCTTTCCCTTCATGCTCTGGGAGGCTGAGGGGCCTTAAGGATCATGAGCACTCCCTTCCTGAGGAAAGCTGTGCTGAGCTGAGGACAGCTGAGGCTATCTGATATTCAAGGACAGCCTTGTTCCTCACCTCCCAGCCCACCCCCAGGACCCATGAAGCTGTAGGGCAGCTCCAAACACATTTTGTCTCCCCAAATGATGGCTGACAAGGCTGAAATGGAGGCAGGCAGTCTGTCTGGCTCCCCTGCATGTCTGCCTTCCTCCCTGCCCACCTGGCCCCTATGTTTAAGGAGGCTGTCTCCATTATGCCATGGGGTGACCGTCCCCGGGACTGGCTGTGGCAGGGTGAAGCACTGGTTACCTCGACCAGCCGCTTGTCCGATTCCAGCTTGTAGAGCTGCTCTTCGATGTCCTGCTCCCGCTCCTCCAGGCGGTCCTGCTGCTTCATCAGCATCTTCTGCAGAGACAGGAGAAAGCAGCATGGTCAGAGCCCAATGGCCACATGTGCCAGTGAACATCGGTGCTGCCCACGCTGGCTCTGCCCACGCGCTTCAGGAGGGACGGTGCTTTTGCCCAGCAGGATGCCACTGCCAGGCTGAAAGCTACGTGCAGCTTGTGGAACTGGAAACCTGGTTATTTCAGTGGCAGAAATGGTAGAGGTGCTGTGTGTTCTGGGCTGTGCTGGGTTGGGTCCCCTGGATGGGGGCAGCACCTCAGGTAACTTTCTGCAGCCCGGTCAGTGGGGCTGGGTCAGAGCCAAGCCCTGAGGACTGTTGGGGGGACACAGAGAGGCTCACCTCCCACTAAGGCAGTACCATTTCGAGGCCCATCACCCACTGCCAGCAGGCTCCTGCGAGACATCACCACCTCCCTTGCGCCCCCATACGCCACGCCACATCCTTCCTCCCTTCCCCGCCTCTGTGACAAGCCCCAGAGCCAGCATCAGTGTAATCTGGAGGGACAGAGTGAGGAGGAATGGGGCCTCCCCCCGCCACACTGCCAGCCCCCAGCCCCACTCCTTGGGGCTGAGCCTGGGCCATCCACCAAAGAACTGGGACAAAACCTTATCCCCAGCTATCAGCACAAGCGCCTCGCTCCTGATGCTTCCCACTGCCTGTGAGAGAAGGACTCTGTCTCTGTGAGCAAGAGCAGGGCTTCCCAAAACACCCCTCAAAATCAACTCCAAATATTTGCCCTCTATGTTTACTGGGGGGAAAAGCCAGGACACCAGCGGGGCGAGGAGAAGGGCTTTGCCCGGCACAGAGACACAGCATTAGAGACTCAACGATGGGGGCGAGATGGAAAGAAACCAGCAGTGAGAATGAATTTCGAGGGGATTATTGCTATTATAAACCGCCACTCGGGAATTTATAATCAAGTAATTAATTCCTGGACGAGGCGGGAGGGGGAGGGTGGCAGAGGCGCTGCCGGGATTAATTGCATTGCAGGGAAAGGCTGTCACCTCCGACTCAATTCAGGAGCAGGAATGCGAAGCCTCCTCCCTCCTGTTGTTTTTCTTAAGGTCTCGGGCACCTCCAGCCTTACTGTCGCTGGGCTCCTACCACTAATAGTAACGAGGAACTAAAAAAACCCAGCTTCCCACTCACAGGCACACTCCACATGCCTGCCCGGGGCCCACGCGTGTACACCCACCCAGGCACATGCAGACAGACACACAGACAGCACATCCACTGGAACAGGGCCGAGGGGCAGTCACAGCAGTGCAGACCCCCAGCCCACGGGGGTACATTTGCTGCGCGTGTGTACAGAAACACAGGGGCCGGCAGCATCCAAGGGCATCACTGGAAGCATCCACAAAGAAAGATTTGAGGCATATATTAAAAAACTCTTTTTCATTGTAAAAGGGTTGTTATTTGTGCTGCTGCAGCATCAGGAGGCTGTAGTCTGCTCCCACATTTAACAGGGTGGGAACTGAGCTCTAGAAAGTGAGTGCAACACCACTTGCTTGAACCTTGGAGAACCAAGGGTGCAGGCAGGAGCTGTACCCTGGGTCCTGTGCCAGCAGCCAGGCCTGAGTGTGGGGCTGCTGAAGGCTTCTCTAGGGGCTCAGACAGGGTTTTGGGTCAAGCACCAGGCAGAACTGTGGGGCAGGTGGGCTGAGAAGTGGCAGGCAACAAGCCTGCTCCACGGCTCCAGAGAAAGAAATGCCTTCCAACATTCCTGCTTGCAGGAGGCCAGCTGAATGTGGGAGCTGGGCAGGTCGTGCAGCGCAGGCTGAGCTGCTCACTGCCCAGGCTGGGCAGCCAAAGAACACAGTGAGCTTTGCACCGAGCCCTTCCCTACGCCTCCCTCCCTGCCGCAGATTCGCCATCTCCACCAGGAGCAGCCAGACCCATCCCGCACCAGCCCACCAGGAGGACAGCCAATCCTAGCCGGGCCCCTGGGAGCAGCCCAATCCTCTGCCTGACTTCCCTGTCTGCCAGCTGGGACAGGAGTGGGTAAAAAATATAGGACAGAACCCGAGGCTGACAGCTTTCTGGGCACAGAGGCCAAATCCCCATCCCACTCTGTCATACCCATCAGGTATCTGACATACCTGAGGCAGCCACTGCCCTTTCCCCCGATGCTGCCAGGATGCTCTTGCAGGGCAAACCAGAGTTTCCTATCTCTGGCAGATGCCAGGTGGGCAAAGGCCACCCTGCCAGCCCCACGGGTGTGAGGGACCCCCGAGGGAGGCACTGAACAGCCCCGGACATGCACGTACTATCGCCCTGCAGCTGCCGTGGCAGAGCTGCCAACCTTTGTGTTTTGTAACAAACCTCAGACTGCTCCACTTCTGGAATCATACAGTTATGTGAAATCACAAATATACACATAAACATATGTAAAAATAACTTTTTATACATTTAAGTTATTTCATATCCCCTCACAGCTGGAAAAAGTGACCAAAATCCAACCTACAGCCGTAGAAATCAGAGAGAATAGAGGACATGCAGCGCTGTCTTTAAACCTCACATTTGAGCCACTGTCTCGATTTTAGGGTGGTTTAAAAACTGTATGTGTCTGGGATTGCAGTGGAATGGGAGGGCTTTTCACCCACGGCAACAAAACCTTAACAAGACACAGGGGTATGAATTACCCCTTCCGACACCGAGGGGCAAAATCTCATTGTCTATGCAGCACAGGCTGAATTCCTTAAGTATTTTGAAAAGGAAAATACATCCCTTCCATCCCCTCCCAAATCTGGTATTTCTGAAGTCATGAACTCCTCCTCCTCCAGGATCAGAATTTCTCAGGGTAATTTCTCATATTTCATGCATGACCTTGATGCTGGGAGAACCGAGGCTCCCTCTGTACAGGCACCCTTCCCAGGCTATGAGCAACTCTGATCCCAGTGTGTCTTTTCTGAGACACGTTGCCAGTTTGCGAAACGCATGCTAAAAATGCTTCTTATTCCAACACCAGCTGAGACTGAATTCATCTCATTAATTAATAAATTAATCAGTGCCCAGGGTAAGTGGCTGGTCCATCATAACCCTGTAGGCCCTAGTGAGAGAGGGCTAGTTCATGGAGACCAGCTTATTCTGTGGGAGATGAACATAATCTCCCCTCTCCTCAAGGAAAAAATGAAGTGTGGGTACGAAAGGGCTGAGCCTGTACAGGGAGTTGGCAAACACGCTGTGGGCATCAACCCTGCCAGGGAGCTGGACCACCAAAGGTGGAAGGACAAAGGAGGGGAGGTTATCCTTCACCTCCCTGCAGGAGTGAGGGTGCACTCCTCCTGTGCAGGCAGAGGAGGGTGAGTCCTGAGCAGCCATTGTAGCAAGTCAAATGGGTTTGGGGTACCAAGGTCATGCACTGGGAGGGAAACACTACTTGGAGGGACATCTCTGCAGGAAGCAAAGCAAGCATGGCAAGGTCTCGTTGCAGGGAGGATGCACACAGCAGGTCTCCGTGGGATTGTGCTGGGGGAAGGCTTGCTGACCATCGCTATCCACGGTGCTTGCTGGGAGGAGACCACCACCAGGGAAACCACTCTCACCCTGCCTGCACCTTACTGCACATCCTGGTCAGTCCCCCCAAATCTGCACTGATCCCAGATCCCAGTGGCCACCCCAGCATGGGACACATCCACCCTGCCAGGCAGGGGATGGGAGTATGTCTGCTGGGGGACAGGGCAGAGCCAACAGAGAGAACTTCTGCAACATTAAATGCCTGCAGCCACAAGAGAGGAAGATGGTAATAAAGAGTTTAACAGCTCTGATGATACAGGGCATCTATGCTTCTCATCCGAGAGCCCCTGCATGGCTGCAGCACCACAAGCCTCAGATCTGTTACACACACAGGTCCAGCTCAGCCAGCTGGGAAAACCCCCACTGCAATTGGGGGCACTGGAGTGTGGGAAGGAGCTCACACCCACCCAAGACCTCCCAGGCAGGGAGCAATCTGTTGGCAAGATGTCTCCCCTGACTTGTCTTAGGCTGGTCTCACCACTGTCCTCTCCCAAAGGGCAGGGCTAAGCCTGTGCTCACTGCTGAGCCCCCAGTAACAGCCCCTGCCCTGCCTGAGGCCCATCACTCCCCTCATCCTCCCTTTGCAGCCTATTGCCCCGGGGCCAGCATCAGGGCAGCAGAATCCTATGACATGCCCCAAGGTTTTGTGCTCTCTGAGACTGGTCAGGGCCCTTGTGTGCCTCCCAGGGAGAGCTGGCAGGGCAGAGCCCGTGGCACCCCCTCCCTGAGGGCTCCAGTGTTCACCAGCCCCCTGCCCAACTCCCAGCAGGATCAGGAAGGAGCCTGGCAGCTTCACCAGAGGCAGAGCTGTGCCCCATGACCTGCTGAGCTGCTGTAGTTTTAAACAAGAGCTGGAGCAGTGAAATGCCTTACTGTGTTCATAGGGCAAATGGAGCCCATGCAGCTTCTCTGATGTCTAAAAAGCTCTGTGCATTCTTCAGGGCCATTCACCTTGCAAGAGCAACCAAGTGCCCACACACTGACCTGTGGGATGCTTGCAGGATGCTAATTCCCAATAAACTCTGCTGAAACTGTCTGTGGGTTTGGAGGGTACTACAGTAGGGCAGGTGGACAAACCACAGAAGTGCACAGCCCTCATTCCTGTAAGAAACTGGGGGAGCAGAGAGTGCCCCACGGAGCACCTTTAACCACAGCTGGACAGCTGGCCCAGGACAGGCACACTCACTTCTCTGCCTCTCTCCTTCCTCCTCCTCTGCGGCCAGCCAAATCCCAGCCAGCGAGTGAATAAGGACATTGTTTGCAGTCACCGGAAAGCCAGAACGGAGGGAGCAGCTTGGAGCATGAGGGGGAGGAAGGGTAAGGAGGAGGAGGAAGGTGGAACTGGAGCAAGGAAGCCGCAAAGGGCAGATGCCTGTTGCGGGAATGGCTCCAGACACCTGCAGCTCAGCCCAGCGACTGGGATCAAGAGCCCCCATTGAGACACACGTCCCGGCACATTGCTGGAGACGGGCCTGAAGTCACAGTGACTGAATTTTAATGCACCAAAAGCCCTGGACCAAGGAGGCGAGCGCAACCTTTTGCCTCCCCGGGCCTCCCACACACAAGCTTCCCTCTCCCCAGCCCTGTTCCACTGTCAGCTGGACAGTTTTCTGAGAAAAACCCACGCGATGAGCTATTTTCATCCCTCCTGAAAGTGTCACCTCACCTGCTAACACACCAGAACCTTGATACTGTGCACATCTGGGGCACAGCAGCCTAGTGCCCCCGAAAACAGGATCTCAAATCATGAGATCATGCACTGCCACATCCCAAGGGGACCAGTCCCCACAGCCCAAACCCCCCGGAGCATCCCTCCCACCCTGCTGTGGTCTCCTGCTGACCAGACCCAGGCAAAACCAGCTCTTTCAAACTCCCCACAGCCCTCATGACACTCGCAGGAGGCTGATCCACTTAAAGGGGCAGGAAGGAAATGCTTTCTGGTTGGGGTTTCATCTTGCACACATTTACAGTAAGCAGCAGGCAGGAGGGAAGGTCTCCAGCCGGAGCACGAGGTCTTGCCTCCCCTGGCCAGCCCGAAGCACACACAGTGCACCAGGCTTTGGCTTTTCTCATGGTGCTCCCTGTTCAGAGGCCAGGCTGGTTTATCCTCAACAGGGGAAGGAAGAGGGGAGGGGAACAGCCTGAGATATTAATAGCTGCCCTTGCTAGGAAGGGATGGGAGCAGCAGCCATGCAGTGAACAGGCATCAAAGAGACCCCCTTGCCAGCACTGAGGGACCCCTGAGCACCAGGAGAGCCGGTGCTGTGTAGAAGACGGCTGAAGGCGAAATGTTCAACGTCAGCTTGGGGCAACAGGATGTACAGCAACTCTTGCAAGAGCAGCTCTCCAGCCTGTTCTCATGCTGGAGTGGGTGAAGATGCCTCCTGCTTGTCCACATCAGCCTGTGAGATGCTGCCTGGCCTCTGAGCCTTCCCAAGGACAACAGGAGAAACAATCAGGCTTAGACCCATGTCCCATCTCCACTGGCTACCCCACAGGCACAGCCCCATGTCCCACCTCCTGTGCCCAGCCCAGCACAGGGCATCCCCACAGCACAGCTGGCACACAGCAGCTAGATGCTCCCATGGAGCTGCTTAGCAGAACCAGGCTGGCCCTGGCTTCGGGGGCATCCTGGGACAGTGGGCATGACAGACCACACTTCTCTGCACATCCCTGTACCAGAGTAGATCCTGGAACACCACTCCAGGGCTGTGCCGATGCCTGCAGCCTGGCACAGCTCTTTCCCTTGTTTACACCCAGCAGAAAGGAAGAACTTGTTAATAAGGGGAAAATAAAAGCATTGTGTTGCATGGGGCCAGCAGCAGGATTTCTGGAGGCCAGGAAATGGGGACCTATTCTCTGTCAGAAAGTGACCTTCAGGGGGACCTTGAGGATGTTAATCCACCCTCCTGGGCCCCTGTGCCTCTGTCCCCCTGCTCCTCATGGCCATGGGGGTTACTTGATGCTGTGCCTCTCACACAAATGGAGGAAAGAGGTTGGGGCTCTACATATAATTTTTGGACCCCAACATCAAGCCATGGCCCAGCTGCCACTGCTGTCAGTGTCCTTGGAGCAGGGACGAAGATCTGCTTTGAGGGGAAAAGGAGGATAAGAGAGATTAAGGAGCAGACAGATGAGGCCAATGGCTGGAGATACATCACCTCCCTGCCTGCAGCCCTGCAAGTCCTGGAGGAAGAAGCTTTTCTCATATCAAGTGTCCACTATGGGTGATGTGGCCCTCAAAACAGAGGCTCCCTCCATGCCAAGCACAGCAAGAGGCAGTGAAAGCAGGGCAAACTGCCTCTGCCAGATCTGGGGTTCGAAACTCGCTCACAACGTGCAGAAGAGGAAGAAAAGAGCTGGAAATGCACCAGGAAGACGGATACCAGGACAAGAAGCTAGTTTGCATGCTGAGCATGTAGCCAGGCGAGTCATGACTGATGCTGATGGCTCCACAGGACAAAGATGAGCCTTGGTGATACAATCATAGAATCATAAAATCATTGAGATTGGAAAACACCTCCAAGATCATTAAGTTCAACCTTTGACTGAACACCACCATGTCAACTAAACCATTAGCACTAATGGCAATGTCCAGTCATTTCTTGAACACTTCCAGGGATGGTGACTCCACAGCCTCCCTGGGCAACCCATTCTAAAGTTTAACCTCCCTTTCAGTGAAGAAATTCTTGCTGATGCCCAACATGAATCCTCCCTAGCACAGCTTGAGGCTTGTCCTTGTCTTTGTCACTTGTTGTCTGGGAGAAGAGGCTGACCCCACCTCAGTACACTCTCCTTTCAGGCAGCTGTAGAGGGTGATAAGGTCTCCCCCCCGAGCCTCCTTTCCTCCAGGCTAAACACCCCCAGCTCCCTCAGCCACTCCTCATATGGCCTGTGCTCCAGACCCTTCACCTCTCTGCTCTGCTGCCCTTCTCTGCACTTGCTCCAGCACCTCAATATTTTTCTTGCAGCGAGGGGTCCAAAACTGAACACGGGATTTGAGGTGCAGCCCCACCAGTGCTGAGTGCAGGGGGATGATCACAGTCCTGGTCCTGCTGGCCACGCTGCTGCTGATACAAGCCAGGATGCCACTGGCCTTCTTGGCCACCTGGGTGACTGCTGGCTCATGATCAGCTGCTGTTGACCAGTACCCCCAGGTCCTTTTCTGCTGGGCAGCTTTCCAACCCCAGCCAGTGGCACTGTGTGGGGTTGTTGTGACCCAAGTGCAGGATCCAGCACTTCACTTTGTTGAATCTCATACAGCTGGTCTTGGTACATCGATCCAGCCTGTCCAGACCTCTCTGTAGAGCCTTCCTAGTATTAAATAGGACTGGTCCCAAAACTGTTGCCTTGGGGAACTTCACCAGTGACAATGCCTTTGGTCAGTACAGCCACTTCTGGCTCCGTATCTGCCAGGAGAGACAATATCCCATCAGGGAAAATGCTCCCACACTGTGTTCCAATGCCACAGGGACAGCAGATGCACCTGGGTGGTGCAGGAGCAAGATGGAGAGACCACCTCCCAGGGCTGCTGGGGCTGTGGGTGCAGGCGCAACCAGGCCCTTGGGGCAGTGAGGAACTCAAGAAATCTCTTTTCTTTCTGCTGGGAAGGGAGGGAGAAAAGATCCCCACCCAGGCTTGGATGTGGACCCTGGCCAACAGTCCACCTCGGCCAGCTTTTGGTGGGAGGACAGCCCAGGCCACTTTTGCCTGGGAGCGAAGAGAGGCAGGAAGAACCACAGGGCTCAGCTCCCTGTTTACGAAGGACAAGGTCTGCATCTTCTTTGCCATCAGGGATGCGAGCGAGCTCTTTTCTCCACCTTTTACAGTTTTAGGGGGAAAATGTACAGGTTTAGGGCTGCTTCTAAATTAGTGCCAAAATTCTCCCTGCTGCTGAGCCATCTCCAGCACAGGGCTCTGGCTGCAGGCCCTGGCACAAACCTGACCTGCCCAGCACCAAATGCCCTTTGAGTAACCAGCTCAGGAGCTCCAGCACTGGGACACTGCAGGGAAAGTGCAAGGGTTTGTGACATCCCTCAAGTTTCAGACACCCAGACCTGAGTGCCTTGAGCAACTGTTTCCAGCCACTTGGGAGCTCAGACTGACACCAACACCTGGAGCACAACTGCTCCCCATGACCAGTGTTGCCTTGTGCTTTATCCCTGCCATGCCAGAAAATAAAATCTGGGGCCTGTAGCTGTATTGAGTGGGATTCACCAGATTTCACAGTTTTTCAGAGCCTAGAAGATCATGTAATAAGTCCTGCCCTTTCTGCCTTCAGCACACTCTGTGCTTGTGGTTTCTCAAATGCTTCAATCAATTTATATGGACATTAGGGGGGCCCTACCTTCCTTTTCTCCCTCTTCTGTCTATTTTCATACATCTGCCCCTTCCCAAGCACAGATCCAGATAAAAAATTCATCCAGAAAAAAAGAGCAGTCTGTCTTTGGTGGGATCATCTCCCCCAGCTGGCTCTCAGAAGTGCTCTGCCAGCTCCAGTGGTGGCAGTCTGGTCAGCACAGGGAGATCACTCAGTGCTAACACTCACGAAGTCCTGCTCCTCACACAAGCCCTACTGCACTGACAGATCATCTCTCAGTCGCTCCTCCCATAAGCCCCATAAAAAATTCAACAGGCTTTGGCAGCACCCCCAATTCTGCCTTGATCTGCTGCTGTCCCAGTCTTGTCTAGCTCTGCTGAATTTCAAGCTCTCCCCAATGTGATGAAATCTCAGAGTCCCAGCCAGTTGTCCCCAAACTGTGGCTGGGATAATGGCTTGCCTTCCAAAAGAGCCAGCCTGCAAAGACCCATCCTGTCGCTTGGCAGCAAACCTACCCCCATCTGCAGGCCCTGCAAAATTGAGAAACCCTCACTCCCCCTTCCAAATAAACATCTTGGATTCAAGATCCAGCTGGCCTGTGTGATCTCAGAGCCTTCTCCCTGCAGGGGTGAAACACAACCAGCCTCTTCCACCCTTGCTCCCACTGCAGGCTGAGCAGCCTCTCCCCTGCCCAAACACCTCTGCTCTGCACCCACCACAGCTGAGTCCTGCCATGGGAAGCCCTCAGCTCTGAATCACAGCCCCTTTGGCTTCCTACCCCCCTCACTTCTAGTTTCTGCTCTGGAGGGAGCCTGGCACGAGGATCTGGAAGCATAAACAGGTTTTGTGAGGAACTCAGATACTTCTGAGGAGCACAGCAGCAGCAGCAACACCCATGTGCACCCACATCCCAGCCATGAGATGACCAGCAATGACCTGCAGCCATGTGCCCCATCAGTGTCTCATTTGGTGACTCAAAGACAAGGGGTCCAGCTGCACAAAGCACCTCCCCAGACTCAGACAGTACTAGAAAGAAAATCCTCCTTTGATTTAAAGGCCATGATTTTTTTTTTTTTCCCTCCCAACTGATCTAGTTAAACTTCCAACCGCTCAAGGCTATTTTAATTTGTACTGGTAAGTTAAATCAACACAAACAAGGGCAGAACAGGTTTATATGCACCTCTATTACTGGCCTGCACCAACTAGAGTGCAGCTACATTTCTCCAGGCAGCTTTTTTTTTTCTCTAATAAAGATAAGGGGGACATTTTTTGTGCACCTCCAACTGACAAATGGAGCCTGAAAGTGAATTGGGAGTCAAAGCCTTGAGGAAAGTCAAGGTGACTTATGCGCCAGTAGGCTGGATTCAAAGAGCTTTGCAAAAATGCAGATGAACTAACAAGATTTATAAAACCCGTTAGGGGTTTAGAGGTCGCTTAATTCTCAAAGGTGCCAAGGAAAGTGCCTGACTCTCAGAAGGATGGATGGGGCTTACAGAGGTGGCTATCTCAACCTTTTGGTTGCTTCAAGAAAAGCGGACTCAATTTCTCTTGGAAATGAGGTTTTGACGTGCCAAGGTGTTTACTGTGAGCCTTGGTTCCTCCATCACTTACTTTAAAGCAAAAGAAACCAAGTCCTATTGCTGCAGACAACTGTTACAAACATCTACTGAAAGCCACAGCAGAATCTGCTGCTTCAGCTCACCAGCGCCAGACACCACCCAGAGGAGTATGAGACCAGATTCTGCACACAAGCTGGAAAAAATAGAAGGGGGGAAAAGACTTTGCACTTCTACAGCTCCCCAGTGCCTGGCATTTTGCAGGCTGGAAGCAGCCTGTCAGCACCTGTGGGCAGCCAAGGCAATGTACAGTGAGTCCATCCACTCCAGTGACCATGACCACAGTCTGCTGAACACCAAGGACCCTCCACTGCCTCCCCACTGGGTTTTTGCTCTTCCCTTTTTTTTTTTGTGAGGTGGTTGTTGAGAATCTGAAAGCCCGGATTATAATCTTTATGAATCCCATAGTTAGATCGTGCTGAACAGCAGCCCAGCAATACCAGATGTTCAAACAAAGCTGCCAACCGACAGCTGTCTGCAGCTTGCAGCGTGTTTTTACTTTAAAATGCAAAATGATACCAATCTATATTAAAAGAGAGACGTTCAGAGCCTTGCGATAGCAGCTGAAGCCGCGGATATTGCTCTTTCACGCAGGGTGTGGCAGCAGAAGGAAATATCTCAAAAACTACTGCTTAAGCCACCCTCCCAGCCCCCCCAAATCCTGGCCCCTTTCCTAATGGGAAAGAGACTCACGTTACTGCCTGAGTGCCGTGAATGTACCAGTGCGTGTCCAAACAAGCCAGCAAAAAGAAAAATGCAGCATGAACAAACACTGTCTAACGAAGGATGCCAGAACGAATCTGGGCGCTGCCCACACCTGGCTCTCAGCAGCATGGGGAGGACAAAGTGACACATGGGGGATGGAGGGAACGAGTACAGGGGTGGAGGGTGCAGCCCCTCCTGCACAAGTGAACAAAGTGGGACAGGAAAGGTCCCTTCTGGAAGCACAGCATTGCCAGTGGAAGCATGGGATGGAGGGGCATCTTCCGGCCCACCTGCCCAGCGTCCCACCTCAGGTTGTCCCACATCCCTCTGAAACACACAGGGATGCTCTGGCCCCACTGGAGAAACTCTGCCTGAGTCTCCTTGATGTGAAGCAGGTTTTCAACTTGCACTGCTTTGTACCTTTATTTGTTAGGCTGGCTGGGACCAGGCACAACCTTTTCTGCATACCAGCAGCTGGAGGAGGCAAGAACTGGAGCTCAGCCTCACTCTGCATTATTCCTCCCTCTGGAAATGCAAGCCACCCACAATGACCACATTTTGGGGATGGCAAGTCCCAAATACGCCAGGCACAGCACAGTACTCCTGGCTTGCAGGAATTGTGCAAAGAGGGCTCTGACTTACTCGAACGTGACGTCCCAAATTCCCCACCAGCCGCGATCACAGGAAATCTTTGGGACCGGTCCCAAGGCTGCCTCATTGTGCTCTGAGCGGCAACAGCATGAATGAATCATGCTCCTCAACGTGACACTCAGCTCCCAGCAACGTACTCGGGACCAAAATATTTACGTTGCAAATGAGTAAGAATAGGACCAGATCCCCTCCCCAGCCTGGTGGCATAAAAAGGCCAACCTGGTTTTGCATCGAGCAAGTAGGTGGTAGAAGGATAGGAAAGCAGGAGGCAGAGACCAGTCCTGTGTCTTGCAGCCTGGCTCTGCCCAGCAATGCTGAACCAGAGCCCTTCCCTGTAACAGCAAAACCCCAAAGTGGCAAGCACTGAGACTATGATCCCCGTGGTACGGTGCTCCTTCTGGGTGACACGTGAGGGAGCATGCTGGGACCTGTAGTTTCCAGCCAGCCAGCTGCAAAATGCCATCCCCCAGTAAACACATCTCAAATTAAAGTGATGCAAGGCCCCCAAGCTCCTGGCAAGGTGCCAGCCATGGCTTCTTGTTGGCAGGCACTTGGCCAATTCCCATGTGTTGCATTAGCCCCTTTCCAAGGAGAAGCCAAGAGCCCGCAACCCGCAAATCCCCTCGCAGCTGACCTGCAACCCACCCTGTCTGAAGAGACCTTTCTGCATGGACAGCAGGATGCTCCCAGAGCTCTGGTGCAGCCCTGGCCTGCAGGAGATGTCAGCCCTGCTCCTGCCTTGGTGTTGAGCACCTCCACCTGTGCTCCATGGCACTGTGATGCCAACCCCCAAGCAAGACCATGCATCCAGCACTGGCCAAACTTCAGCTACATAAAGCCCAACGCTGCCCCCCTCGAGGGGTGCCATAAAGCAGAGTCATAGGAAGCAAAAAGCAGCACACTGGTGTGGTGTTTTCAGGCAGAACAGCACAAGCAGGCAAAGCTCCACTGAATCACCTTGCCAGCGAGGCTGGAGACAACCACCTCCCCACAGCATCCCAGATGGGCATGCAGCCACCCCGGGAGTGCTGCCACCCTGTGCTCCAGCAAGGCCAGACCATACGTCACCCCCTGGGGAACGTGGCACCCCTCTCCTCGCCCGCTCACCCTCCCCGCTGCGGAGGAAATTGTGCGCCCAGCTGATGTCAGGAGGCATCACTTCACACAAAGGCCAGGCTTCCTGGCGGGGAAGGGGTGGGGGAGTGGGGAGGAAGGGGAAGAGGAGCCCGGGGCAAAGGCAAACGGCATCTACGCTCCTTCTGTGTGCATAAGGGGCAGCAGCAGGAGACAACGTGGTCCCTTCTACTTCAATTGCCCCTGCACCCGGGAAAGAGAGGCAACATCGTATGTCCTAGTGCCCTTCACAGGAACCACAGCATGGCCCTGCCCTGCACCCTGTGCACCCCTTTAAGAATGCACCAAAAAGGGACTCAATTTTATTTTCATTTGCTCCTGCAAATAAATCAGTTCCATCTTGTCCTCGCCAGGCAGGCTGTGGCTGTTGCCAACCAGGGGACACAGATCCCTGCTTAGCACCCAACCAGGAGAAAAAACACTTCTATGACAAGATCTAACATCAGCATCCCCCAAAATGGACAGGAGCAATTCACCCCAACTGTCTCCTGCTCATGGGTGGATAAATACTCATGGTACACATTAATTGATAAATACAGATAAAAAATAACGTATTGAGGACCAAAGTCAAGAGTAATCTGCAGCCCTCATTTCCCAAACTCCTCTCCCCAAAGCCAAGCATCTTTGCAAAACATGGCATATCATGGTACCCACAGCATGAACATGACCTCCTGCATCAGCATCTCCTCTCCTCCTCTACCTCCTGCAGTCCCAGCTCACCCCCGGGCAGCAAAAGTGGCTGGTGGCCAGCACCAGACTGCATTGCTTTTGTCTCCAACTCAGCCTCTCTCTCAAGGACAGGAGCACTCTGGACCAGCTGAAGAGGGCTCGGCTGTAGGGGACCTGCAGGATGTGGTCAATGTTGATTGAAAAGGGAAATCACTGATGTTGCAGGGGGCAACCAGGGAAGGTGGATTTTGGATGTGGGCACCACCAGGGAATAACTGTAAAGGAGCAAACCCTGCCGCTCTCCTTCAACATGCTGACTTCTGCTCCTAGGAGAAGGCCTGTCATTGGTTTTTAATCTCGCCCGATTACGGACCAGCCTTTGACATTATTGATCTCGGGCCCCTGAAGTATCATTTATCTTCCAGGTTTGACTCGGCGATCAGAGCTCGACAGCTCAGACCCCAGTCAGCTCCATCTTCCCAGGGAGTCAGGGGAACTGCTCTGCTCAACTCCAGTCCTGCTGATTCACATGGGCCATATTTGAGGCTCAGTTTCCATCCTCACATAAAGCGTCTTTCACTCTCTGCCTACCTGGCATTTCATTTTCTGACTCAAAAATCCAGCTCCTAAGGTCTCTGGCAGACCAGCAGTGCTTTCTCAAGCTTAGCAGTCCAAGGTGCCTCTAGTGTGCCCTGCTTCCCCCTTTCAGTTTCATTATCCTCTTTCAGAGGATGCAGAGGAGACACAAGCATTACGGGACGTGCTGAGAACTGCACAGGGACTGGGGGAGCAGTGCCAGCAGTCAGTGTACAACCCAGAAGCCATTTCTAGCTGTGACCCACTGCCGTTTTCTAAAACAGAAAGGACCAACAATGGCAGCACCTCATTCCCTGGTGAGATTGCACCCATAGAAAAACCAGGTGGCTATTGTGGTTCTGTGGTGGCTTCCCCTTACCTGCTAGCCAGCACAGCTGCCACAGGACCAGCTCATGACTGCTGCTTGACCTTCAAAACGTTAATGCCTACTCCCTCCACCAGCCCAGAAGAGATGGGCTGACAGGTTCCCTTTCCCCTGGATACCTCCATCCTCCATCCAAACTGACAGACGCTCCCAGCCTCCACTGTTTGGGAAGCACAAGGTTTTTCTCAATTGTCTTTCTCAACAGTTACTGGATACAGTGTGTACACGAAGGCTGTCTTTTCAGATGCCTCCTGTCTCTCTCTCTCCTGCAAAGCCAGGCCTTGTGTTTTGGGAAGGAGGAGCATTTCCTGAGGAAGGCTCCCGTGGGCAGTTTTAATGCATAGAGAGAGGAAGGTTTAGTTTTTGTTCTTCACCTTGTTATCATTTATCATATTGCTGAAAAGCACTTTGGTAAATGGAGATTAATGCCATGTGCATTCACAGATTGTAGCAGGAGCCAGGAGCCAGGAGCCAGCCCTGGGGAAGAGCAGGGGAGGAAGTGCCTGGATGGGGGCAGCTAGCAGGGTCCAGGTTCTGCAAGGTACCACCATCAGCAAAGAAAGCTCCTGTCTCCAGGACTGATCCCCCACACTGCCATGCCCTTCCTGACTCCTAGCAGGTCCCCCCACCCCTGCTTACCTCTAATTTACGGTAATACCTTGACTCCCCCACCCAGACTTCAGGTTGTCGCAGAGATTAAAATGATCTTTTTCTCCCCTTTTTTAAGCAGAAAGCTACAAATTCCTTAGCTGGAGGACAGGCCTTGGTTTTACCTGCTAGGCTCACATGCTCAGGAGATGCGTTTGGCAAGGGGTGGTCTTCACACCAGGCACTATTTCGAGTTCTCTGCCCAGATGCCCTGCTGTGCAGGATGCCAGCAGGCAGAGGCAGGAAAATAGCCCCCAAAAGTGCTCCCACTCCCTCAAAGGGGGCAGGCTCTGTCCCCATCCCCTACGACCAAACTACCTCTGACCAAAACAGAGCTCACAGGCCTCAGCCACCCAGCCACAACAGTGCAGCTGTGGCAGGAGAGCTGCAGTAATTCCCTCCTGGATGTGGCCACCCCCATCACTAAGGGGCTAGCACAATACCAGAGGGAAGGGGGAGTGCAGCACCCCCCCGCACTGTCCCCAAAGGGTCTGTGAGGGGGACAGAGACCTCGCAGCGCATTTATTCCGCTCCATCCATTTGAGAGGCATGCTTCAAGGGGCTTTTTGCCGTCAGAGGCGGGTGCACCAGGACAGGAAAAGAACAAAGGGAGGCACCGGCACCCCCAGCCCTTTGTCTAAGCGCAGAGGAGCTCACCTGCAGGGAAAACCTGCTCCCACCGCAGAGGCAGCAGCTCCACACGGATTCGGATGGGGAGAGGGACGTGGCCCCCCTGCTAGCAAGAGGATAATGAGCAGAAGGATGCAATCACATTACCCCTTGCCACACGCACAAGCCCATTACAGTGCACGCCAGCCCCCCCGACTTACCAACAACCCAACAGCCGCAACCAGCAATAAAAACCATTGCCACAGAAATACCAACCCACCCCCAGCAGGATCGATCTGTGTCTGCGTGTGGCCCAGCACCAAACCCTGGAGCTCAGCTCCACCGACCAGCATCGACTGGGAAGGAGGGGGGTGGGAGACTAGTTTCCAGGGGATGGGGTTTTAAAGCCACACAATAACTGGCTCAAATGAGGGTTTGGATTAAGCTGTCGTATGGCAAGGGAAAACACTGCCTTCATTAGGACATGGGGGATTTTCCTTCCCTTTCTCCAAAGCTACAGCTCTAGGATGAAGCTCCCAGGTTACCCAAGCAGGGAGAGGACAACTGGGTGATGCCAAGCAAATGGGGGATCCTGAACAGGGAGAGATGGGTGGAGGGAAGAAAAGGTAGATCAGCCCTCCCCAAGCCCCAGATCATACAGTCGGCTGCTCTGACAATGTTTACTCATATTTCAGAGAGACACAGCCATCCGGAACGTCACTCCCTGCCAACTGCCTCATCTGGAGCCATCCACAGCTCGGCTCTTCCCAGCCCACTCCAGAGACAGCCCCCCCGCATCAAAGCATCCACACAGCAAGAAACTGAAAAAGGGCAGGTAGGGGGAAGAGAAGAAACAGAGAAATTACATTAATTCACATTTAATTTTTTTTAACAGTTCTCGTACATCATCCCAGCAAACGGATGACTCGGAGCGTGCTTGGAGTGCGACGGCACCGCTGCAGAGTGCAGAGCACTGCGCTGAGCTGGGAACTTCTGCTCATGTTACCATCACAAGAGAATCACAAGACAGAAGAGGGAAAACCACGATGCCCTGGTGAGAACAGGCTGAAGCTGTTCTTATCAGAAAGGATCCGGGACTGGGAACCTCTTCCCTGAGTTCATATGGGGGACATATGTAAAAACTTTTGCGTGCATCCAGAGTCTCATGCCTGTAAATAACTGTCCCTCCCTTCATATTTGGGACCAGACATCTCTTCCTCCCATTCCAAAGCATGCTGGATTGTAGCTCTCCCGGGGAAAGGAGGGAGACAGGCTGCCTCTGTCCTTCCATGGAGGAAAGGGAAGGGCAGGACTTCCCTGCACATTTCACATCTCCCCACTGGTTCCCCAGCATCTGCCTCACCTTCTCTTCCAGCAAACGGAGGTTCATTGCAGGAAATAGGCTACCACTGCAAGCAAGCACAGCAGCTTTGAGTCCTCTGTGCCATCCTCCTTACTTCAACCCAACCAGCATCTTCTCAGCCTACCGGCTGTTGATAAATGCAGGAAGTTGACAAAGTCACCAGAACCTAGCCCAGATCCATAGCATTTTATTTTTTTTAAGAGCAAAAAAGCCAGGCCAGACCAGATTCTGCCCTGGAGCCTGCGTGGCAAAGCAGAATCCAGCTCCAAGTGTTTATTTATAAATCCGTACATACATGTACATTTGAATTCTGACAGAATTAATTCTGGCATCCAGCTAATTCAAAGCATTCCTCCCCCATCACACTACTGTTGCAGGCCAGCCCTGCACAGAAGCTGATTATAAAATGCTGCACTAGCCAGGCATTTCTGCAAAGGCTTGTGCTATTGAGCATTCAGTCTTTCCTTGCTTGGCTATTTCATTGTTTCGGTGTCGATCCCTCCTCTCTTGCCCTGTGTTTCCTGGTTACTTTTGTCCCTGCTCTGGAAGCACTACTGCTCTCAGCCCCATTTCAGTGTCAGATTGAAAAAAACCCCAAAACAATTACATGAAATTAAAGAGAAGAAAAGAAGAAATTATCACCATGTACCAAGATTTTCAGTAAACAGATAGGTAACGAGCATAAAATAGGCCAATATGCTGCAAGGCAAGCTGCAGACAGATCTGGGGACAGAAAACCCGCTGCCTGCCTCCCAAGTGCAGCTAAGAAATCCCTGTGTGGTCACACGCTGTCCTCTGGAGCAGAGGAGAGAGGTCAGGGCAGCCAGCACTGTAAGAGCCTCTTTATTCTTGGGCAGTTGCACGAATCTGATCGCTTGTGCCCTTTGTGAGACATGGAAATCTGCCTTCTCCTCCCACCCCCTTCGCCAGCCCCTCTTCTGCTCCCCCCGCTCAGATGGGGACAGAGGCAACTCCTTGGCTCCAGAGGCAAAGACCAAAGCAGCAGAGAGGCTGTGGATGCCACTCTGGCAAGACCAGGCCTGGATGGGCACGTGGGAGACCTTGAGAATGGTGCTTTGTTGGAGCAAGGGGAGGGGAGAAGAAGGCAAGGGCAGTCCTGGGACTTGTGCATTCCTTGAAGGGCTCACCCAGACTCCCACGTGTGAGGCATGAGGCTGAGGGGTGGAGAGAAGTCCAGGGTGTCCCACTGCAGTTCATGTCTCTCCTACTTCTCCCTCTCCATCATGCTCACGGGCTCGAGGAGAGCAGCACACTGTGCACCTCCATGCCAGCAGACACATGATGCTCACATAAGCATCACACGATAGATTTAGATAAAACAAGGGTCTGGGCTAAGTTCATCATGCCCTCATCACCAGCCAAAGCTGGGCTTGGACCTCCTGGTTCAGAGACCAGACCATAACACCTTCATCTCAGGGGTTCATTCAAAGTCCCTGCTGAAGGAGGGCTTCAAGGTGGAAAGTTCTAGACCAGGGCAGTCTGGTGAGCAAGGCTGTGCCTAGACATGCCCACCTGCAAGGTACAGCCAACTGCAGGGGGGTAAGCCTGGGCTACATTCTGTTGCTATTCCTTGCAAAGCAGCTCAAGGTCCTCAGATGAACCTTTCCTTACCTCTCCTCTTTCCACCTCACTCTTTGACAGCTCCCATCCACACTGCATTGTCCCCTGTGGGAAGTGTGCATTCTCCACTGCAGCCGCTGTCCCACTCCTTTACCACGGCTGTCCCCTCCACACAAGCCCCCTCCCTCCCACTCAACCCACCAGGCTGCCTCCCAGCATTCTCCATCTCTGCTGTCACTTCTCGGATTGACTCTACACAGGAGACGTGCAGCTGCAGGTCTGGAGCAAACAACCGCTGGCAACCTGACGGGCTAAGGGCAAGGAAAATGCTCAAGCTTAGCAGGAAAGCAGCGGGGAAAAGCCCTTAATCCAAACCCTGCGGAGGCAGGCGACTGCTCCAGTTCAGCCAAAGATCTGGGACTGCCAAGATACCCATTGCTGCTTGGCCAGCAAACCCAGAGGGCTGTGCAGCAGGGTGNCCCCCCCCCCCCCAGACCTCTCTAGGGCAGCTTGGGCTGCTGCAGGTTGAACTGAAATCTGCTGTCCCTGACAACACAGCGTAGCAAAGCCTGACAGATCCATGTGGTGAGTGGCACAGAGCTAGGAAGCCAGGCTAGGTGGGTGCTGGGATTTCTGCCACTGCCCAAGGCCCAAGAAGTCAGTGCTCATCATGGCAGCCTGACCAATTGACAGCATCCCAGGGCACAATGATCAGTCACATTTAGGAGCATAGTGCCACATTCCTGAGGCCCCTGGGCAGGAACCAGGGCATGAGCAAAGCCAGGGAGGGAGAGAGCTGGGTTAGGCTGACATAAACCATGGGCTGGGCTGGCAGTTCAGCTCTGGGGTGCTGGTGGGAGTTCAGATGGGAGTCATGGGGAGAAGCTGCACAGCTCCTGCTTCATAGGACCTGCTGCAAAAGTTGTCTGGGGACCAGGTATGCTCAAAGAGTGCCACAGCAAACGCCTGCCAGGCACCAGCCACACCACCTACAGCCACGAGAGCTAAATTAGCGCTCAAGTAGTTGGGCACTTGCACTCACAATACCTGCAGTGAGCTGCGTGCCGTGCTCCTCATAAACAAGTCATCTGGAAAATAAGTAAGCCTGTAAAAATCCAGTCCATCACAAGTTACCAAACCTGTTTCAGAGTAAAACAACCGAGAGCAGCTCACGCCAGAAGCCTGGCAGTGAAGCTGATCCCAAGCTTCCCCACCAATAGGGCTCCCCTGATCCCAGCAAAACATCCCTGGCACAGATGGCAGCATGGGGATGCAACATGGGACTTGGTGGTGGCCAAAGCTGGCAAAGAGTAAGAGTTTCTGGTACAGACTTGAGATCCTTCTCTTCCTGTGCTCCTGCCAAGTGCTCACCTTTCCTCTTTCTCATAATTTATAAAGCATGTCAGATGGCCTTATGTGGGGTGCTACCAAGAAAGAAAGCCCAAACCCAGTGAGTTGCACATGGACTCAGCAGCCCAGTCCCTGTTCCCCTGGATTTGCTAAACATGCCCTGCTCCATGGACAGTGCTGGATGCTGTTCCTACACACCTGCAAAAGGATTCCCAATGTTTTCCTCCAGGTCTCAGCACCACAATGCATTTTCTCCCTCTTAATGTAAAGCCACCAAAGATCTTCAGAATGTGAAGGGATTTCTAGGAAGCTTGGTCAGGTGGGAATCTATCTATCTCTTTGCCCCCAAAGAAAACAGAAGCAGGAGGAGAGCCTCTCTACACGAGACCCTTTCCACTGGTGGCACCTCCAGCTGAGGACAGGCAGCTGGGAAACCTCTGAGCAAACTCAGATGTACCTGGCCTCAATCAACCATGTCCCACACAAAGACAGGGCAAACATGGTAATACCCTCCAAGTGAGTCTCTTTCTCTGACTGCTGACTTCTGACCCATACTCCAATCCCAGCAATGCAATTTTCCCTTTCTTGGATGGAGAAAAAATAAAAAGCAACACATCAACCTCGCACTGGAGCAACTTTCTTTTTCAGCCTTAGAGGCAGGTTCCCCCATGCAAGCAAGAGGCACGTGGCTGGGGCAGCAAAGGCCAAGATGGAAGAAATAATGTTTCATTTTGAGACCTTGACACAAACAAAATTACAAGAAGAAAAAAAAAAAGAAAAAGAAAAAAATAGAAAAGAAAAGAGGGTGCCTTGTTGGCTTTTCTTCCCCCCCTCTCCTCTTTAAGCGCTACAAAAACAGGAAACAAAGGAGAAAACATCTCACGGGGGGGAAGGGGAGGTAAGCGCTTTATACGCCCACGAAAGAAAGATTAACCACATATTTTATTTACTGTTTGTATTACGGTTGCACCATGGAGTTCAACTAATTCCGAGCCAGGGCTCTGCGGGTTTGTGCAGCACCTAACGCTGAGCGGGGTCCTTCCCCCAGACCCACCAGGAGCGTGCTCCGCTTCCAGCAAGCCCTGCACAGACACCCCCTTTCCTCGGACAGACACCCGCCTCCAGCCTCCTTCATCCAGCCCAAGCACTTCTGCCCTAAGAGCCAGCTCAGCTGACAAAGCGCTGCTGATGTCTCCAAGGAGTTTTGAGCCCCTTTTCCTCTTCAAACTGGTCTGTAACCAGGGTAAGGTGCTCTTCGAGGCGGGCTGGCAGCATAGCCAGAGGAATAAATGCTAAAAAAGCAGAGTTTATGGGGAGTGTGTTTGCAGGCTCCGGTCCCTCCTCCGGGCCATGGGGAACAACCACCCCACAGCAGGTCAGTGTTGCAACCCCCCCATTTGCGAGTCCCCTGCACCAAGGTCAGGGCTCCGATTCTCCCAACTTTGACTCATTTCTCAATTAACGGCTTTCCGAACTCAAGCCACACATGGAACAAATCTCTCACAATGGAGCCTCCCCCGGACCTCCCAAGCCCAGTGTTACTCATCTGCCCCCAGTCCCAGCCCATCCTTCCTGGGATGCTCCAAGTGCGGCTCACCGCTGCTGCAGGGTGAGCAAGCAGCCAGGAATCCCGGGCCTGGCTCCCGCAGGCGGGAAGCCGTCACCAGCTGAGCTCATGCACCCTAATTCGGGAGCCGATGAGGCCACCTTCCTCGCTGGCTGGCGAGGGGCAGCTTTCAGCCGGAGACCCGGCCACGGCCATGGAGCAAGGGCTGGCAACCTGCTGGGCACTTTTCCAGGGGCTCATCCCTACCCCAGCCGCTTCCTGGAAGAGCTGCTTCAACTATAGGGGGGATCCTTTGGATCCAGCTTGGTGCTGTCCTTCATTGACCCAGACTCCGGGCACCCAACCGAGCCACGCGCCCAGCGGGAAGAGACAAGCTTATCATCACAGAGAAAGGAAATTAAGATAACGCAGTGATGGAGGTACCGAGGGATTTGGCCAAGGTCACAAAATAATTCCGTGGCTCTACGATACAGCCGTCTAACACTTTTGGTGTCTGGCCACATATCCTAAAATTTCAAGCCAGGGCCAAAATCCAGCCTAGCCAGTGGCAGCTTTCTGCCAGGTCATTAGCAGCACGCATCCGCAAGAAGCAGCGAACATCCAGCCATAACAACGGCAGCAACAACAAAAAAAACACGCAGCAAGAGCGGGAATAAATGAGATCAAAGTGTCCTGGAAAAGGACCTGGAAAAATAGTTTTGGTCCCTGGCTAAGGCTCCTGGGAGATGCACATGCGAGCCCCATCCCAGCCCTGCACAGCCTCCCGAGGTGGCTCCCCACCCTGGCAGAGGGAAACCAAAATGATTCCCTATAAATAGAAGCAGAAAAGCGCTTCTCCAAACGACTGTCTGGGTCTTTCCCCTTCCAGCGTGTGTGGCGGAGCTGCTGGTACCTCCGTGGAGGTCCCTGGTTTTCCCCCAGAAAATCTGGAGAGGAAAATAACCTTCCTGTGAGCTCAGGCTGGCTCCTCTCTACACAGAGCTGCCCCCCCTCCCCCCCTGCCGCCCCACTCCCAGGCCTGGCTATCCAATTGGAAAGTAATTATACTGCAATTTTTATTTATGACTTCTTTTTTTTTTTTTTTTTATTGCTAAATGGTGACTCATTTTGGCAACATTAAAATACACAGGAAATCATCCCCATTTTACAGTAATCACCATTCAATTCATTGTTAAATATTTATTTGGCAGACAAGCGCCGAGCCTCTTTCGAAGGGTCGGAGGGGGAGCGGAGGGGCAGCCCTGAAAAGGGGGAAGGTGGTAGAAGGGTCACAGCAGGGCTGCCCGCAGAGCTGGTAAATGCCCGCCAGGAACTGGAGGGTGGGGAGCCAGGGGTGAAAGCTCCTGCCAGATGGCCTGGCCAAGAGCAAAATACGGACCCGCTTTCCCTCGAATCCAGCACTACAGCCTACGCTGCTCCAGGGAGAGGGGCAGCCCTGTGCCCCCTAATAAAAACCACATTATTTGGCCCAACCTCAAGCCTGAATCCCCACCAGTGAGACGTCATGGGTCTCTGACACGAACCTCTTCCATTGCCGGGGGGAAGAGGATGGCGGCCACTGGCCCCAGTGGGAGGCAGTGGGAAGAGCAGGCAGTTTGACATTCACAGGCCTTACAATGGACAGGGTCCGCTCCTGCAGCGGCTTTGTCCTCCCAGGAAGCCCAGTTTTGGGGTGACTCGACCTCGGATGCAGGCAACTCTTCTGCCTTCCTCTGAACAGCTGCACAGCCCAGCACAAACCCGGGAGACGGTCCCTCCAAATGCCCCTGGCCCAAGACCTCAACCCTTCCCTGAAGAGCTCAGACCCAAGGGGCCGTAGGTCTCACAGCTCAACAACCACAGTGCAGACCCCTTCCCTGGGGGGACCCCTGGCACCCACAGGCTCCGTCACTGCTTGGCTGGGAGGCCACCCAACATGTCTGCCACGGGGGGACCCCGGGCGGGAGGAGGAGCAGCGCCAGGATGGATTTTGTGTAGGTCCTACAAAAACACAGGGGAACAGACACGAAAGGGGAGAGGGCAGCCGGGTGATCCCCGGGCTGGGCAAACCCGTGTGTCCAGGATGGTTGGACTCACCCGGATCTCATTGCGGCGGATCTCCACGTCGCAGACCGAGTGTCCCTGGTGGGCCCCGCTGTAGTAGCAGCAGAACTGGCAGACGGCCACCTGCTCGGCCTCGCAGTGGTACAGGCGGTAGGCGTTGTGCTGGGGGCAGCTCCAGGCCCGCACGTCCTCCGCCTCCACCAAGAGATGCCCCCGGGCCGTGGAGGGCTGCTGCAGGTGGGTCTGGACGTGGGACTGGCAGCACGGAGCCTCGCACCTCAAACAGATCTTCTGGGCAGGCAGCGGCGGGCCCCGGCGGCAGAAGACGCAGTGCAGGACTGAGGGGGGCTTCTCCAGGTTGAGGGAGTTGAACTTCTCCACGATGTTGGTAAGCTTCAGGTTCTTCTCCAGGTTGGGCTTCTGGTTGTAGGCCTGGTTGCACTCCGGGCACCGCACCAAGCCCGACTCCTTGGCCCACGCCTCCCCGATGCAGCCCCGGCAGAAGTTGTGCTTGCAGGGCAGCTGGACTGGCTCCACAAAGACGTGCAGGCAAATGGGGCAGATGAGCTCCTCTTCGAAGCAGTTCTTCCAATTCTCGGCCATCTCTGCCGGCGGCTCTGGCGACGCTTCCCCCCCAGCCGCTTCGGTCGCTCAGTGCGGTCTAGGGGCGGACGCCGGGGTCTGTCCTCCCTGGAAGGGGAAGGCTGAGGGTGAACGGCCAGACTCCCCCCTCCCCGCAGCACGCGCCATAAATAATAAACCGCAGCAGATTTTAAAATCGGGGATAAAATAAACCACAGAGCAGCACTCTAGGAATATCCGGCACGAAAACGCAACGTCCCCGTCGCTTTGTTGAAAAAAACAACACAAACGGTTAATAAAACCCCAACATGCTCCTGTTGGACTTACAGCCCAAAGTCCTAACCACCCCTAAAAGCCATTTGCTCCTTTTTACCCCAGAAGGTGAACTGAAACTTACCAAAGGTTGAAAAAAATCCATACAAAATCCAGCAGCAGAGTCCAAGTTCCATATAAAGCTCCTAAATTTAGCACTCCGGATCAGATTTTTCTTTTCTTAGGTTTGCAACTGACATTCAATATTTTAAAGGGACTTTTGTCCCCCACCAAACCTGGCCAACAGCTGAGGGCACTGACTCGCTCGGGCTTTTTTTTTGCTTCCCTGTATTTCTCCTCCCTCTCCCCCTGATGGGAGTTGGGAATCAGTGTCTTTTAAAGGAAACAGATCAAAGGGTTAAGATCCAAAATGGGAAAAGGAGGAAGATTAAAAAAAAAAATAATAATAGCGACGATGACGATGGCGGAAAAACGAATTCTCTCTGCGGCCCCCGAGATTTGCTTCTAAATCGGAGGAGCAGCAGGCATAAAAAAGGGAGAGGGAAAAAAAGACAAGACAGGGGAAAAAAAAAAAAAAGAGAAGAAAAAAAAGCCCTCTCGCCTGCTTCGAGATTGCGAGGTCTTGAATGGGAGAGCTCGGTCATTCAGAGCAAACCCCAGCCCAGCACAGCCCGCCCAGCTCCTCCAACGCTCCCGGAGAGGGATGGGAGAGGGGACGGGCTTTGCCACGGGGGGTTCTGAGCCCCGCGGACCCCAAATCAACCTGCTCCCACTTCCCACCAGGGCTGGGGAGAAAAAGGCGCCCGGGGGGTTCCGTCTTAGCCCGCTCTCATGGCCGGCCCGGGGGTCGCAAGCCCCCGGCGGTAACAATGCTTTGGGGCGCAGGGACGGTACCCGAGCCGGCGACGGCGCGCTGCGCTCCCCGGCGCGGCCC
>VXAC01002956.1:21384-101665 GCA_013399225.1 Rhipidura dahli | reverse complement strand
CACCGGCACCGCCCCCGCCCCGCCCCGCGGCCGCGCCGCCGTAAAGGGGACACGGCCGGCGGTGGGGACCGGTACCGACCTCCGCCGCTGCTCCCGAGGAGGCCGGGCTTGGGATGTCCCGTCTGGCTGCTGCATCGGCCGTAGGGCCACCCTGCCTGGCCACCAGCATCCCTACGCGGTCAGCGCTGCTCAGGGTGCCAGTCCATAAAAAGGCTGATTGCCCGGGAACCAATGCACATCTGGGTCACAGCTGGTGCTAGGTACCATCCTCATCGTTGTATGCAACTTCCTCGCGAGGACAACTAGAGGGGCAGGCACTGATCTGTTCTCTCTTGCCACCAGTGCCAGGACCCGAGGAAATGGCCTGAAGTTGTGTCAGGGGAGGTTGAGGTTGGATATTAGAAAAACGTTTGGGTCGGGCACTGGAACAGGCTTCCCAAAGAAGTGATCACACCACCAAGCCTGCCTGAGTTCAAGAAACACTTGGAAAACACTCTCAGGCTCATTGAGGATGTGCAGTTCTTCAGGATGTCTTGTGCAGGCCAAGAGTTGGACATGATGATCCTTGTGGGTCCCTTCCAACTCAGAATATTCTGTGATAAGTGCCTCCTGTGCCCTCTTGGCTGGCTTCTAGATGGGCTGTAACTTTGCACAGGACCATTTCAGGTGCATTTCCTCCCTGTGCAGAGCAACAGCCATTTGTCCCCTGGGTTTTTTTTTCAAACCAGCAGCCCCAGCACCTTCTGCCAGAGCTTGGGGCACAGAGGTGTCTCTGTTAACAGCTCTCCCACCAAATGTTTCCACAGCTGTTTTGTGGGACACTGTATATCTAACCCTTGCCATATGTGCCAGGTCTCTGGGAATAAAGCACGTTGCTGGTGTAAATCCATTTCCCACTGGTGAGAGTGTCAATGGCTCAAAACAAAGAATTTACATCAAAAAATGCTCAGGGTCAACAGTCAGGTTTATGGTGGAGTGACAAGAGAGCAAAGGCTCAGTCAGCGGATTCAGGATCTGACCAAACCTGACCCTTGGGTGACGCTCTCTGAAGGCAATTTGCCTCTGGGAGGGATTTAGCAGGAATTTCCCATCTGCGGCCTCAAAGCTACCGACCAAAACGTCTGGAGACCCCACCCAGTAGTGTCTACTGTAGCACCCTATACCCCCAGTGCCTTGGACCACCCGGGCAGCTTGCTAGAGGGATGAGCATTCCACACCACTCCCAGTATGGGCATTATCCAGGTCTTTCCACACTGTTTTACAGGAACCCCTGTGCCTAGGCAGGTCTTGCCAATAGACACTCTGATAAGGTGACAGTGATGGCTTCTGCTCCGGGACTGGGGCTCACCCCGTATCACCCCTCGGCTGCCCCACTCCATTCCTGCACACCCACTTGAGAGCTCCTGGGGCTCAAGTGCCGATTCCTGAAAAGGGAGCGGTTTGCCGTGTAATTCCTCTGCCAGGCCTTAAAGCCCATGGGCTGTACCTCCCCTCCAGAGTTTTACAAGCCATCCAGCAGCCGGGACTGGTGGGAGCTGGGCAGGGCAGCATGAGATGTGTCAGAACCGCAGTCGACTGGCGGAGGCCGTGTGGAGGCAAACCTCTCCTTGAAAAGTCAGCGCAAAACTATTCATGACTCTCACTTCTTCATAAACACACACAGTACCAGACAGCCTCCAGTGACAGCCACCATCCCCACCCCAGCCACCTCAGAGCTCTTCTGCAGGGGCTTCTCAGGCCCCCTGTACTCCCACTGTGGCTGTGCTGGAGAAACTGGTTGGTATTTAACAGTACTTAAAAGTGGAATGTGGATGGGATGGGGCTGAGCCAAGCTGAAAGATGCACCCTACTCTTGGCTGGGAATCTCTCTGTCCTGGGTCTGGCACTGGCCCTGCTGTCATCATACCCACATCTGGATGATGCCATCCCCCTGCCCATGCCAGGGAAACTCCCTTGGCAAGGGAAGCCCCAAAGCCAGGCTGGGCATTGCAGCCCCTCCGCAACCCGCAGGAGCTGCCTGGAGGAAGGTTGTAGACAGGGCCCCCTCTGCCTGCACAGCTCCCAGACCCCTTCCTGACAGTGCTGGCCGATGAACACCAGCAGGAGCAACTGCAGAAAGCCTGCCCATGCTTTAGTCTCCCCTCCATCGGGATCTTGGTGTGGGTATCCCAGCCCATGCCAAGGGGCCACAGAGGTGGTTTGTAGCTGAGTCCTGGTGTACATCCCTCAACCTCCCACAAGCCTCAGTCTTCCCAGCCTCTGCCAGGCCATCATTCCCCTTTGCCAGCAGTCTCCTTTCAGCAGCCCTTAGTCCTGCTCTGGAAAGACCACTGCCTCTTCCCAGCCTCCCCAGTAAAGTATCAGCATCTCTGCTGAGCCCTCAGTGAGCACTGACTGGACCGCAGGTGCACCCTGCAGAGCCAGGGTGCTCAGGCACTCAGTCTGGCACTGAGGTGGCACTGCCTGGTACAGACGATGTCCCTGGGAGTGGAGATGAACTCAGCTGCTCTGCAGAGCCGGGGTACCAAACGCATTTTGGTGTTTAGGGCTTCGGGCCCTTCTGAACTAAAGGTAGAGGGAGGGTGTTTGCGGAGATTTACAGAGCAGTTGGCCATTAAAATGACACTATCCCTGTCTGTCACCACCCTCTCTTGGGAACACTCCTGAAGGCTCTGGCACCCAGCCCTGCACCTTCCCCAGAAGCCTTGAGCCCTCTGGAAGTGATACAAAGTGCTGTGTTTTTTGGGGCATTTATAGTTCAACCAGGCAGAGAAAAACCATCACTCCCCTTCTGTCCCCTTCCATGTCAGTCTGAGGTGGCTTAGTGTGATAGAGAAAGCTCCCTCCATGCTCCTTCATGTGATTAACACACTGAAGACTTTCACTGAAGTTTAAGTTTTAAAGCTGGGTTTAAGGATGTGAGAAACATGCAAGGCAGCAACAGCCTGGTTTCCAACACTAAATCTGTCTGCTTATGGCCATCCCCTGTTCCTGTTTGGAGTGGAGGAGGAGGGAAACAGCCCCATGGAAAAGGCACAACACAGAAGTCCCCATGGTCACCTGCTGACCCAGCCCAGGGCACACCAGCAACATGCACTGCTTGTGCCCAGCCATCCCATGGAGTCACACTTGTCCCTCACACACTGTCACCTGCCTGCCGTGGCATCCTCCCAGCCCAGTACCTGCTGGAAGAAGATGCACATGTGCAAGTGTGGTGCATCTGTAGGGGAAACCTGTCCTCTGACATGAATAAAACAGGACCAGAAGCAGAGTGTGCAGCCTGGTCCCCACAGAACACAAAGCAGGTTCCCAGCCCGCAGGCATTGGGATCCAGCGACACCCACGTCTGACACTGGAAGCTGGGAACAGGTCTGGAATGGTGTGCTGCGTGCAGGGATGGTGATGCTATTGTTGCCCCTTGCGAGAGCCTTGTGCAATGGGTGCACAGCTGGGGCTCCTCTTGGGGCAGAAATGCTGGGCTTTCTCCCTTCCTCCCCGAGCCTAAAACGTGGGCCAAAGTGGATATTGAGGGCTGGCCGAGGGGGACTGCATGGCAGGGTGATGGAGGGGAGCTCTGCTTTGGTTTGAGCAAAGCCGGGGTGGAACAGCCCAATCTGAGTCTGAACGGCCAGATCCAGGGGGGCACAGCCATCCTCCAGCCTTGGAGCAGGAATGGGGTTCCAGGGCTACCACCGTGGCTGAGCTCGGGGTGCTGCTGAGCGCGGTAGCGGGTCCGGCAGCTGCGGGGCTGGAGCGTGGGGAACCGGACGAGGGCCGGTGTAGTTCCCTGCTTGGTGGGGTTTCTTTCTATGCAAATGCCTGGGAGCAGCTGCCCTGCCGGCGTGACTCATTTCCTGCTCTTGTGTCACATTCTGGTCAGGCCAGTTTGGCAAAGGCTTTCTTCTCTCCCTCCCTGGCTTCTCCTCCTTCTCTCCCCCACCGCCGAGGGCTGGGATGTGCATTTGCTCAGTCCCTGGCAGGATGAGGCAGGATTTTCAGGAAACTGCGTCAAAGCCACAAAACCTCCATATATATTAAAAAAACCCCAAAACAACCAAACAAAAAATCCAGCACAATTTTCTTTTATTCTTTTTTTCTGAGCATGATGGAGACTGGCGGCCAGACAGGCTCCTCCGCTCTTCCCCCTCCTGGGGCGGCTCCTTCCCCTGAGACCCAGGGGACAGGACCTGGCAGAAAAGCTGTAAAAGTTTGCTGGGTGGACAAGGGGGGAAAAAAAATGCAGCTTGGTCTCATTTTACCATCTGCTGCTAGTTGGAGAGGTGCTGTCAGAGCCGGGCTGGTGAGAGCATCCGGGGGAGCCACCATCCCTGGAATTTGCCTGACATTTCTTTTTCCTCAGCAGAGCTCTGGGCCAGCCTCACCACGGCACTCTGAAAAACGTACTGTATGGGGTTAAAAGTAACTCATTCATCTTAAAAGGGGTCTGGAAAGGATGGTGGCAAATGCCAACAGATCTCAGTGTGGCAGGTCTTGGGTCTCCCACCACAGGTCGGGGCAAGGGAAGGTGATGCTGGCAGTGAATCCCTCCGGCTGCTCCCACAGTCCATCCAGGTTGGCACTGCCCAAAGCCCAGGCTGTGCTGCAGGTAGAAAAGTTGCTTTCTGAGGCATTTTCCACCTGATCTGTGTTGTAGTGGTGAGGCCAGGATTTACAGCCTCCCAGGAAGCCCTGTAAGCCCTCCTGCCCCGGGGCTCTTGCTTTACTGTGTCACCATCACATACACCCCTTGCTGTCCCCAGAGCCAGGGCAGAAAGCAGCAGCCCTTTGCCTTGAGCCTGTGGCTACCAGTGGCCTCTTCCTCCCTCTGCACCAGCTCTTCCCCTGGTGCACTGATCTCTGGCTCAGCATTCTGCACCACAGTGGGGCATTTCCCTGAGGGAAAGATGGAGCTCCTCAGTGCTGCCAGCCCAGCAACGAGCTTGGGACATGAAGATGCCAGCCCAAAGCTGATTATGGGAGACAGGATGGGAGCAGGATGCAATCACCACCTCCATTCCCATCTGCAGTTCCATTCAGCCACTCTCCCCCAGAAGGCCCCTGTGGTCTCTGCCCAGAACAAGGTGTAACCTTTGCAATCTTCACATCAATTTCTCAGCCCTCCTGTTCATTTTCTGCTTGTTCTCTGCAATTAAATTTGGCTGCAGCCAAATGACCCAGTGCCACACAGGTGTTAAAAAGCCCCCTGCCAGGCAGCTCTTGGGCTTCCCTTTGAAGGGCAGAGCATCCAAGGCTGCCATGCCCTGTGCAGCTTCCAAACTCAAAGCCCCAAAGCCGAGGGGTGCCATGGAGCTCCAGTTTGGTGCAGCTGGGGGAAACTGAGGCAAGTGAGGGCAGGGGATTGCTCCAGAGCTGCGGCCCATGCACTCACTGCTGCTGGGGCCCAACTTCCTCTCAGAAAGCCTAAAGGTCTGTTTGCCCACAGTGAAGGGAAAAGCAGGAGGGCACTGGTATAAATTAGGTCAGGAAGCATTGCTAATAAACTGTCACTCCTGGTTGTGTAATCGGAGCAATTACGGGTTTAGGTCTTGTTAAGACACCAGGAAGGAAAACACGGCCTGTCTGGGGGTAGGAGTGTGATGGCAAACAAAAAAGGAGGGTCCTGTTGACAGAAGGATGAAGCTGCTTTCGTGTTGGAGGCATTTCTGTCTCATCCTGGTGCGTTGGCAGCCTGGGGCTTGAACAGACTCCTGTATGGGGAATGCAGGGAGTGGGTTCCCAGCTCTCTCTGTGCTCTCTCCTTTTCCTGGGCACCCCAGGGCTCCAGAGGCTCTAGGCAGGTGGTTTTAACCCCTCTGAAGTCTCCCTGTCCTCGATTCACTCTGCTCAGCTCAGCGCTTGGTGCCCACTCCCCCCACAGATCCTCCTTTGGGGTCCAGTGGGGACTGGTGGGCAGCAGGGCCTGTGCTGGGCTCTGCCAGGAAAGCCTGGGAGAAATGCCCGAGCTTTTCCTGCCTCTGATGGCCCTCCTCTCCCTGTGGAGCTGCCAGGCTTCCCTTGCTGCCCACCACCTTGTGCTGCCCACTGCACTGCTGGCAGCAAACACCTCTCTGTCCATCCCTCCAGTCTCTGGAGGGATGGTTGGCTGCTGGTGGAGGTCACCCAGAGCCTGGCCAGAACAAACTCAGGGCTCTCCATGAACAAAACGTCAGGGCCCTGACAAACCCGTGGTGGGGGCACCCGCATCCCCTCCATGGGTGACAGGAGAGTGGGAGGCTCCTGGAGTGATTCCAGCTAATGCACAGCACTAAGGAGGGGCCGTGGCACCTGGCAGCCAGGGTTAGCCTTTAACCACCCAAAACATGGCACGGAGGGAGAGGAAATTCTTGAGGCATCTATTAACATAAAAGGAGTCATACTTTACATTCGGTCCCACTTATGGCTTATAAATGATTACTGCACCTTTTAATAAATGGTTAATCAAGTGTTAGAGTCCAAACAAGTTGATGGGTTGCTTATTACCACAGTTTATAACCTTTTATGAATGCCTTCTGTCGATGTACTTATAAACATCCATACCACGTACTTCTCGTGTCTTGACACGTTGGTCACATCTGTTTGAAGTTAGTTAACTCTTGAGCTGCTCGCTGATGGCAGGCTGGGGGTATCCTGCTATTTTTCCCTATCGATCCATGTGGCTCAGAGGGCACACCTGCCCCAGCTGAGGGGTGATGCGGGCATCCCCCTTCATCCAAAAGAGGCTCCAGGCAAGCAGGATGCAGCTGCATCAGAAATAAGTTGGCAGCGGGGTGTTGCTCTCATGGGTGCATTCTTTTTTGGCCACCAGGACAAACAGCCAAGGGAAGTCAGTGGGAGATTCTTCCTCTCTTGAAGTCATTGAGCCGAGACAGGACGTCGTCCTGGGCCGCCCGCTTGAATAAAACCACAAGTTATTGGGCTCAGTGTGAGGGGAGTTGGGGGAAACTCTCTGGTCTGCAAACACAGGAGGTAAAATGTGATGATTTAATGGGCTGTTCTGGACTAGAAACCCAGGGAAACGTCCTTGGCCATCGCTGTTCCTGTGCAGCCGAAGCCCCCCTCCCACCATGTTGCATATAATGAAATGAAACTTTCAACAAGCTGAATAATCAGAAAACAATTTTCCAATAAAATCATTCCCCGAAATCTCCTTTTAAGGCAAGGACTGGGATTCCCACTGCCGAGCGTGTTCCCAACGCCTCGCAGTATTGTTCAGCAGGCTGTGCTGGGGCTGGGCAGGCTGCCACACCGCCCTGTGCCCCCAGGGATGCTCCCTGTCACACGGCCCAGCCGCCCCTCCACTCCTGAGCCCCTTTGCCTTTATGTTTCCCCTTTTGCTGCAAGCTTCTGATAATTTTTCCTGTTCAAAAAGCAAGTGGGACATATGAAGTGCCATGGCCCCGTGCTTGCTCCAGCGTTTTTTACAGCCAGAGAAGGGATTTGTGCATTAAGCAGGCAGGGATGATCCCAGCCTGGGTGACAAGTAGGGTCTCCTAGGTCATGTTGGCCTTGGACACTCCTGGAGATATTTTAATATCTAACCATGCTTTTTCCTTTGCTCCCTGCTGTCCAGCCCTTCCAAAGTGGTTTTACCCCATCTTCTGCAGCAGGAGCATCTCCAGTATGGGACAGCCCTGCTTGCTGCCCTCCAGCGGGTTATGATTTGTGGCCAGAGTGTGGAAAGTCTGAGGAAATGAGAATGATGGGAAAGGGCCATTAAAAATACTCTTCCCCTGGGAAAAAAAAAAACAAAAAACCAACAAACCTGAGGTAAACTTTTTTAGAAAGCCACTGTGGCAATGGCCGCTGCCTGAAATGAGGCTGCAGGCAGTGCTTCCCTGTGACAGGTGAGTGGTGGGGCATGGAAGGGACAGGAGGGACAAAGCACTGAGGCCACACTGGCCGAGCCACTGTGGCCTGTCCAAGCACTGCTTCAGTTCTTGTGAGCTATGAGGTGACAGGGCAAGGTAAGGCCACTTTTTAACCCAGTGCAAACCCTGCCTGACAGCAGGAACAGTTGTTCCAAACCTATTTGGAGAAGCTGGAGGTTTTGGGCACATCGTGGGTGCCTAGACAGGGATCTGGGGCCTGCAGGGGGCTTCTCTATAGAGGCCTCCCACTCCTGCCAGGTCCTGGTTTCCTGTGCCAGACCTGAGGCCGTGACAAACAATGGGACAAGGCTTGCTGGCTCCCGCATGTCCCCAAAGCTTGGTTGTGGGGCTGGGGTTGTGTGGGGCTGGGGGTGTTTGTCCTGTGCTGGAGGGATGCAGAAGGATCTGGCCAAGCCTGGCTGCTCCAGGACCCTCTCTGGTGATGGCTTGGCCACAGGGCCCCCAGGAGCACCGGGTGCTAACGTGTTGGGTCCTGTGCACTGGGTTGTGTGAGGAGCTTTTTGCTGCACCGAGGTGGCCAGCTGTGCCACAAACATCAGCTGGGAGAGACAGCAAGCAGGAGAGAAACGAGGGAAAAAGAAAAATCCTAAGGGACCTGTCCTGCTGATAACCTGTGAGCCCACATTTCTGGGTGCTGTATGACATATCCTTGTGGCCCAGAGGGCTAAAGCATGGAGAACATCTCCTTCCCATGTCTGCACCATCCTGCCATGGGCTAGGGGATGTGCCATGGGAAGGGACATGCTGTGGGGGTGATGCTTTGGGAGGGGGTTGGGGGTCAGAACTATCCCTGGGTACCCAAGTCCAACCATGTTGGCTCTGTCCTGGGTGGGCAGGGAGCACCACGGGAGTAGGAGCCCCTTGTTGTGGGGGATGGTCCCTTGTTCCACCCATGGGGGCCCATCTCCCACCCCACCCCATCTCCCTCTTCAGCTTTACAGGTACACCCTCTTCCCCACTGAAGTTCCCAGGCACTGCCATTCACTTTTCAGATGGGAAATGAGCCCCAGCCCTCTCTCCCCACTCCAGAAAAAAAAAAAAAAAAACCACCAAGAGAGGAGTGAAATAAACAAACAAATCCCTTCCCTCTCCTGGCTTGGCATCTGCTCACAGCCCTTCCATTATTAATTAGAGAAGCTGCCGGCATTATTAGCAACAAACCGCTCCTAATGAAGTTCAGAGCCACAGATCCAGGAGGGGCTCCCAGACATTGCTTTTCAGAAACCTTAATTAAATTCACTGCCCGAAGGTGCTTTTGGCTGGGGTGGAGGCAGAGCAGTGAGGCTGCCCAGGCTGGGCACGGCCGTGCCGGTGGTGGGCCTTGGGGGAAGGGTGCCAGCAGGAGAGGGGCACCCCACTGTGCCACAGCACCACGGACCCCTCCGGATTTGGGGCTGAACACAGGAATTAGCTGGGATGCATTGTTGCAAAGGGGGTACTGCCTGGTCACCACAGGAAAGGCAAAAGTGGATCGTTGAATTCATTAATTAAATTAACCAAGTGGCTGGCGATGAGGGTTCCCAGCACTACGTGGGGTCCCTTGCTGGTCTGGCTCTGCCGTCCTTGCTGAGATGTGCTAAAGGGGTGGCCCTGTGCTTGCATATGCTTCAAAAACTGGGAAGGCAAGAGGTGTGAGGAGGTCTTGGGCCAAAGAACCAGCTGTGGGTGGCCTCTCTCCCCACAAGCCCCTGTAAATAACCTCGCTGGGGAACCCAGCTGACCAAGATTTCCTCAAGTGAGATGGCGAAACCTGGCCAAGCTGCGGTGATGTTCTCTTTGGCATGTCCAGCAGGGGCTGTTCTGCAATGGCAGAGCTTGGAGATGCCACTGCTTTGCACTGGGGCTGGGACAGTTTGTGTCTGGATGCAGCTGTGGGAGAGGATCTTAGGGAAATGATGGTTTGCACTGCAAACTTCAAAGGAAAAGAAATCCACGCAGAAACCCTTTCTGCTGGTTGCTCCCTTTTTGATGCAGGGTGGGCTGAGATAACACCTGCAAAGAGCAAGTGCAGAACCTGCCTAAAGCTGGATTTTGGCTCTTCATGCATCCTTTCCTTTCCCTGTCATCCTTCCTCTGAGCACTGCGATCTCCCTTCCCCCACTGCCCAGATATTCCACCCTTTCTCTCTGGCCTTAAAGGCATTTATTACTGAGGAGTGTAAAAAGATTACTGCAAAATCGTTCTGCGTTACTGGGAAATCATTGCAACATTAGCTCAGTAATATTTTTTCATAAGTGTTTGCTGTGTCTCTTCTCCGACATAGTCTCTGTGCACACATCCACACCCCCACAAATCCCACTGAAGCCAGGAGGCACTTGGCAGAGCACAGGAACACGGACCTGACCTGACACTCACCCCAGCTCCCTCCTTCCGCTGCCGGTGGACGAGGTTGCCATCCCTCGGCCAACTGGCTGCATCCTTGGACCCACGTGCAAGCACTCCCCATTCCAGCTGGTGCAAATAGCATGGAAAACCCTGGCTGTCAAGGCACTCAGGCTGCCTCGACTCAAGGGCTTTTGCCAGCAGATGTTCATGAAAGATGCTGAACCTGGCAGGTCCTGGGACCAGTCCTTTTGCTGATATTTTTGGGGAATAAAGTTCCCTTTCCCTCCCATGCTTGTACTCCAGAGGTCTGGGCAAGAGACCCTGTTTCCCTGGGAGCAGGGGAAGAAGGTGTCAGTGAGGAGAAGGAGCTGCCAAAGGAGTCGCAGAGCCGAGCAGGAGACAGTCAGTCCCACCATGTTGCCCATAGAGAAGGACACTCACAATTCTGCAAATACCTTTAATGCACTTAGAATACACGGGAGGAAAAAAAAGTTTAGTGATTCACAAAAATATTACAAAAAGTCACGTGCAGGCGAAACACACCCAGCACTGCAATAACAATGTAAGAATTTACATTAGAAACTAATATAAAATATTTAAAAACCTCTGCTAGTTTAGCTTTCCGTTTGTTTTTTGTCTTTTATAAAAAAAAGGAGGAGGGGAGAGGGAAGAAAGGCCATCTACAAGGTACTGGTACACCGGCCACAGAAACACAGGCTCCTTCCAGCCCCCCGTCAGGAGTGTCCTCGGGCTCCTCCATCCTCACGACCCCTGTGCCCACAGACCACACACACACACAGACACACAGACACACACAGACACAGCTGAAGCACTGAAAGGTTCACCTCAGGGCTGCAAGGACAGCCCCAGCAGTCAGGGTTCGCTATGGTCCCAGTCACCCATGTGTCCCCTGCCTTGGGAGCCTTGCCTTGGCTCCAGGATTTGCAGAAACCATTCAGCACACAAAACAAGTAGTGTCCCCAGTGAGAGGCAAAACCTCCATCCCTTTAAAAAATGGGAAAAGTTGGTGTGTCCAGCCTGTACTGGACAAGAGAAAGGTTTTGAAAGACTAAACTTGGGTTTGGAGCATGACCATGGCTAAACTCAGAGTACCAGGACTATAGGGCTGGATGGGTGCAAGGAGCATCCCAAGTATGGGGGCCAGGGCATCGCTACAAGCCCCTTGTGGGATGCTGCCTGCTTCCATGGGGCTCCAAATTCCCACTTTGGGGAAAGCCAAAATCCCAAAGCCCCCCAGCCTGTGATCAGTCCCTACCAGGACAACATGGCCACTCACACGCACCTCCCCTTCCTCAGCCCCTGTGGGTTTTGCCTCCCGCTTCCTTCTGCAGGAAGAACAGCACAGGAGCCTCATCACCAGCAGCACAGAGCCCTTCTGCTCCCATGCTGCTCGGGGCATTGTCAACGTGCCGTGTTCGTGTGGGACCCACCGCACACGGTGACAGCTCGGTCCCTCCCACCCTGGCTGCTCGGGCAGTAGAGTTTCCGGAGCCGCACTCGCGCTGCAGTTGGGCCCCAGGGAAAGGAACAAAGGAGCCATTTTCATCTCCAGCCTCGTCGGGAGTGGAGGGAGAGGGCAAGAGAAAAGACCAGTGTTTGCAAAACACGACAATCGGCAGGAAATTCTCCTCTGGCTTTTCGAGGTTGGGGTTTTTTCTCTCTTTCTTCCTCTTTTTAAAGAGGGCAGGCACAGCATCAGGACAGTTTAAAAACAACCAGGCCACATCTGCCATGTGCAGCCCTTCCTGGGCTGACATTCCTCTCCTGCTATCGGGACTCCACGAGCCAAATGGTGAACGATGCCATGATCCTCCAGTGAGGGAAAGAGATGGGGCAGCCCCTTCACAGCAGACTAGAAATGACGCTTGTGAACTGATGTGCCACTTATGATGATTTTATGGTCTGTCAGCAACTTTAGGGGAAACAGAATCATGGTAGAAAGGAAGAGGTGGTGAAGCATGATACACGACAGGTTCACTGCCTGAGAGACAAGTCGATATGGGACCAGGTTTAAAACACATTTGCAACCTCAGGCCTATTCTCCATTTGAAATTTTGGACTCATGTCAAACACAAGTTTGGGTTTTTTTAAAAGGAAAGAGAACAAGCGGACACTGCACAACAGAAGAAAATGTTATAAAAATATTAGGTTAAAACAGAGCTGTTAGGTTGAGAGACCTAAATCCAGCTTTAAAATCTTAAGAGGTGAACCCCACAGGCAAATGTGGATTTTTAGATTGTTTTGGATACAGTCTGGCTGCTGTGCAGGCTGGCATTTATCGATAGGGACAGATGCACAGAAAGGAATTCTTGGTTGCTCAACAGTTCATCTGCCCTTGCAGCTTCACTCACAAGAAAAATTAAGGCACAATGTGTTCTCTCAAGGGAGGGCAGCCACTTAGAGGGCCAAGTCCCTGGGAGGTGGAAGGGCTCTCCTGGTACTGGAGCCCCTCCTCACCTGGCTGCAGTGGAGCAGGGGCTGAAGCCCAAGACTCAATCCAGTGGAGCCAGAAGGTGCAAGGCCATGCTCTGGGCTAGGGGAAAACTGGACACACAGGTCTGCGGGTTTCCTCTGGCCTGAAGCTTTTCTCCCCACCTGACGTGATGCTGCCTTGCCCTGGCCAGATACAAGCTGGAAAAGCAGGACATGGACTCTGGATGCCAACCTAGGAGGAGGGAAGAGCCAAGCACTGCTTTCAAGTGTTTTGGGTTTTAAAAAAATATTTCTACTGGTCCCAGATGAAAAACAACAAAACCCTCACTTCTCCCAAGACCATTTGATGATGTGATGGTGTAATTTCAAAAGCCACCCAAGAGCAACTGAGTATTTGAAGTGAAGAGCTTCAGAATATAATTTCAAATCACTGTTGGCACTTCCATGTAGAGTAAAACCAATATATACTCTCCTCAAAGAATTAAACTCAGCAGGCACCACCTATCTAAGCCACTGAAAATATGGTCACAGCAGCTACAAGACTGACTGCTCTGCTCAGATCACACCCTGCATACTTTAATAATGAAATTATACATTCCTTGTCCTGTTTTTAATCAGAAATTGAGAGAGAGAGAGAGAGAGAGAGAGAGTAGCCCTGGCTTTTAGGATTTCTCCTGTTTCAGAATTGCTGTCACATGTTCAATTTTCAAGGCTGTTCATCTTTCCAAAAATCCAAATCAACCTGCATCACCAGATTTCTTCAGGAGGGAGAAAGCCTGTACTCACTGCTTCTAAACTGCTTTCATTTCCATCCAGGTCACTGTCTTTGGCCAACACAAGCCTCACAGGTTTTGGTTCCATACAAATCTGCTTCAGGCCTTCTATGCAATCTAGAAAAAATCAGCACCAGTGGACCTACCATCCCAGCAGGTGTGGGCTAGAAAAACACCATGGCATTTATGAACACTGATGCACTTCCCTCTTTCAAACTACTTGCTCACTAAAATACAAAGGTTTCTTTTCCATTTCTTTCACACACAGACATGTCCTCTTGCCCCAAGATGAAAATATCCAAACCTCACATCTCATTTACTTGCCAATGAGTAAGCCTTTGGCACGGTTGCAAACTTGAAGTGAATCGTGAGGGGATGTCCTGTGGGTGCACAGCTCTTCATGATACTGAGCAACTGCAACTTTCTAACTCTGAGATAACTTGCTGAGAGGCAGCGACACAACCAGGGAGCTTAAGGGCTGACTTCCACCAGCTTCTCGTAGTTCCTCTAACAATAAGATACAGAATTCTATTTTAGCAATTATTTGTCTAATATTTCCCCCCTTACCTAAATAGGAAGATTTCATTTCCTTCCCTTCAAGCCTTCCCCCCTCAATTGTTATGTGGCTACCAGCAAAGATCTGTGAGAATGTGTCTCAGAAATAGAGATTTCTGGCATGCCACCTGTTCATAACTCAAATACACAGAACTATATATAAATACATGACATGGAACAAAAATACACACACACACAAGGATACTGGGTGGATTATCACATGCATTCAGCGTGCTCCCTCTGAAGTCAATGGAAACCCAGCCCAGAGTGTCTGATGAGAGTAAATACAGTGAGGAAAACACTTACATGAGAAAGGCAGAACTGGAGCACAAGCCAGCCTGGAGGAGGTGCTTTCCTGCATACAGCACCACATCCCTGCCGTGAAGGCTTGAGGAGTTCATAGGGCAGGAGGTCCCAAGCTTTCCAGATGTGTGTCAGAGCCCAGAGAGGGTCTGATGGACTTCTCTCTGCCCCGTGCTGATCTCTGCAGGAACAGCAACAATTGACCTTCCAAATGTCCCTTCTCCACAAAGATGTGGATTTTAAGCTCCTTTTAATGAGAGCTAGCATCTGGAAACAAGGAAGAGCAGCCAGCATCGTGGCAAGAGGCCAGCTCTGCTGCAGCACCCCCAGCAAGCTCGTACAAGAGCATCCATGGGCTACTGTTGGATGGCTTAGGACAAAACTGTAGTTGCTGCCCTTGCCTTTTCCCCACTGCCACAATCATGTTTGCCCATTAACTTGAGGGTGGGACACTTGGGCACGTAATTTTTGAAGCTGGACTGGTAGGCTTTCATGCCACCTTCTCACCCACGCTATCCCCTGCATATACATCTACAGTGAAGAAGGGATGCTTAGCACTAACCAGGACAATGAAAACTGGCCAAGAGATCCCATGGATGAATGCAGCCTGCCACAGCACAGAAATCACTCTGGCTGGCACATGCAGATATCTGAAAGTTTGTTCTTTCACAGCAAGATTTTAAGATGATCCTCTGAGTTCAGACAAAATGACAAACTCATTTACATGTAAATTGCTTTCATAGCTTTGCAGAAAGGAAGGTTCTGCGGAGCAGTGTTGGACCCTGCATTTGGCCTGCCTTAAATTATAATATAAAAACAATTATAATAATACAAATACTACTTTGTACACAAAGCACGCCCTCCCCTGCAAACCCTGGCATGCTTCGGTAGGTCCTACAGCCCTCTAGTCAATAGTCACCCTCTCTGCACAGAGAGACATTGAGTGACTCGCCTGAGGCCACAGAGGAATTCTGTAGCAAGTCCAAGGAAAGCTTTGTGGCTCCTAGCTCTGCTTCTTGACCAACATTAACCGGCCTCAAGTATATGCAGAAAACATCAAAGCTGACTGTGCTGGGAAGAAATTAAACCAGAAAACAAACAGAAAAACAACCCCAGGGTACTGTGAGGCCTCCTGGACTTCGCTGTTTGATATGGGGAGTTAAGTGTTAAAAGCTTTTGTTGTATTAGGATCACACAGCAACTGCGCATAAACCACCAAGTTATCTTGTAGGCAGAAAGGGGTGGAAGGAAAGCTGCACCTCCCCTTACAAGGAGTGAAGAGTTGTCACCAAAAGACAATGGGCAGAGGAAGGCTGGGGAATATGCATCAGAAACAACCTGCAGCAGCAGCAGGGGGTAAAGCCTGCGGTGGTTTGCTGCAGCGTATCCACAGGGCCAGCAGCTGATGCAGAGACACAACCTGGCACTGCAGAGACCGGCTCCTCTGCACACGTTTTGCTCCAAGGAGGAAGCCACAGGGATCTAGAGAGAGCATCTTTTCAAACTGGTTTTGATGGTTTACAGTTCAAACATATCTGAAAGAAGGAGGGTCAGCAATATGAGCCTCACCACAGTGAGACTAGAGGGGAAAATGGAGCTGCACTAGGGCACAACCCTGCTGGAACAGGGAGAATAGTTGGCTTCGTTGAGGCTGAGTCTCCTCTCTGCTATGCCAGGGCAGCAGAGATCTCCACTTCATAAGCTTTCAAGCAGCCCCCTATCCTTCAGCAGAGCTGCTGAAGTTGTCCCTGTGAACAAATGATCCTTTCTAGCTTCTCAAATTCTGTACAATAGCAAGGAAAAAATACTTGACAGTATCTCTTTAAAGATAAACACACTGTAAACAGGAGATCTCCCCCGCCCCGGTAGCTTTCTTCCTCCTGCTTGTGCAAAACCAGAGGTTGCGACCTTCCCTGGGGTTCAGGCACAAGGACAGGATGCACGAGAATAAAGTTGCCTCTGTTTGCAGTGATACCATAGCTAATAGCACCAAGACCAACACTTAAAAAACATGCCTAATTTGAGGGCAGGGAGGATCTGGATTTGTTTTTCTTGACTGAACTAGAAAGTTCATCTTTAAATCTGTTCAGCTTCAAGCATGTGAGCTTTTGGCCTCCTTTAAACAGGGGAAATACCATTCCGTTTCTGAAAAGAAAAAAAAAATAGCACATGGAAGAACAGTTCTGCAGTCAGTAAAAGTTTGGCTAACAAAAGGACTCCAGAGTCACGTAAAGAACATTTAATCCATGGATTATAGGCTCGCACCTGGCAGAAATGTATGTGTAAATACAGGCGTGCAGAGTGTCTACACCCTGGGCTAAGGCAGAGGGGAGTTCTGCAGCTAGGAGAGAGAAAGGATTCTTACTACTAATTTTCATAGTTAAATATTTCTCACTCACACTCACACATACGCAGGCTGTTCCCAGAGAGTTCAGCCTTGGGAAGGATAAAGGAAAGGGCTCAGTTCGGTCTGGGCTGGTGCTGAGTAGCTCCTCTTCTGTTTGCAGTGGTTGTGCAGCAAACTCTTTTTATTTGCAGGCAGAGTTTTTACTGCATTAATTATCCTGTGAGTCACTGGGTAATGGACAGTAACTTGGCTCTCCCAGTTGTTAGAAGAGTGTAATTCAGCTCTAATGCAGTGGGTTGTCGAACACAGCATCTGGCAAGATGGAAACTTTCAGTTTCTTTTCAGGCCAGCTGTACTCCTTTGGAAGTTTAAACTGTAAGACAGTAAAGAGAACCAGTTAATGCATATCACTGCAATCTGCACAGAAAAAACAAAATTGTTGCAAAGGCAGGCAGCCCCATGTTATTATTATTTTTTAAAACAAGAGGCCACTAAGAAAACATTTCTCCATCAGTATGTTTTGGACAGCAGTGGACATTAGATAATGTGGCTTGTCTCAGCTGCCAAAGTAAAGTTCCAACTTTCAGCCCAAGCGCTGTTTATTTCATCAGATGAATTTTGGAGGGTTTCTGCCCCCATCACCATTTCCCCTTCCTAATCTCTCTGAAGATTTGCAGCAAAGGTGTCTTTCCTCCTATCTAACCATATCCCCCTCCTTTCACCCAGCCCAGTCCCCAGAGCCCACATTTGCTTTAAAGGGAGACATAGGGCAGCTCTCAACCCCTGCTCGTTCAGGGTGGAATGTAGGTGAGCCATCACAGCTCTGCTGGGTGCCAGGCAAACTCTGCTGCCCTGGCTGGGGAGAGCCAATGTGCCTGCACAGCATTCCTGCTCCAGTCCTTCCCACCTCTGGCACAAAGGCCTCGCAGAGCTGTACAACGCCTTGTGCTCACACAGGCACTCGCCTGCTCAGGCTGTTTTGCAAACGCTGGTTGAAGCACACAGAAGGGAGATTTTTTGCCCCAGTCTGGTTTACACAGCACTGTCTGTGGCCAATGTTTCCCAAACAAGGCAAGTCCACTTGTCCCATCCTGATGCCACTCCTTAGGCTAGGAAGTCACCCCAACATCAACTCCAACATGGGACAGAGCAGGGACAGAGCTCCAAGGAGCCTTACCACCAGCCCTTCTCACCACCACACGGCCAGTGACCAAGCATTCACAAAGGTCTTGCAAACACAGCTCTGGGGTGAGAGTGGAAGGTGGGGGGTGGAATCTCTTAGGCTACAAATCTGCCCCATCCACAGCTGAATGGCAACCAGTTCTGCATAGGCATTTCACGCAATCCCAGTGCTCAGCCTGACGACCCACATGGGGGATAGCTCTGGAAGCCTGTTTGCAGGATCATTTTGTTTTCAAATGTTGCACTGCCTTGCCCTGCAATACTCCCTGCCACCCTGACGGGACTCCCAGGGAAGAATCTCATGGGGACCCAACACCACCAGTGACAATCTGCCCTGGAGGTGGCTAATTCAGAATGGGTATGGATACAGTGGTCCTCTCTTAGGAGAGGACCAAGGCCAGCAGTACCAGAGGCTTCCCAGGGGGTGTTTGAATTGGAGAGCTGGTACAAGGGGACAGCAACTTGCAAACCATCAGTCTTTATCCAATTACTTCGTTTTCTTCCCCTAAGCACCCTGTTTTTTCTGATGGACATTAACACAGGCTCAGTGTGAGGTTCCTGCTAAAGGAGATACCCTCCAGCTGCCTGCTTCACAGTGAGGGTGTCTCTAACATGAATTTGCTCCTGACCTTGCTCCATTTGCAGCTGCCCATGAGGGTAACCTGCAGATGGTATCCATTGACCTTAATATGCTGGGCTGATAGTTCATGGTCTGACCCATGATCTGGGGGCACAGCAGGAGGATTCTTCAGGATAGAGGCTACCCCAAACACCTGTTCATTATCCTCTAGCAAACAAAGAGCTCAAGTCCCATTTATGGTTTTTTATAAACTCAAGCCTTGGGTATAGCTTGCACCATGTAATCTACTGGCCCTGCACTGCCCAGGGGATTCTGAGTTCGCTGCCTAGGACATGTGAAAAACATGCTAAAGATACTCAGACAGATTATTTCACTTAACACAGGTGGCTCTTTATGCAGCAAAGGGAAGACTCCTCACAGCACTCTCTTCTACCACATGAACATCATCAACAGCAGTCAGGGCTGCTGAGGAATGCTTTCAGTTGGCCCAGCCCGGGATCCTGCAAGTTACAAATCCTTGGAGGAATCTGGATGCTGAAAGATCACATTTCATCTCAAGTATTTTCCTTTTCATAAACAGCAGTGGTTCCAAAGCAATCCTCTTGGAGAAGTAATCTTTTGCATTTGTTTGTTTTTCACTTTTTAATTCCGCAAAGTCACAGTGAGTCGGAACCAAACACCCGGTCGCTGTGCCAGGAGGTGCCATGCTCTTTGCCTCAGTGGACAGAGAAGGAACGTGAGCCGTCCAAAACCTTCACTAAAGGGCCTTCAAACCAAAGTGCTCCTGGGCTTCCATGTCACCAGCAAAAATGAGCTTTGGATTAGGTTTAACTGGATAAAAGCTGGCCTGAAAGTCACTGCACAGCCAGCAGCGTGCTACCCTCACTCACACAGTGAAGAACACCCTGGCATTAAGTCAACTCTGGATTAAACAATTAGAGCCCTGAGATTTTCCTGGGGGGAGGGGAGCAGAGCAAGGGATGGGAGGGCTGCTCTACAAGCCAAGGAAAGTTTCTTTAGAGTCTGCAGGGAGCTGTAAAAAATGGGATTAAAAATATTACATGTCATTTCTGCCACTGTTCTTTGAAGTCAAGCAGAATATTTATATGGCATGCATGGGAGATGGGGTGTTAAATGTTCCCCAGGAAGAGATCACATGGCAGTGGGAAGTTTAGTACCAGCTTTATAAAGCTCCCCTGGCTGTTGCTGTAATGCTTCCAGACTGGTGATGGTTCTTTGCACACCGTGCAGGGCCAGCAGGTGAAGGCCAAGTAGCAGATGTGAAACAGCCCCGCCTGCTTACCAAACCCAAAAAAGGAGGCCCATACAACAGATTGTTCAAAAGTAAATGTGCTGCCACCACTTTCAGCCTTTCTGAAGGCACGGAAAGTGATGTTCTAAGAGCTTCTGGCAAGGACATTACCTATGCATGGCATGGAGGAAACCCTGCCACCTGGCCCAGGGGCTGCACTGCTTCGATTCAAGGTGCTCAGATACCATGTTGGGACAGATGTTGGTGGAAATGAAAGCACAGTCTCAATACCTATCCCTGTCTTGTATTTCTTGCAATCCCTTCTCTCAGTGCCTCAGTAGTTCACAGCAGATGTGAAGGCTTAGCATGGCCTCAAGTCTATGGATGGGGCAGGGCTGCAGCCTGCAGGCTGAGGGGAGGATCAAAGGCAAGCTGCAGGATGGGCTGAGCTCTCTGGGACAGTACATGGAAGATACAGGAACAGTGCAGCCTTACTTCCTCTGGAGAATTCAGATCTTCTAAATCTTCCAGCATTCTCTCTACGAACTCTTCGGTCAATAGGATCTGCAAAGGAAATACAATATTTTATGCCTTTACACTCTTAGTTTTAGCTAATCGCAAGGAACAACATGACTTCTTCAGAGAGCAGAGTGTACCAACTCACTCCTCCTATGTCCTTCTTTCATACAATACAAAGGCTTAAGGGCAAGAAGCTCCTAACTTTGTCTTCCACCCCAACCATTGAAAAAAAAGTTGAAATTATACAGCAATCTTTTTTGACCCTCAATTATCTTCCTCAGTCTAAAATTAGAGGCTCAGATTTAGACAGAAAGAGTGGGGAAGGAGTAAAAAGGGTCAAGATAACAACTGTTGGAGAGACAGTAGGAGACAGCCACTTTTCATCTGATCCACTGAAGTTAAGCTCACAGTTTAATCAGGAAATAGCAGCATGGGAAGAGCCAGAGACCCATACAGAGCTGCTGCTCTGGGCATGGGGAAGGGCCTGACCCCAGTACAGCACATTGTTCACATGAACCAGATGCTGGGTATGGGAAGTGCTCCCAGAAGTGCCCATGTGAGGCACTCCCATGTTGTGATGGCAATGCCCATCCTGCATGCCTGTACTGGGGAAGCTTTGGCTCATCTCAAAGCCAGGCTGGCAGGCATGAAGCAGTCCAAGAAAATGGCTGCTGTCAAGTCAAAAGTCCTGGAGGAGGACCACGACCCCAGCTCCATGAAGTCCCTCAAGTCACAGAAACCAGAGACATCACGGGGGAAATCGGCCCCGGGAATTCAAGCAGAGGAACTCCCACCCTCTTTAAAAAAATACGTGATAGGCAAAAGCAAACACATCCTGCCCTCTTCACAACAGCCGCAAAGGCCAGAGCTCCAGGCAGGACAGCTGGCTTGGCACAGGAGCAGAGACGGCAGTGCAGGACCAGGCAAACATCCCCACGCAGTGAGGGGGCCTTGGAGCAGCATTCCTGGGAGTTAGGTTGCAGCAGCATCCAGTAGATTATTATTCCCATTTTAGCCTACAGGTTTGTTTCTTTCCCCCTGCTCCTCCTTTCCTTCCTCTGGTCCACCCTTTCCTCCTCTCTGGCATTAGTTTCCATCCAGAAGAGCCCACCGTTCCCATGCCCCCTTTCTCACCCTCTCTTTCCCTGTTCTTCCCAGCCATGAGCTCCAAAGAAGGGACTGTTCTAGCACCAAACACTGGTGGAGCTAAGTGGCCAGTTGCACTGCTCTCCATCTCTGGAAGAGGGGCAGCCAGGCTGTCCCACTGCTCTGCAGGAAGACAACCTCCCGTGTCCACTGGCTGCCTAGGGCCAGCAACACCAGTGGAGAGTGAGTGACTGCCAGGATGCCATGGGCAAGTGGAAGCCTCTGGGCTCCATTTTGGCAACACATAAGCAGGACTGTCGGACAGAAGGAGAAAGGGAAGACCCTGGTCACCCTTTATTCTTTTGTTGGGCAAGAGAAGAGACCCAAAACCCACCAAATCTAAATCCAAAGTGTCTGCAGTCCTCTCCTCTCAACACTGCCATGCTGTTGCCACTACACACAGATTTCCTGGGGGATGAGGGAACCGCAACCTCCCCTCTCCACTACATTCCCCTCTTCACTTAGCTTCAACCTGCAGCAGGCTCCAGGCCAGGATTTATGACCAAGCTGCTCAGCATGAATGTAGGCACCTTCACCAGGACTTTCTGATCATACCTCGAGCCTGAAAAAACTCTGCTTCATCTTGGAGCCAGGAGCTTGCTGCTTTGGACAGGACTCTGCAACCTGGCACCAATCTGCAGACTGGCAAGCTGAGGAACATTGCACTGAAACACGCAGTGCCAACGCAAACTGCTGCAGTCTCCTTGCAGGGGCCTGCAACTCCTGTGCCTGTTGAACTAGAGACACTCATTTGCTGACTGTTTGCAGGAGGAGGGAGAAGTCTGTCCCTCTTGGAGGCAGGAGGGCAACCTGATCGCTCAGCTCAGGAGGAAGGGCTGGGTGGGGAGCAGGGGCTCTGTACCAAGTGGATCGCTTTCTGCGGAGGTGCAGTCTGCAGTGGGGTGAGGGAATGAAAACAATTTGGCAGACATCAAAATCTACAGAACTGCCGGAAAAAGGAGGAGGAATTGGTATTCACAGCAATCGGGCCAGGAGGAAATGAATATTCAGCCATCCACGGATGAGCAATAATGCCAGAGGTTGGGATGGGTGAGAGAGCAGGAATGAGGAGCAGCAGCTTTGGCAGGGAGACTAGGAGAGGAGCACAGCAGGAAGACCCCTGGGCACTCCCAAGGTGCCACAGGCAGGAGAGAAATGGGAGCCACGTGTGCAAGGCAGCCAGCTGCTCTGAGGCTGTAGGAAAATAAGACAGGGTATGCGGGGGTAAACAGCAAAGGGTGGAGAGAATGAAGGAGGGGACAGGTCAGGTCTTGGCTAGGGACAAAGCTACGTGGAGCATTGTGTCTAGCACTGCAACTGGGGTGCAATGCCTTATAAGATGGCTGAGCCTCTCTACAGTAGCTCACTGCCCTCTCTCAGTGAATTTTGGTAATCCAGCCAAAAAAAAAGCACAAATTCCACTGAGGTACTGAGCTGAACTGGCTCCCTGAAAGGTCTGACAAGTGGAGCGAGACAGGAGACCACAGCTCAGCTCAGCTGCATTTGGGGGCTCAAAGCAATGGCAGCCTGCTCTGTGCAGCATATGAGGAAAGATCACAGAGCCTTCTGCAAGCCCTGCATGGACAGTTAACTTTGGTGGAGGGCAGGCGTCACAGGCTGCAATGACAAACTGCTGCAGTGACACTCACATGCAGGGTGTGTCTCAGAGCCCGTCCTTAACAGTCCAAGTCAGAAAAAAACCCACCCCAAATTCTAGTCCCCCCACACTGCTGCAGAGACCTGCCTTCCTTCCTGGAGAAGAAGGGAGACTCCAAAGTGCAGGTGTAACCAAATGTACTAGCAGCCACATCCCTCAACACAGGAAACTGGCACTCTTGGGACTCTCCTGAGCATGCAGGGGGAAGGCATGTGCCAGCAGGACACTAACTGCTTAAGAGGGCTTGGAAGCAAGAAGTATTGTCATCCTGGATTCATGTCTGGACAAGATTTCTGCTGTTAGGAGTAGCCCAATCAAAACGGCCCAAGAGCACTAACGCCTGTGCTCATACATAGATCAGACTACCATCCCCACCTGCAACTGGCAAAACCACCTTTGTGCTGGTGACTGAGTCTTACAGAGAAGGCTGAGAATAAATCCAATCCTATCTCAGCACCCCTCACTCACAGTATTTCACATTTCCAGTTCTTGTAGCATGCCTGCTCCTGCACAGTATGATACCCCATTACATTAACACACACACACGTCGTATGTGCATGATATTAAAGGTGACATTCCCAGCAAATAAACATGACAGACTGCCATTGCTCCAGGCACCTAATTTAATTTCCTCTGGGATTTAAACCTTAGAAGCTCAAATTAAACAAATAGGCCTCACTCACTTTATACTTCAGAACTGAATCTAGAGTTTTCCTCTGATGCTGTTGACTGATCTTATCAACAGGACACTGCACAGAGATCATAATGATGAAGCAGCTTATTCCCTTCCCAAAGGAAAACAGAGCTCCACTGTTGTGCTGCAGCCATGGGAAAAGCCAATGCAATCTGGAGGGCAAGTGAAACCATCCCATGTACACTGAACAAGCCTCTTCTCCCATGAAATCTCTCAGCTGCTGCTGAGAAGCAAAGGAGCAGTCCTGAGCAGGTGTCCTGGGTACTGCAGTGGCCCAGTGCTTGCAGTGCTGTGTTTTCATAGCCCTGTGCAAACACTCAGCCTGCTGAAGCTGGTCACAGGGTGCAGCTCAGCCTGTGCAATGGCTGTGCAGTATGAACAGTGAACGGCCCCACCAGCCAGCTGCAGGTATCTGAAACATCTCCTTGGGTGCTGCACAGTCCTGCTCACACCAGGATGTCCTGGACCTGACCTAGAGAGGCCTGGACACATACTAAACCATTGCCAGCAAATCTGGATTCCATTTGCTTTGTATTTTGTGGCACTGAGTCACGCTAGAGATGCTCGGAAGATGACAACTAGCCAGAAGATAAGTCCCTGTTTCCTATCACAGGTACCTACCGCACACCTGAGGTCCAAAGTTTGGGATCTCACCACTTCACTAACAGCTGCAAGTGTCCAGACATGTTACAGAACACCAGGCTAGGCTGTCTCATTCAGGTGGATGAGCTCAGGGAACACATGCTGTCTCCCTCTCGTGGCAAGTCTCACCTGAGCTTGCTGAAATCTACTTCTTATCCACAGGGCTCACCTGTGGGTCACCTGAAGGAGTCTGTGTTGAAGCTTTCTGTGCTGAAGCTTTCATACCCACAGCTGGCTGAGAAATCTGTATCATGACTTGTTACAGGTACATGGCTGCAGGCATATGAAAATGGATGAAATCAAAAAGTGTACGCAAGATCATGGGGCTCCAGATGAGTTCGGGTGACTTTGAGAGCAACTGGTGCTTAGTAAAACATTAAAGAGTTTATAGTCAGCTTATAGGTACCACCCCACAGTTAACACCTCATCTCTCACTTACAGGGTTCAACACCGCCATGAAGGATTGAAATTCTCAGCTCAGGAAAGGCTGCTGGGAACAGAGGTCACACCGATGTTGAATGTCTGGCACAGCTGGCAAGACTTTGATCAAGGAAGGCTCTCAGAGGCTGAGCTAGGAGTCAAGCTGCAGCTCTGCCCAACTTAAGGAAACATGCTTTGCCCAGGGCAAGACAAAAGCAAATGGCCCAGCTACACCGAAGCAGAAGCTTTCACTGATAATACTCAATTTTCTTGCCTACTTAGGAAAAAACTAAACAATCACACACTTTGCCCTAGTGCTCTGTTTGCATTAAACACTGCAAGTTGTTTTTCTAGCAGGTTTGTCAAAGAAAGGAAACCATGTTTTATTAGTTCTGGACTTAGTACAGAGCTGGCCAGAGAGTATGTCCAGCCAGAGAAGGTGAGGACACGTTGCAATAAACCCCTATGAAAACCCCACCAACCCTTCTAAGAAACTGTTCATCCATTGGGTGCTATGCCTGGAACAGGTGTAACAGTTGTATCCTAAGCCATATCATCTGTTACATCTGCAAATATCCAGCAACTTTTAGGAGTCCTTTGCCCTGAAAATGTTTCAGCTTAATTCTTGTTGGCAGCACAGCAAAATGTTAAGTGTGTCAGCCTTTCCCACTGAAATTTCCACCAATAAAATCCTCTGATGAACCATGTGTTGTGCCCCAGGCACCCCCCAGCCCACCTCTCTGCTCTCTCCTTGACCTGGCCTTCTTTGCACTGCTTTGCTCACGCTGCAAGTGGTTTGGGGCAGAGGCCTTGTCACATCATTGTTCTACATCGGGCCAGCCCTGACACTGTCTGAAAAGGCCACCTTGCTGCCTGAATCCATCACAGCTCTCACTACAGCCTCAAAGATGTCAGTATTGCAACAAACACCTCTGATGGGAAATTCCACTGCTGCTCTTCCAGGAGATTCACAACCCCCCTTTAAAAGGAGAAACATCCACTCACAGATGCCTCAGGGACCCTATTGCTTCACACCATGATGTTACAATCCCAGAAGAGGAAGTATAGGATCACACTGAAAGATTTTGACCTTGTGGGATCTTTTCATGACATTCCCAGTCACAAGGCTGATCTCGAGGACCTGAGCTCCTTAGAGCCCAGACTGATGAGATCCATCATGCAGACAAAGCTTCTTTGATTCAATACATAAAATTTGGCTCAGATGGGGAAAGGGCTGGCAAGGGAGCCAAGACAACAGGCAAATCCATACTTTCAGAGAGAAAAAGCAAAGGAAGAACAGGCATTTCAAGGAATGCACTAAGTGGGTGGAAGACAACCTACACGAAGTAGCCAAAATGTAGTTTGAATGGCAAGGGAGGGGCATTAGGTGGCAGGATAGACAGTCAGTCAGATTAAGAAGGATGAAAGAACCTGACTCATCCAAACTAGCCTGGACAAAGTACTGGGAACATGCTGCAGGAGAGTTGACATCGGGAGGATCATCATGTTCTAACGGTGCACTTCTACCCTAGACTAAATGTCTCCCAGTGTCTCATTCAGCTGTGAGGCAGAAGGACACAAAGGGATAATGCAGTAAGATTTTGGGGAATGTTTGGGGAACACGATAAACTTACTGGAAACCTGTTAGCTTAGATTTCTAAGATCTGCTCAAGAATTTGGGGGAAGTCACTCAAAAGATTCTGAAAAAAAAATTTCATGAGTAGACACGTGAAACTGCTTTGGAGAAGAGCAGGCTGTAGTTGGACACAACTCAAACCAGCTTGTGGGTGTTGTCCTTAAACTCACCATGCTAGGAATGACACATTTATTCAAGTGTGGGGAGACCAAAAATCAATCCTGTGTTTTCAAGAGAGGATGACTATGGACTATGGGACATGACCCATAGCTACCACTTACAAGTTAAGCATTGGAGTAGCTCTTTCAAATGTTGCTTTGAACCTCTGTTGCTGCCATTATGCCAATGTGCATAAATGATTTAACATGTGGTCTAGCAGAGAGAAGAACCAGATGTGCTCATTTCCAGGGGAATGTCCTGACTCTACCGGAACAAAGTCATTCTCTTGTGCACTCTGTCTCTGTGACTAATTCAGTGTTTTATATGATGTGGAACAACTCCAACTGGATGAGCTGAGGAAGAACCAAAATATCCTATACTTGTGGTGCCCATAAAGCAAAGAAGTAGAAATAAGGATACAAATTAAAGGAAAGAAATAAAATATAAGTTTCTCATATCCTTATATCCCTCAAGTATTGATTAGAGAAGGCAAACTTCTAACAACTCCAGCCCTAATCTGCAAAACTAGATTTTTTTTCCTGTTTTTATTGAAGAAAATTTTCTTATTTCTGGTTTCATTCAACATAAAAGGATTTTATTTCAGCTTTTGGTCTGTTTAAGGCTTTTGTTTCAGCAAGAAAAACTGAAAATATTTAAAGATTGGGCTCAGTCTGATCTTCTTTCCCAGATTTTTCACTTAGGTTGCCAAACCAAAAGAATGGATCATCCCCCATGACCCTGCTCACAGTAATCCCCCCCTCTGCTGTGACTGCCAGCATAGATAGCACATGTTGATAGCTCCTGCATGCTGGATGCTTCCCACGGCTTCCATGTACCTATCCTGCCTACAGGCACATTTAACATTTTCTATGAGAGGTTTGACCTTGCTGTCCTAAGCCTCAACTTATTTTTCCATGCTGGATTGCCTTGTTTTTGATTTTTTTCTAAAGGTTTTTAGGGAGAAAGCAATCGAGAGAGGTATTTTGGAAAAAGTGTATTTTGACAGTACTATCAAATTCATATGATAATTTTGTTGGCACAAGAACTACTTACGAGGAGGGTGATGAAGATTAGCAAACAAGTGCTCTGGAGGACAAGGGAAAGTCTTTCTCCTGATCATGAAAATGCTCTTCTAAGTCTGAAGTCTCTGAAAGTACTGTTTGCCCATAGCCTTTATGAGAAATGAAGAGCCCTTCTTCATTGAGCACATCCCTGCCCAAGGGAGTTCTGCTCCAAACACAGGGCAGAGGTAGCTACGGAGTGATTTTTCCTCTGATCACTCCTCTGAGAGGTGAGGGATTGCTATGTCACCAGGCATATCAGGACTAATGGCAGGGAAACTCTCCAGCACTCTCAGTCTTTCTGTTGGAAGTCAGATCATGTGGAGGAGGAGGAGAAGGAATTTTCCAGCCTGAATGAAGGAGAGGAGAGGAAAGCAGAGACAGGCCAGGATGAGGGGAAGACAGAGACACAGAAAAACAGGATGAAGGGCAGATCAGATGCCAAAACAGGGGACAACAAAGGGCAAGGAGACTGGAGAACCCCGTTTCCACAGCCTTAACATCCACACGCTGTCAGATGGACATTGGGAACCTACTGACATAGAAGGAGAGCAAAGAGGGCCCCCCAGCAGTGCCTGGTGCCAGAGGATAACACTCCGGCACTGCTGTAAGCTCTTCAGCTCACACAGGGACACCCACCTTGTACTGAGAATCAGGGGGTGCCAAGTGCCAATGATCCACAGCCTTCACCTGCCTAGCAGGATTAGTCCTAAACCCAAGTAAATTACCTGGAAAAAATACCCTCTGCACTCAGAGACCAGTGACACTGGGCATACAAAACTTTGGAAACTGCTGCACAGAGACTATGCCACACTAATTTGGCCCCAGCACGTGTCTGCCTCACGAAACAAATCTGTAATCACAGCATCACCTGCAGTTTTTCTTCAGTAAGACCTCTGCCCTGCTCAGTCCTCAGGATGGTTCTGCTCACTGAATGCAGCATTAGTCATCATTTCTTTTCATTATCATTCAACTTGCTTCCCCATTCTCTCCTACTCTCTTCCCCTTCATTTAGTATGCTCCATCCAACTACTGCCAGCATGGATAACACTGGAAGTACCTAATCTTACTGTCCACCACTCTCTCAGCCTCTGACGTGCTTGGCCTCACATTTCTGTGAGGCAGGGAAGTGCTCCCCTCCACGCAGCAGATGGGGGACAGAGGCTCAAGGAAGTAGAGACTTAATAAAATCTCAGAGAAAACCTGCAAGAGCAGGAAGATGAACACGGGTCTTTGACCACAGCTTCCAGGCTGAACCCCTGCCCCAAAGAAATCCTTTCTCTCTCCTGACCCACAACAACAAAATTTTTATCTCTTCCTGAAATTGTTTCCGGTGTTCATCTGTGGAGCTGGAATGCCTGGCAAGCACTGAATTCATTACATTCTTCACAGAATGAATGGAAGAAGGTTCTTCTGAACAGACATAGGAAAATGAAGGAAAAGAAATCTGAATCTGAATGCCTACTTCTTGTGAGTGCCCATCTCAAGACTTGCAGATCCCTGTCTCCTGGTCCACTTAGCCCTGTGGAGCACAGGGGTATCCACAAGGGAATTCCTCCTGGCCTCCTCCTGTCGCTGGGAACACAGATCAGCCCTCAGGTCTTGAGCTGGGCATCCAGAAAATGAGGAACACAAGTTCACTTGCCGGGTGAGAACACTTTAGCTTAAGACTCTGGAATAGCACTGAGAAAGAAAAGAGTAGTAGAGGCAGGAACAGGACCCAGTTCTCCAGGGCAACGTTTAACAGGTTTCACTGTAAGACTGTTGTAATTTTTCTGCAATCACCTGTCTCATTCATTACAAACTTTCCAATTTTAACAAATAAACAAAGTGGAAGTCTTATAGGCAACAGTCTACTTTACTCCACATTCCTGATTCATCCCCCAAACACACTGCATCTCTGTGCAATGAATGAGGTAGGCACACTGTTAAAAATATGTATGATTCTTCAATTAGATATTGCATTGAAATACACATATGTAACAGAGGCAAGGCTAAAGTGCAGAGATATTTCTTACATTCTGTGTGCTAGATTTTACAGTTAATGAGGACTCTATAGGTTTGTTTTTACTGCACTGTATTGGCTTGTGTGTCAGAGTCTGCAGCAATATCTGATGCGTAACGTGTACGTTGCACATGATCAAAGACTTGAGTGTCATCTTCTTGCCTAGAACAATGACTGCCTAAAGCAGCAGGAGCAGAAATTATCTAAAGGTAGAGTTAAACAAACCTCCTTCTCCCCTCTGGGGAGAGTAAGCAGTCCAGGTGAGCAAGGCAGGAGGGGAGAACAGCCTGCTTTGTGCTAGACGGGCAGAGAGCTCCACATGAAAGCAGAGGAGCTTTGCAGAAGCATGTCCTGACTCCCATCACTGGAGACTTAATGATGGTAATTCCCAAAGGATGATGCATGCTGACAGGCTTTGACATAAACTACCCCAGGATAATATTAATATGTATTAAAGGCTCAGGCAACTTTATTGGGACAGGCTTGATCAGTAACACATTTCAACAGAGCGTCTCTATCATCTGTCGGAACAAAAGTAAGGGAGGGAGAGAGAACACACGCACAACCTCACCTTGCTTTGGGAATGTTTTAGAGACAAACAAGGTCAATCTGTGATGAATTGCACACTTGGCACAGCTCAGACATTGGACCAAGAACCTTGGACATGCCACCACAAATACGAATGTCACTGTGGGGCAGTTTACGTTGGAGTCTGTCTGCATGATCAGCATCCTTAACCCTCCAACATGGGGCCAGACATCTCCTGCACAGCCCTTCCCTGTGCGTCTGGAACATCTACCCCTTGGAAAGCAGTGGAGAGGTGCTTAGGAGGCAATGTGGGGGCTCTGCAGTCACAGCACTGGGGGAAGGGGGAGTGGAAGAAAGAACCGCGGAAGCCTTTGATCATGTGTAATGTTAATTCAAGTGTTACACATCAGAGACTTTGCCACAGTAACTAGCATATAAACAGGAGTCTAGTGTTAACAAGGAGGACTTCTTGAATAGGTTTGTACATTTCTTAGTTAAAGCAATTTCCCTATTCAACAATACATGACACAGTGGAAGGAGTTCAGAAATAAACCAGCCTAACATGCTTAGACCTTTAATAGAATTTAGCTTCTTAGAACTAATTAAATGTTACTTAAATGAAAAAAAAAATTCCAAGTACTTGGGAAAGGTGCCAATTTAACAGCTCTGGAGAATGAAATAATCTAATCATCCCCAGAGCATGGGCAGCAGCAGGACAGGCTTCCCCTACTAACATGCCTCAAACGTGACCTGGAAAGGCTGTTGATAGAAATGGGGTGTACAATCTCTGTGGTCTAATGACTCCTTACTTTTTCTGCTGAGACTGCTAAAACGGTTCCTGCTGAGTACCAGTTGCGGTGGTGATATGGACACCTGTCTGGTAGGAATGGTGCTGGGACCTGCCAAACTCCTGTCATCTGCTAACCCTCCACCAGAGCCCAGTGACTCTCAGCTCATTGCTCAGCCCGGGCAGCGGGGGCTGATAGACAGCAGCTCTCTGGCCTGTCCCACCTTGGACACACTCCACTCCAGCCCACAAGATGTAAACAGGAGGTACTGTGTTTAGTCTGCAGGTTTGGGCTCTCACTGCACCAAAGCTCAGGCTCAAGAGAAGTCAGTCTCTGGCTGCTGCAGAGTTGAAGCTGGGATTTTTCAGGCTCTTATTTCTACCCTAAGATAGGGAAAAAGTCTACAGGAGGAAAAGCCTGACATGTCTCCTCTCCTCCACAGTTCCTCCATTTACTGGTTTTTGCAACATGACCCTGCATTGTAGTAATGTGTTTTCAGCCACCAATTCTCCTTGGAGCTCCTTGCTGTGCCTGGGGTCCCAAGCGAGGGAGGAGGAAAATGCTCTCTGGGCCTTGCTGTGAAAGCTTAGCAGGGCTTGCCAACTCAGCCAGCCCAGGCTGCAATGGACTAAACCAAACACAGCTCACTTCCTTGGAAATTTTATGCACCACAACTTCTACTTCTGAAGCAAAGCCACATGAACCTCCCCCTCCCCTGCTCCCAACGCCACAAGGCACGGCTGAGCACAGATCAAGACTTCCATTGCATACTAAGCCAAGAGCCCCAGACACTCCCAGATGTATCTCACAGTCGGGTGCTACTCCTGCTGTCCTAGGCTGCTTTTAGCCTCCCTTCCTCCCCCCTTCAGCCTGTCCTCCTTTGTACTCAACACAGGACAAGGCAGGGGCCAGCAGCAGAGCTGGTGATGTCAGACAAGAAGATCCATTACACTGACCTTGTGTAGGAGACAAGCAAGGGAACTTGCTTCTTCCCACCATCTGAGCCAGAAATTCTTCACCTTTCTATCCCACTTACTCCAAAAATCTTACACATTTTTCAGCACCAAAGTAACAGGCATTAAAACAGCCAGTTTCATAAGGGTTAACATGTCTGAATGGTGACATAATTATTGCCATTCTTCACTGTTTAGAGGTTAACTGACTACACATCAATATATTTTGAGATGTGATGTAAATGCAAACAAACACTCATGTTTGGAGTTAACACAGTCACAAGATCCTGTGTATCATGTATTGGCAAGCACAGGAACCAGCAGCAAATGACCCACCCTTAAACCTGACTCTTTGCTGTTAATCATTACAGGAGCATTGCACTTTCCAGTCAGAACAATCAAAGCATGCAGGCTCTTTGAAAATCCCTACACACGAGATGGTTCTGGCCGAGATCAGCTCCTTTGCAAGTCGTACAGATTCCAAGGTATGATGTCCTCCAGACATGTGAATGTGGGCTGCAGAATGCCATGAAAATAAGCCATTGGAAGGCTAACTGCAACACTGCAATGCTGAAACAACCCCATCTTCAGAACGGAAGAGGAGGCAGGAATGCCACAGTTACAGTGAAGGCAGGGACGTACTGCACACATAGTCCCTCAGAAATGGGCTTTTCTGCATTAACACATTCCCTCAAGCTTTTTTTTCCCCCACAATATGCTTATAACCATAAAGAAATTCAATGGTAGAATAGTGCTACACTGTAAGATCAGTAGTGCATTACTGCTCTAGGGCTGACCCTCAACTCCAAGCAGATGGGGATTTTCCAGGGAAAATCTGTGACACCAAAAACATGTGGGTGCAAAAAATGTGTGGGTGCTTCAAGCAACCAAGAGCTTTTGTCAATGAATCAATAGAAAAGAACTAAAACTGAAAGGCATTGCTTTCTGTGCTGCTCTTCCATTTGGGATGATGTCAAACTGAGATCTTGGCTCTGCAGGATCACAGTCCCACAGCTTTCTAGCTCTTCCGCCCTGGCTCCATTCTTGTTTAGGTCATTCCACTCTGCCTCCCCAAATTCCTTTCTGGAAGGAGGAAGAAGAAATCAAGAATAAATACAGCCTGTAAAGTGTTCACTGACTTCAGGAAATAGATAGTACTGTATTCACAGATGATTTCTGAATTTTCCAGTCAATTATCAAATTGAGTTCCACTAATATAAATAGCAACATTTCACCATTATTTTTTGAGGCCATAATTACTAAAAATATTGTGCAAGAGCTATGAGAGATGTTGCAGCAAAAAATAAAGGTTTGTTACACTTTTAAACAACATAAGCCCTTAACAAGATAATTTTTGGGTCACAGTAAAGGAGGAAAGGGGAAAACCAGGAAGCAGGCTTTCTCACTTGTAACCAAGGTCCGTGTGCTGCGTAGGGGTGCTCCTCTGTAGCAAAGGCTCCTTCTACTCCCGTGGATACAAATGTGATTGCTGTATCTCCTGTAATACTTTTATAGGTAAAGTGCCGTCCATGCAAGAGCCTTCCCCTGGAGAATTAAACACACGTGCATGAGTTGAGAGGGCATTCAACACAACTATGAAGATTCATCACTGTTGTTTCTCTCATCAGCATGGGAAACTATTCTGAAGGCAGCAACTACTAATTTTTCAGGAATATTAAAATTATTAGCTCCAAAAAGCAGGTCATAAGCCTCCTTCTGAGGCAGGGAGTTACCCCTCATCTTTCCCCTTAATCTCAGGACCTTGTTACAGAGCTAGAATGCAACTAAATCCCACTTTGTGCCTTTCCCCATGATGAGGTGCAGATGTATGTAAAGGCAGGTGACTGCCAGTTTTCTAGTAAGATGGAAACTACAGAAGAGAATCCAGACTCCACATTATGTGGGAATGTGAAGATGCATTCCTAAGAAGGTTCATTGCTGAGGCCAAACTTACCTACTGTGACGCTACCTAGAAATCAATTGCCCTGGTGCTTGACAAATGTCACCTGTATTTCTTAAGCAAATGCCTAGAGAACACACATACACGACCATCTACAGTATCACTTCCCTTTTTTCATTCAATGCAAGCTCTAGTATTTCAGCTCAGAGCATCTGTGACACACATGCATGGCTTCTAACATGCAAGAGGGAAAACTTCAGGTAATATATTTAGTGCCTACCAGCGTCACAGTTGCTTGATGAGTTACTGCTGGTCAGATGAGCTGAGGTAACTGATCAGGACAGACTGTTCACACATTTGTGATGTAAAATAAAATATGTTTGCGTTAACTTTCCCATTGGTTTCTCAACAGGCCCAGGCAAGTGTGCACCTGCTCCTGATAACTCTGATACTACCAACATGTAACTCATTAAGCTAAAGTAACTCAATCACCTACAATAATTTGTCTTGACCCAACAGTTCATCTTTATCTTAAGAACTAAAACATTTGCACAGGGATTTTTAAAAATAATGCTGGCTGAAATTATGGAAAACTAGAAGGCAGTGATATGCACAGACTGAACCTTCAAAAGACAATGTGTAGAGTATGCACACGTGTTGCTCCTTCAGTAATGTGACATATTTTGTCCAAAACCCACACTTGTATACATAAACTGATTGCAAACAGGTTTTGCACAACCACTTATCTGAGTCCATAAGTCAGAATGAATAACTTAAAGGATTTCTTTGACAGAGTACGTTAAGACATCCCTTCTTTATCACAGAGTTGCTAGCATTAGACTAATTAAAAAAAAACCCTATACTAACCCTGTTCTGCTTCAGCACTCAGAAGACACTGGAGGACATAAAAAAAATAAGAAACAATCTTAACGTGTTGAGCACAGAATCATGCAAAGAATCATCTGTTTCTAATGTGTTTTGGCAAAATATCTAAGCTCTGGCCTTTACAGACCCATTGCATGCATGTCTGTATGGTGAAACAATGCCACAAGGCAAAAGCAGCATGTTAGCACAGGCAGGGGAGGAGGATGGCTTCACTCACCTCAGACAGAGGGGGATGAGTGCTCCGGACTCCTGGTTAAATTTCAGGTGCACGCTCTCCAGCTGTCTTGTGCGGATCAGCTCATGAGGAATGATGGCTGCTGAGCTCTCGCTTTCCAAACTGTCCTTACGGCTTCTAAGAGAACAGACAAAACGCACATTATTCAGGATTCTGACACTGTGTGATATTTTGACTGCAAATACTGAAGGACACAGGAAAAAACTGTTACGAAGACAAAGACACATCTGAGTTTTCACCACTCCTGCATAGACACAGCCTCACTCAGACTACCAGTCCCAGCATGCAGCTCTTCACCTTGATTTGCCAACCTAGGATCTGAATTGATGCACAACCACTGCACATGGTGCATCCCTTCCCAGTATGTATATAAAAAAAAATCTTGAAAGTGCTGCAGCAAAACCAAAGTCTCCAAAACTCCAAACACTATAAAATGGTTTGGAAGAATTACCAGGTGTTTCCTCCCTTCTGCTTTTGCTTTATCTTCAGGATTTTTCAGGTAGTGGCATGCAGAAAAGAGTTGTCCAGTCATTTGTGCCTTTTTTTTGCACAGTACAACCAAAAGGCTTTGAGAATCTCCCGCTTCCACCAGAATCAAGTGCAACAGCCAAAAGACAGACTTTCCATGTGACAAGTAGGAGATTCACAGATTCTTTTCCCTTGTAAGTTGGGCTGCTTTAACACAGTGGTAGCTTTGCTTTCTTATTCCTTCATTTCTGCAAGACCAGCATATTCTGAAGCTACAAGGTTATGCTGTTACGCGATTAGGAACTTTGCCAGACCAAATCCTCTAGATAATAAAATGATCTATCTCAAGATACTTGACCATAAACACTTTATATGTTCAAAGAGCATCAGCGTGATCCCTTACTTGACAATCTGGAACAAGGAATAAAGGACAGGGTGGGTTATGACTTTCATGGATGACATGGGCTGATGAGAGGTGTCTGATAAATTATTTATATTTTTGTCACCTGGCATTCCACATGAATTTAACAGAGGTTTTGTTAAGATCATTTCTACAGTACAGAATCACCAATGGAGAGGGACAGGGAAAGCAGGAGGGCACTGAGATTCCACACTGCAATGTGCCTCCATTGTGCCACAAGGACCAAAAGCCAAACAAGGCTATCAAGCTGTGGCTCCATTTGAGAACACTGTTAAAACAAGCCTGGATCCTTCCTTCATCCCACTTGAACTGTCTTTAATGTACATCTGGAAATGATTGTAAAGAATCAGCTTCATCCTCATAAACTGACCTAGGTGACACCTTTACTTGATTTTACCTTTGAGGGCTGTCCCAAAATTACTCCCATCAACCACACACATAGTAGTGCAGTTCAGTGAGAATTCCAGTGCAGATCAGCCTGTGGCTTCTGCCAAGTCCCCTAGTCCCAGGTGAGCGCTTCACCCATGCTGCTGGGCTGCCCATTCTGAAACAGCTAAACTCTGATATCTCATGGTTCAACCTGCAAATACACTGCATGACCAGGTCAGAGGCATGCAGAAAAAAAGGTATCAGGGCAGCCTAGCTCTCTGCAAGATAAAAACTGTAAGACACGACACGTTTTCTGCTTTAGCAACACACAAAAGTAATAAGGGATCCAGCAGGGACATGGTAGGTCAGGATGCAGCTTATGCACAGGGTGGGCTGATGGACTGACAGTCAGCAGAGAGTCAGTTTAGTGGGTTAACCCTGAAGTAAAGACACAACACGCTTTGTAGTCTATGTGTGGCACTTAAAGTTGTGTTTAATCTACTTCAGCAAACATTTTACAGCTCTTTCTAGGTGGGGTCTTCAAAGAGTGGAGCAGGCCAGCATTTTTCAGACTGATTACCTGAGAAGTGCAGTTACAGTTGATTAATGATCAGTTGACCTTAAGCTAAGCTTTGTCTCAACTTCCTTATCAGATCTTATATACACAGTGAGCTGTGGGAAAGTCAGCCTGTGGTCTACAGCTTCCAATCGTTCATTTATCAGCCCCTACCAAAAGGGTCAGCCATTAGCAACGCATGATTTTCAAGCAAGCCATAACCTTGCACTCCTAAATGCAGTTCCAGAGTTTAGGCGCTGTGGAGCGGATCAGGAGTTTTACAGCAATGTTACAGCTACAGACAAGAGACTGTGTCCTGCTCACCTGGACTGCCTAAACGTGCCAGACATGGGGACATCCCAGAACAGCCTCCCAGGCAATCCACGGTGTAAGGTTTGTGCTTCAGCAGGACAGAGGGCTGCAGGACAGCTCCCCACACCCCCGGGCTCCAAATCCCTCTGAGCTGAATGTGGGTGTTTAGGTTTCCACCATGCTAGCCAGTACAGCTGTGAGCGCAATGGGGCTGCAGTCCGGAGGGGAAACAGCCTCCAGTTGTTAATGCAATAATAGGAATGACGACAATATTCTGGAGGCAAGGGGCAAAGCTTTCTGAGTCTTATTAAAACCAGCAAGTGCTGTTTGTCATTACATGCTCAAGAGAAGATGTTGACTGATGTATAACTATCAAACGGAACTGTCATGACTTTAGGGCTGTCAATAATTATGACTCCACATTAATAAGTAACCAGCCCTTCTGTCAAAAAGGTGAAGCAAAATGGTAGTTAATACTTTGAATTACATAAAAGGATTAATTCCTTTTGACAAAATTTTTCCAAAATACTCATTCTCTGTGTCTCTTGTTTCCCTTGAGAGGAACCCACACAATTTCAGGTATTTAAGATTAAGGGTGAAACTCCGATAGCAGAAACCAAATAACCTTCTGTCTAAGGCAGACCTTTCTAAACAAGAACTGTATATTGCGGACTTCACTTAACACATCAGGAGGCCACAGTGCCATCACTTTTAGACTTGGAAAAATGTTGCATGACACAGGGACTCAGAAAGACCCATTAAAATTCTCATTGGGATTGGAAATCCTTGTGCTGACCCTTCCAAAGGGCGATAGCCCAGATGAAGGGTCAGCAGGACCTCTAGGTTGTTATTAAAAGCTCATGTGCTAACACACATTGCCAACCACAGCTTGGAGTTTTCAGACTCAGAAAAAAAATGTAAAAAAAGTTTGCTTTCTAACACTAACATCCCTGGTTTTACGACTGTCAGTTACCCGTAAGTCTTTGCTTCCTCCACCCCATCACCAAATAAATCAGCAGCAAAAGTCAGTGGAGTTTTACTTGTTATGACTAAGATCTAGCTGACTATCATGCAAAATGTTGCAAACTTTGTCTACTCCAGATTTAATACTTCGTCCAACCCCCACAAAAAAATTCATGTTTCTCAGTGTCCAGAAAAAACAAGTCTGCAAAAGTCAGGGCTGCTGCATTAGGAAAGGCAGCAGATTTAAATGGAAGCAGCATGCCGGAAATGCCCCAGTTTAAAGACTGCACATCTAGTGTTTTGTGAAACTGGAGGGGAGTTGGAGGAGATTAAAGCGCATTTCCCTCTGATTGGGAGCTTGTGGGAGGTGTAAACGTGGGCAGTTGTCAGATTAATTCTTTAGATGATTACATTCTTTTTGTTTCTTTAAAGCTGTTTGTAGTTGGGTTTGATGTCTCCTGTTCTGGGCAAGTGTATTGCTGCAGTTACCAAGGTGACTTTAGCTGACTTTCAACTATTTTTTCCAGCTTTGGTTTCTACCAGTAGTCTGCTTCTGGGTGGAGGAGAGAGGGAGGAAATTATGTTTGTTGTTTTTTGTTAAGTCTCACGAATGCTGATTAACATGAACTTAACCAAAGCCATATTTGATTTTTTTTTCTTTTTCTATGAAAGAGAGGATGGTGAAGCCAGTGCAAAGGTGTCCAGTGTAGCCTGCGGCTTTCCCCAGATCTGTCAACAAGGGGAAAGGGCCTGAGGAGACTCGATGTCCCAGTGTGCTGTGCTCCTTCTTGATGTGAGAAGGCCACACGCTGGAACCTGTAGCCTCCCAGGGGCCCTCTCTTTGTATTAAAAATGAGGGTGGCTGCAACCTGCTTAATTTGATGCCAATTAGCAGCAGCCCGTGGGGATCCTGGAAAATCGCCAATGCAATCAATGGGTTGCACAAAGTTTGGATGTCCCCTCCTTATAAGTCATGTTTATAGCAACCCCTTCTCAAGCAACCACTGGCAGTTATTTCATAGGATTAAGAAAGGTTTATTTATTCTTGCATTTGCATTTCACTTTATGATCAGAGCGCTTGATCTCATGGATCTGTCAAGGAAGGAAGTCTCAGTTCCCCTCCAAGCTCTGTTGCTGATCTGGAGCATTATTTTGCTGCATTTCCAAGCTACCCTCCCAGGTATCAAAATCACAAAGGATATGCTGTTGGAAGCTGGCCATGGCAGGGGCTCTTTCCAGGAGTGGGTGCTCACTGTTGCACTGAAGTTAGTTTCTGTCATTGCTCCTTGCTCCCTCCATATGAAACTCTGTGCTGTGAGTTAGCAAATGCAAACCATCAGGGCAGGCTTACACAGCTGGGAGAGAAAGGTCGGGCCACTTTTCCTTACTTCCCCTTTCACCCCCCGCCTTCCACTCCCACTTCTTTCCTTTCCAACCGTGGCTATTTCAAACCTCCTCCCTCCCTCATGAAGATATGGTCAAAGATCATTCAAGTGCCAACAATCTTCCAGTCTCTTTCCCACAGTTTCCCCTGAAGGGCAAATCAGCAGCTGTGGGAAAGAGCCCTAAGCACCTTGGCACACAGAGTTACAGCACCCGTCAGGAACGCACAGAGGCAAGTGCAGAACTGGGGAGGACGTGGTTACACAGCTCCTGCCGTGGTCACACTGAGACAAGGCTACCTCGAGTGCTCAGACCTGGGTGCTCCTCAGCCTGGTTAAACAGGATGGCGACGATGTTCTGTGTGCATTTCCTGGCATGGAAGGGCTGCTAGGACAATGCCAGTAGCAACAATCTTCTTGCCACTCACATATCCCTTTGGAAAGCTGCATAATAACTACTGTCAGAGCTTGCAGGGGCCAGACTGTTCCAAGACCTGCAGCTGAACTGGAATTGAGAGATTTAGGCTGTGCCACTGGCACCCTGCAGACTCATGACCAAAGTCAAACAACTCTTTTATGCTTCAGGTTCTCTGTCTGTAAAACTGAGACATTTTTCCACGTAGGGATGTTGCAAGGATTAAGTCAATGTTTGCAAATCACTTTTGGATTCTTAGATGGGGAAAGCTATGCAGGAGTGCAAATTATTAGCATGGTGACTGCTTTGCTTCTACTGACACTGGTTTTCCAGGCATTTACTTTTCTAGTTTGCAATCTTGTCACCCAGCACTCAGCCTCACGCTGAGACACTCCCTAAAGTATATTGCCTCCCCCCATTCAGCATTCCTGATTCAACCAGGACACCACTGAATGGTGACCCGATGAGAGAGCATGCCTAAATAAGCAGGACTGGATTGGAAACTTACTGCTTAGTGGTTGCAGAATCAGAAAGCCTAGCCAGAACCAGACAGCTTCAGAGAATGCTGAAATGCTCCTCTTTATGTAAAGTTTGCCTCCAAGAACTGAAGACAGGAAACCAGTTACAAAGACGACAGCTCCCCTCCGCCCAAGTAAAGCAGAATGAAAACCCAGTGCAACTGGGAGAAGCAAAGTGCAGACTCGCCTCCAAGCAAATCCTACATTTTGGTATTACCGTCAGAGCTTCCTCAGAAATGCTGCTCACGTGGAGCTTGTTAATGTGCATTAACCCAACGCTGCTCCCTGACAGGAGAAATCCGTGTGCCCTATTTACCAAGCCAGAGGAACTACAGGGGCAGTGGACTCCAGCCCTGGAAGCAGTGCCGCTATTACTCATGTGCTCCAAACCAGGCACACCATGTGACAGTCTGGGGTTATCCCAGGAGGAATTCTGGAGTGAAACAACTCCTCCCTCTTCCCACAAGGGAAGGGCAACCACCTGAGATGCTCAGAGTGCAGTGCTCCAGCAGGTCACCGCCAGGACAGTCCTGCCAGCCCCACCTGCCGGAGGGTTGTTCCCTACTCTGTTTGCCAGGAACCTGCCTTCATTTCCCTGCACAGCTGGAAACTGTTCAGGGCTGGATGGAATTAGCACATGGCTACAGGGCTACCATATGTTCAGGTTTCCCTAGACTCAACCTGTCTTTCTGCCTAGAAATTGAATGCAGATGGGATCTGAGGTCTCTGTGGGTCCCTGGACAAATGACCACTGTACATAAGGGACCAGCACAAGCAGTTACCTGGGAAATCCCAGACAGAAATATGAGAGTCAGGCATGTGAACCACACCATTTGAGTGTGAGAAGGGGGAGAGTGATAAACAGCAGAGACATGATGGAAAAGCCTTATCAAAGTAATATAGCTCTGGGAGACCCTTTTCTATCACTAAAACTTCATGTTCAGACACTGGGGCGTGCGTGGGCAATACCTGAAATCTGGCACAATGAAATGCAACAATTACAGATAATTTTAGCTTCAACACATGCAGCAATGCAGTGTGCTAGCACTAGGTTTCTACTCCATGCCTCAACTCACAGTAGAACAGTCAGAGTCAGCCAAGAGGCAGAAAAACATCAATTTCAGCAATGCTGCATGATCAAGGGGGCCCTTGAGGGGTGGAAAAGGTCAAGAATTCCCCTATCCCAATGCTGCCTCTCACTGCAACTGTGGCAAATTAACTCTGCTGTCCTAATCTGTAACACGGAGATACTACTCACCTACTGCACAGGAGAGCACAGAGCTAATTACCAGGGACAACCAAAGACTCGGCCCCAGAAATTATTACATCAAGAAATTAAATAGTGATTGAAGCAAGACTTCACAAGTGTCACTGAACTTTGACATCTGGAGCTTCCAGCCCACTGAGACCTTGACAGCAGCAGTGTTTAGCCTGACATTTAAACGTCCCCTATGGGTAACAAGAAGAGTCAATCTGCACGATTCAGGAGACTGGGAGCCTTGCCCTTCTGTCTGTCTCAGCAGCACCTACTAAGCTGATGAGTCCTAAGAAACAAATAATGCACCACTGAAATGCACACTGGTATTCATACATTTCTTATTTTTCCAAGTGGTAATTGAGAGTATTCGGTTACCTATGTTCAAAATGATTTGTCATGTTTCCACAGATTAATTTACATGTTCTTTTGTTAATACGTACGAACTGATTTAATGGCTGCTTATGAACTGAGCCAATAGTCATTTTGAGAAACAGATGTCCGAGGCAGTTTTAAGCTTTAAGTGTGCTTTTATTCATATCCTTAGGAGAAAAAGGGCTACACAGTCTACAGTAATAACACTAATGAATCAAAGTACTACAGCTGCCCAGCAGGGTTTTGACAGAAACCAGCTTTTTTTCAAAGGAACTTTTTTTTAGGACTCTGGGACAGTGAACAACTGGTAATATGCATGCTTAACATGTAAGTATGTGCTTTGCTGGATCCAAAACACTGAATCAAGCCTATCTGCAACCAAATAATGTGAGGTTTTTGCATAAGCACTGAAAACTGTAACTATACAAAGACTGGGAAATCTATATGGAATCTGGATCCTCCACAGTTTATACAAATAAATATCCAAATGTTTGAGTGTTTCTGATACTATTTGTGATGCTGAATGCAGAACAGGTTGTCTGCTTTAAACCTTGATAGATTATTGTGTGTGGGTGGTAGGGTTAGGATAAAAGAAAGGGAAGAAAGCTACTAGGAAAGCAGTTGGTGGTTGCAAATCCACGATAAATAAACAGCACATTCCTCTTCTGCACAAAGCCCTCAGAGTCTGTGTCAGACTTTAACATCCTAAAGTCAGTTGGGTGCAAATTTGACAGCCTGGGGTTCTGCAGTGCTCTCTGTGGAAAGCATATTTGAAACAATTTGCCATGCCCCAACAGAGCGTTTCTGTCAAGCTCCTAAAGAACTTCTAATGCACCAGTTATTCACAGGACCCTTGCAAAGAACCACAGGTTTGATATTTTATGATCTGGTGTGTACAGTGCAGGATATGATTACACACAAGCCTGCTTCCCATCAGCCAGCACCTCGTAATCATTAACATATTTATCCTTGTGGTGCCTCAAGAAGATGACATTGTTATTAGTCCCATTTTATAGATTCAGAACTGAAGCTCAATAGCTAAATGACTTGCCTTTGATTACACAAGATTTAAAGCAAGGGACAGACCTGAGTCCCAGCCCTACCAGGCTCAAGCAGTGCAAGCAAGGATCACACCAGAAGGACTAGATTTATGTACAGAATTGTCCTTCATCTCAGGTGCTCAGAAGCCCTACGAAACAGTTATATCTGCACTGGATTTGTGCCTTCCGTGTCTGAGCCTTTGCCCCTGCAGGTATCTGGAGGGAACATGGATGTAGATACATTACTACATGCAAAAGCTGAGCTCCTAAGTTACATTCCTGTGCAGCAGCTGGAGATGAGAGTCTCCATATCATGGTCTTGTACTTATTGCACATTGAGCAATCTTGCTCAAATGCATGAGGCATGCTGAGACAGTGTATTAAGGAAGGCAGAGGCATAACAAGATCTTCCTCTTGTGCTTCATCTATACCATACGGTTCTGGAAAATGTGTTGACTGATCAGTTTTAGCCACAGTAAGGGTAATCATCAGGTCTGATTTAAGTACTAGTTAGTCAGAGGTTGTAAGTAAACACTGCTTTCCAGCACAAACCACCCCTTTTGGTATGGTCAATGCATTGAACAAGTCCCATTGTATCTGCTGCATGGAGAGGAGAAGCAACTGCACAAGGAGAAGACCTTTCCCAAACTCCTCTCAAAGCAGACAGTAAGATGGAGGAAGAAAGTATTAGGACACATTGCTGTTTTAAGCTGAGATCTCCCCTATCCCTCCAATAGTATCACCACAGTAACACAGCTGATAGCTGTCTTTCCTTAACTGAAGTGCTTATGGAGAAACAGGCTACCTATCAGTTTCCCCAGCAGTAACCACAGACCTCAGAGAAATGTATTGACCTCCTAGAAGGCAAACACTGGGAACCTGCCATTCCTACCACTCAGGCTTCAGGCAGGGTGGGTGTGCAGCTGCTGCAGGTAAGAGAGATTTGCAACAAAGAGCACTGCCACAGATAAGAGGCTCTGAATTTGACCTGCCTTCCTCTGTGTCAGAGCAGTTAAAAACCCAGGTAAATATTTGTGTGCTTCATCTTAGACCTCTGCTAACCTTTCACCACTCTGAATCAAGTGTGTCTCTGTTTATCTCACCCTGAATAACGTAAAGCTCTCTTATCTAAGCAAGAACTGCCTCCCAGCATTAAGGCTTACCCATCAGCTGCCTCCTTAACCTGATGTGCACCCAAAATGTTCCTGGTCCCCCCCAACCACTGCGGCCTCAGAGTTTACACTGGGCATGCAGATGCATGCAGGAGCCCAGCATCTGTGAGAAATCCTGCCCAGTACTTCTGAGCTCTCCAAGGCTAGGTGTGATTTGTGCAAATGGCATGATATAATTTTATATTCTTTTTAGTGGGGCCAGTGGGACCAACCAGTGGTCCAATGTGACCAACCTGAAGGTAGAGAAATACCACTCAAAACCTGAGTCAGATCAGAATTTGGCTCCATATAATTACTATATGGCAAAATTAAGATTATTTCTAAAGCAATAATAAAGTCACTTGAGATTTTTTTATATAAGCACCTATATATCATATTACATACTAGTAAAAAGCATCAGCAATTGACACATAATACTTCCCCCAAAGGATTAGGCAACTCATAAACCTTCATATATTAGGGAAATCAGAAGTTACCCACAAAATGGAACAAGAAAGGACAACAACAAGAAATATTTTTCTCATGCAATGTTTGAATCAAGAACGAAACAGGAATTGAAACAGAGCAGGGTGCTGTCCCTGCCTGGCAATACAGGGAAGCACTGTTTTCATGATGATCTTTACTCTTGAGAGCAGAAGGCACAAATGTTCATCAGAGACTAAGCAACCAAAGGAAATACCAAGATGAAAGAGTGCAGCAAAAATGCATGTCTTTCTGTATCATTCAGATGAAAATATTAAAATTGATGGGAAGACACTGAACTAGCACCTGAAGTCTAAGAGGGGAAGGGAGAAACCCAGAAAGACTGAAGTGCAGATACTACAGATGGCTTGAAACCACAGGTAATTTCCTATAGATCCACTTAAGTCAAAAGTTACAAGAGGTATCTACAGGCCCACCTAGTCCCACTTATATCACCTGTTAGAATACTGCTAGTAGAGACCCAGGTGTTATTGGCATGTAATAACTGGAAGAACCCACCTGTTTAAGCAAGGCAAGCTCAAAGTCACTTAAAAAGAAAAAAAAAAATCAACATTTTAACCAAAAGGTTTATAATTATGACCTTGAAAACAAAATATTCAGGAAAAATTATCAGCAGTCACTTATGCCACCCAGCTCTGGACATCATAGCACCTTTCAGCACAGTGCTTTTAACAGAGATCAGTCCAGTCTGAATTCAAACACTGTAGACCATGAACAGCAGGTTCTACAGAACAGTCAGAGCCACTTTGCATTAGCAATGTTTGTCCAAAACCCCTCTAAAAGGCTTCACTCCTGAGTACTAGCCCATTAATCCAACCTGAACAACTCTTCTCCATCTTTGCACTTTGCAAGTATTCACTGCCAGCTTCCTCTCCCCTTGCAAAGTCTTTTCCCACCCAGCTTTAGCTTTTTTTTCCATGCTGAGCTCTTTAATCTGCCTCTGCCACCATCTGAATGTGCAGGGTGAAACTCACGGTGGTCGGTCGAGGTTCAGCCCATTCTGTCTTTGTGCATTGATTGGAGGTAGGACAGGTTTGCTGTTAATCTCAAGCCCTCTCCGCAAAGTCTCCCTGATTTGCTCTGTATCTGCAAAGAGAAAATTTTTTAACATGATTTAGAATCCCCAGAAACAACACAGACACAAGAAGATATCAGGTGTGTTTCATGTAAACTCTTCCCTTTCAGAAAGAAGTGGAGAAATGTTATAGGGTAACACTTTACTGCACTTCCTTAGAAGTTATTTCACTTTATAATGTCAGCCTGAATTCTCTTGTTTGGGTTTCATTGTAATGGCAGGCAAAGAGAGCTGGAATCTTTGGTACTGAGTCCTCCCGATGAAGAAATTCTGAGTAGTTTTGTAAATTTTCATAAATGAGTTGTTTTTTGGTTCTGTAACTCTCATAGAACCTCCTGACACTTCCAAGCCTTTGTACTGGAAATCATTTTTCCCATTAGGCATAACAGGAATTTGTTCCTTTACCAAGTGAATGTATGAAGGTTTCCAAGTTTTTTGCAATTGGCTTTGGAAATCTGTTGATTAATTTACAACAAGATTCACAAAGGAATGGATTTTTATGCAGGGCAACCTTTAGCCTCAAGCTCACATCTGAAAATAAGCTGCAAATTATGCAGTTCAGATGCAGTCTTTTTACTTCCGCCTTTTCCTGAAATGTCTACTGGCCACATACTTTCAATAGGAAGTTTTCCTGCCTTTCTTAGAAGTTTCTTCATCTTTTTATAAGAAATGTGAGATTTAGGTAGAGAAGAAAAACCCCAAATTATTTCAAAATCTTTTGAAGGATATACAAATTTCATCATGTATACCTCTCTTGGGCTTTTCATTTCAAGGCTGAGGCAAACCAGCATTTTTAGATCCAGTGCAGTTAAAAATATTTGCACAGAAGCCAGAAGAAACACTGTATGCATTTAACTAATTTTTACCATGGATTTAGGAACAAGTAAGATGCCATTCCCATAGAAACTATTGTTAATTCCAGGAAATCTCAAGCCCTCAAATTTTATGTTGCTTCACCCATTTGAAAGGTAATATGCATAATTTCAAGCCTGTGTAATGACTATGACATCTGTACCCTGAGAAGGCATCTCACTGCAAAGGGGAACTCCATGTTTATTTCTTCTTTCCAGAGTTCTGTATTTGCATGAATTCCTTGAGTTCAGCTGCAGCAATGTGCAGCGTCAGTCAAACTTGCCTCCCAAGAAGGGACAGTGTTAATAAGGAAACACAGCCTGGGAAAATACAATTGCTTCACCTTGCACATGTTTACAGTCCTGGTTTCAGCAAGTGCTCAGTTTAACTTTGCAGATTCAAATTACAATTTGCCTAAAAACTGAAAGAAACATTTAGACAAAACAATGTCAAGATCTCTTTTCCTCTTTCCTGCTTTCCTCAAAGAGGCCATGCCACAATCCATTTTGCTCCCCTGAGACACTCCGAGCCTCCCAATGGCTGTGGTGTTTGTCATGGACTTGAAGATGCTGCATGACTCAGTGAATTGCTCAGACCCACCAGAACAGAAGCTGAAAGGCCATGACAGCAATTTGGCCCAGAACCTCTTACCTTTCCCAGAGAGCCGTCGAGGCTGGGTCCCAATGCAAATGCTCCTGCTGTCTTCATCATCCTCTGGAGGCCGGCTCAGGTCATCCCAGGCACATTTGGCACTCACTCCACTCAGGTTTGAGCCATCTGTCTCAATCCCTTTGTCAACTCTCTCCTGCTTGAAAAGATCCAAAACACCAGGACTTTTTTTGGGCATGGCTTGAGCCTGAGCTGGAACCCACCACACCCACCACAGTACAGCCCAACCTTCAGCAAAATCCCCCTGCAAATCCCCCTTTGAGGACAATTTCTACTCTCTGGCTCCCATGCTTTGCTGTGTCAGCAAACAATAACTGCACATTGAGCCAAATCAGGGAGCCGCTCTGAACTAAACAAACTTTTTCCATAGCAGGTTGGTCAGAAATCCCACCCTGTCCCCACTGCTTCACTACATGGCCCTGACCGGCACAAAGCAGGGAGAGAGAAAGGTGGAAATCAATGGCCTGGGATGTGCAGGGTTGCTTCTTTCAGTGTTAACTGATTTACACCAACTTGAAGTATTTAAGACACGAAGCACAGCTCGGCAGTTGATCAATATGTCAATGATAACAATCCCCTGAATAACTAAAGCACTCTTTCCAACCTTACCAAGGAGTCCCACCACGAAAACAGCTCACGAAGAGACTCGTCACTCAAAAGGGTTCTTCGTTTGCGAACAGCCCGGAGAATCCCTGCTTTCCAATGTGCTGGGGTGTCCCATAAAGGACAAAAGTGCCACTTTGGATATGCAAGGAGACACAGGTCTGTTCCCAATGTCAAAGCTTTTGCATAACTTTCTCTACTGGCAAATAAACAAACTCCCTCCCTTGCAAGCTGGACTTTCCAAGCACGTAACCAGTGCTTGGGTCTCAGAAGGTGTCACACACCAATCACAAGCAGCTGGAGGCTCTCAGGCACCAGGCATTTTCTCAAGGACATGTACATCTGTTGCCAGCAAGACTGCTTTAAGCTACAGCCAAAACTTCCACAGGAAGTTCCACCTGCTTGGACACGGGCACCAGTCTGAATTTCCACCTGTGACCCACAAGGGGGTAATGTTGAGCTGAACAAACTCGGGGCCGAACTACACCGAGGAAGGGCTCTTACTGCTGGCACCTCTTCCCTGGCACCGAACTTGTCGGGCTCGCTTCCCCCTTTTCTGAAGGGGTGTTGCTCTTGTACCGCTCAGTGGCACCAATGAGCTCTGCATCTCTCTGCATACATCTGGGTCACCTCAAAACACGGGCACTCCAAAGAAACTCCCAAGATTTGAGGAGAGAGCTGAGTGGTGTTATACACAACGGGCGGGGATCTCTCCACTCCATGTAAGTACCCGCTGGTTTGACATTGCTGCTGAAGATGGGAGATTGTGCGAACATTTTGGTCTTTGCAAAATCTGTCCCCAAGAAACAGCTTCCAGAATAAACCTACATGAGTCCCTCCCCTTGCCCAGCTGTGCACGCTGCACCCTGAGAAGAGCATTGCCTGTTCTTGTGACCATTCAAGAGAGGATTTGAGCAGCTCAAAGATAAGCACAAGCATTCAGGGTGTGGTTGCACAGCGGTTTAAATTGATGTAATTTGCAGTGACTGCAGTCCCACCCACCTCTATGTGCTCCTACCCCTTCCCTTGAGCCAACTCCTTTTTTTTTTTCATCTGGATCACCTCCCAAAACCTACTCTTTGGCCCAAAAGTTGAGACAGGAGCCTTTGGCTGAGGGCAGGACCAGAGCAGTCTTGACTTAGACTTAAGCATTCAAGAGACAGCCTTTCTTCTGTCTCTCTCTCTTTGTTAGGATCTTCCTCCAGCGTCAGGGGAAACTGGCTTCTTGAAAACGTAATAGGAAAATCTGAGAAATAATAAATCTGCTGAGATTTTCTTTTGTTTTATCCTAAACATAAAACTAATTGTGTCACCCAGAAATAGAAGTTGTGGAAAAAGAAATAAAAATACATCCGTTCCTACATATGCAGACAATGCTCTAAGTGAGATTTAGCACGTGGCTCCTTTGGGAGCCCTCCATGGTGCTCTGTGAGGACCCAGATCAGCTGGTGTGGGGAGGTGTAACTTGTCAGCGAAGTTATTTTTTTATCCCAGTCATTGGGGAAGCATGGGAGAGCTACCAAACCTGATCTTGAGCAGGGAGAAGAGGCCAGAGGGCTGTGAGGCTCTTGTGGGACCTGCTCCCCCATCCCTGCAGCCAGGGCCCCACTCCCAGCCAGGCCCTGCGGACAGAGTGCAGAGCCTCGGGGAGTGGGAAAGGACTCTCATCTGCAGCTCAGCTGGCTTGCAGAGCACTTCCTCAGGGGAAGAAGTGCTGCTTTGTTGGCATCCCTTGGAGATCAAGGGGAGCTGATGGAAACGAGCTGGCTTAAGGCAGCCTAATTTGCATGCCTGTTTCATAACGTTTACAAGTATTGATGTTAAAGGGGGAAAAGTCCGAAAAACCCCAACCAGTGTAGACTCATAGCTCTGGCAATGCACAGTTCTACCCCACCTTTAGTCAGCAAAGATTTGCCTGGACTGAGGGGCTCTTTTTCCTCCCTTGAAAGGGCAGCTTGAACAGGACGTTGAAGGAGCCCAGGGCAAAGGAGGTTCAGCTCTTTCCTTCTTTAAAGAAAGGAAGTTTCTGTCCCATTTTCCTCTCAGCATGTGGGAGGGATGCTCTGAGGCTCTTATAAGTCATTGATCCCTTTTTAAACGAGCCAGAGCACTGCAGTGTGACCCGCAGAGCAGCAACCACAACTCAGGAAATTCAAATCAGCTTTATTCTCTTCTGAGATATCTGCTGAACAGAAGCAAAGCACTGAGAATCAGCACAGAGCTGGGGACCGACAGGGATTGTTTGACAGTGCTGCCAGGGAAATCTGAATGGCCTACAGGGAAGTCTGGCTGAACAGAAAACAACCAGCGTTGCCACAGCGTTAATTGCCGACATCCTGGGATGACATCTTAGTTGGGATCCATTCTCAGCAACTCCGAACAGAAAGTACAGCTGCTGCTGCCAGGGCTGGGTTTAGGCCTCAACCAATTCCCACAAGAGACAATGCAGCCTCCAAACAAGCTCTGCCTGCTTCCCAGGCAGACAACATGCTTGCTGGGTCCCAGGAAAGTTTCTCTGCCTGTTCCCTCCCTACCCTCCACCTCTCTTCCACTGCTGCCTTTCTGGTCTCACACACCCTGTACCAACACCAAGTAAATAACACTTTATCCTTTCCCCACTAGTAAGAGCAGGGGGCACATGACAGGGCTGAAGCCAGTCTGGCACAGCCTTGTTCTCTCTGCTCAGCAGAGGCACTTTGTGGGACTGGGAGCAGATTTTGCTCTATGAATCCCCGGGGGCCGTGGCAGCAGAGCAGGAGGAAGGTGCACACACACACCTGCCCGTATGCACTTCTGCAAGGGCAAGAGAGAACAGAAACAGGAATGTGTTCAATGTGAGGAAGTCCGGAAGGACCACAGACGTTGCGGCTTTCAGCAGCAGGACACGCTGGTGAGGCAGAGGTACTTTTTTATTTGCCTTAACTTGCCTTGCCTGACTCAGATTCCAGTAAGCTGAGCTATTTTTCATTTACAGTAAATTGAAGAAAACCCTGTTATCATTAGGAATCACCAGTGTGCAGACAACAGAAACACCTCCAGGAGGGGAGAGGGCAAAGTTCTGGAAAGCCTAAAAACTTCATGGGACTTTCAGTTGTATTAGATCCCACATTGTAGAACATTTGTGGAACATTTTTTTGTGTTTCTCAGACTGGGGTTATTTTAGATGAACAAATCCTTAAAACCAGTAAAAGTAGAATTTGGTTTTGTTCTTAAGCTTTCAAAGTAAAAGATGCTGTGAGGCAACTGAGGGTAATCAGATGCAGACATGCAGACCATAAGCAAATGCTTGTACAAAACATGCACATTCGCACGTGCCCTACCAGGCTGAGCCATAAGTTCTCTGTTAAAGGCAAATACTCTGTGATTCACTGAAACATGGCCAGCAGCACACTGGATTTGCTGGGGAGCCATGTACTCCAGCTCTGCTGAAGGGACTGCAGAACTGTCTCCCAAATGCAGGGATCAGAAGAAGTTCATAGTACAGTAACCTCTCCATAGAGGTCCTCTTCTTATTTTTAAATATCAGGAAATAAATTGAACTCTGAAGAAAAAGGTTTAGTAAATCTTCATGCATGCGTTACTAATAACTGCATGTCATACTTTTGGGCTTCCATCATTTATCAGTCCACACTAACTACTTGGCCTCAAATGATGTCCTACAGGAATGAGCTACACTGTCACATTTACTGTGAAAAAATAGTTCTTAGTTGGTTTTGAGCTTTCTGCATGTTATATTGCCTTATGCTTACATATAAAAGGAAGGAGGAATTTCCTGTGTGCCATTTATAAATCTTGTATTGTTCTATGTCTTTCATCTTTTTTTTTCCTCCTTTCTAAAACATCCAGTCCAAATTTTACCAATTCTTCTCATATAGGAGATGCTGTTTTCCTGTTCTCCCTTCTCTTTCTTCCTAGAGCTGCCATTCACTTGGGGCTGGACATGTACCCTCTTGAACCATCTCTAAGAGGGCAAAGAGTTTCTAAGGCTTTTCCAGGATTATTACAAACATTGAGAAGATCAAGCACCTTTACAGAAAATATTAGAACTGCTGTATAACATTAAACCAATTTTCCTTGGCTACTACAAGAGACATGACATTTTATAAACTAAAGACATACTTGCAGATGTGGGTCAATCTCAAATATGGTCTCTCCTCTTCTCATGTCTGTTATCAACCAGGGGCCTCCAGCTCTACAAAGAAAGACAGGTAATGAACCAAACAAGCCATTTACTTAGAACTCCCCAGCAGGGTCCTCAGAGTGGACCTATACTATAAGAAAGCACAAGATAAGGGTTTAAAATAAGCCTAGAAACCCCTCTATGCTGTGTATACATTCCACAGCATGCATTTGCTCTTTACATTTTCCAAATAAATAAATAATAAAAGCCCAAGTTAATCTGCTCAGTGTCTGGCACCACCCAGACATGCAGAGCAGTCAGGACTGACCCAGGCTGTTATCCCCTGTGCAGGCCCCCTTGTTCACACAAGACTGAGATGGGTTTTAATCTTACAGGAAACAAACTGGGACTGAGAAGTCCAGTGTGGCCTGCATCTAAGAAAGATGGGCAAGACATGGAGTCAAGATTTATTCCTCTATTACATATCTAAGAACAGAGCAGGGTCCCAGTGGGAGTGCACTTTTTGCCAAGATTGGCAGTCGTGTTCAGTACCACAAAGAGCTTATTGCTCTGATAAATACTATCACAGCAGACATTTTGCTCAGTTGGTACTTAATGGCCAAGCACTCAGATGGTTCAGGGAAATCTTTGTTATCATTAGCAATAAAAGCTGGAAGGCTCAAGGGTGTTTTCCAACAAAGGTGATAGGAAACAGATTACTGTGAAGATGAAATACTCAGAGACTTCACTTTGGGTCACAGTGCAGCCAGACTGCAGAAGTCAGCCTTAGATGGTGCTTTTCATTTGAAGTAAAAACTGAAGTCTTTTGGAACTGCCATAAAAAAATTCATTTTTTTCATGAGACACTTTGTTATTGCAGTCAAAAGCCCCCTCCTCTGGCCTAGTCTGTGTTAGTCTCCTGAATCACTTAAGAGTGGGAGCAAAAAAGTTAATATTTTACAGGTTTCCAGATGCATGGATAGCCACTCTTTTTTTCACATCACATTGGAAGCTGCGAATTATTAACTGCAGAGGTGTGACCTGCCACAGTTCCTTACTGGGATGCAAGAGACTTTTACCCTGATTCCACATCAATGGCTTAGTAGTCTGCAGCTTTGCCTTCAAATCATGCACATTTGGGTTCCCTTGGAAAGGTGATTGTACCACAGCACCAAAGCCAAAAAGCAACATAAGAACAGACTGAGGAGAGAGGTGCTGTATCTGCACTGACTTAGAGGAACCAATGGAGCTGCAGGGAGTGTTAATTGTCTCAGGGACCCAGAAACAAAGCTTGCAGCTGGACAGATTCATTCTACTCTAGAGCATTTACATGAATTATCTGCACTTGTGCCTGAAAGGGAAAAGTTCAAGTTAAAGAAGTGCAGCTCTTCCAAATAATCAATCAATTCAAGGCTATTGTGACACTAGAGAGTGTACTATTGTTCCCAGAAACAAATATTCAGAACTATTTTGCTTATAAAAGTAAGTCTTTTGAGTTACAATCACAGGGCAATAACTTGACTGAATTTAAAGATGTTTAAACAAAATACCTGCAAGCCAAAAAAGATTTAGCTGCACCCTGGCAGCAAACAAAGCATCAACATATCATTTACCATTTAAAACCCATCTCCTCCTCAACCCAACATCATCTTTGTTATTTCTCCCATGGCAAAACAATGAACTTCACTTTCACAAACACTCCTCCTGCTGCAAACTGGCCCACCAGAGTGGGCCAAATTTGAGAGTGACTTTCTCACTTTCAGACAGCTTTGTAAGCCAGACCCTCTCCTTCCTTTCTTTGAACTAAACAGCGAGGTCACCAGTAACAGTTATCCCAGGAAGAACCAATGAGAAAACCCTGCAGGCATGAGAGGAAGGAAATTAAGCTTTCAAGACCTCATTCTCTTTCACCCTGAACATGTGGCCTTCCACATGCATTAATTTGCCATCTAAGTGTCTGTGCGTGAGAACAGATTTGCAGTGAATTCCCATCTCTTGCTACAGCACAGATTAAATACGTTTCAACAGCAAGTTAAAGATTGTTAATGGAAATAAACAACTGAATTGTTCTCTGTGGAAATGCTCTCCTATATGGGCTATATGACCACTTACACCGGGACAGTCCGAAGCAGTTCCAAGATCCCTTGACCATTCCACTGCTGAGCTGCATGCAGTTCCTCAGTGCAAACCCCAACAATCTGGAAAAAATAACAACAGAGATACTAAACTGGGTGGGAACCATGCAAGAACTGTGGAGGACATGTGCCATGTGGTACTGGATCAAACAGTGCAGATACAGAGAAGCACCATTTCTTTAATCTAACTAAATTAGAGCCAGGACAGATGGAGCCTGGGACAACAGTGGGATCCTGCAAGTCCTTGTGCTCTCTCTCTCCACTTACCATGTGAAGTGCCCTGGTCAAATAACATTTCATCTTGTACAGAGTGTGAATTTAACTATGAGGAGGGTCTGGTGACAAATCAGGGTTTATATACTAGTCTACCCTGACTTTTCAATCAAGTCCACACAGACAGGACTGAGCAAGACAGGTTAGGGTCTAAGCATATACAAATACTGCTCTGTCAGCCGAGTGCTAGGGGCAAATGCAATACTGCATGAGCAAAAACAACCAGGCAAGGGACTTGCTGCCACGAGGAATTGCTTTTGTGCTCATAAAATCCCTGACCAACTCAGCTTGCTGACTGGTTACATCTTACCCAGCACCATAAAGTAAAGCTGCTTACACACCAAATAATCCACTTGTCACTGCAGGCAACTGCAGACTTCTGCCTTCCTGTATAAGGCAGGATGTGTTTGATTTTCAGGATAGGAGCTGCCACACTGAGCAATACCAGATGTCTCTCTAACAGCAGCTGAGATCAGCTGCTTGAAATGAAGGGGTGAAACATCCCTCAGCTGATAGAGGAAGCCAGTTTCTTCCTGCTCTATCAACCACTGGCTTGTGCCTTCGAGCACAATGATGCACTCTAGGATAAAAAATAATTTTAGCCATGGCCTTCCATTTTCTTCCTCAATACTCTTAAGTCTTTTCCAACAACACTAAAATTTTGGTCAAAATCTGTTCAACTGATGTTTTCTGCAGAAAAGAGGAAAACTGAAAACTAAATTTTGAAGAGCAGCAAGGAGAAGTGAAGGATGTGCCTCTGCTGCAAGCACATATATGCACTGATAGAGAACTGCGTGGAAAACCCTCATGTCAGCATGTACCCAGTTGTGCACACCCTACCTCTCCTGCCCCTTGCAGAGCTCACTTTCTCAGGACCCAGCCCTCGGAGGTGCACTTCATCCGCACCCATCTTCCAGGCTTCCTCCATCAACAGCCTGAATCACCCTTGCTTCAGGACACTCCTCCCTGGGCCTTCACTCACTAATTACATACAAACAGCAAGACTCTAAACAGGAAATTATTTTGTGTTCATTCTTTGCTTTTTGTAATCATTTATCCTCATGGGTCAAAATAAATCCATAACAATAAGCATCAAACAAAGGGGAAAACCAAGTCAACTGTGTGTGTTGTGGAAGATTAGAGGCCAAGGGCCTCAGGATGCAGCAAGTTGACTGTTCTTTGATTCAGGACAGCTGGGCACTAAGGAAGAGATGAGGACTAATGCAGTACTTGCTGGAGAGTCAGCCAGGAATTATCCTGCTTAGCTTGGCTCTCTGTCTCTCCTTCCAGGTCCTACAGCTCACCTTGCACTAATTAATTCCACACCCACCTTGTTTTTGTTGATAAAACACAGACATTTAGGCACCTCAGAAAAGCCTCTGCCCTTGCACAGCAGTTGTCTTGTGCAGGTTTGTGGTAACAGAACTTCCTTTTACATGCTGCAACTACAGCCAGAGACAAATGGGAGCAACTAGAAACTAAATTGTTAACTGCAGACACTTGCATTTTCCCACAGGATGGAAGCTTTTCCATGGAGCATGGAGAAATCAGCAGTTGGCATAAACTATGCCAGCTCTTCCACTATTAACCAAATATGCAATTTAAAAATATCCAAAGCAGCCCATATCTAAGAGGCATCGCTCAGAAGGACTTTGGGAAAGCAAGCAAACCTGTTTGGCCACAGAAGCTCCCCACATTGAAGAGCAGGGTTAAATCACAAGGGATTTTTTAAATGTTTTTTTGCAAAGCAAACTCAAACCTTTCTTAAACAGTAGATCAATACAGGCAAACTCAGCCTCTAAACGATCTTTTTGTCAGTGCTGCAAGCTACATTTATGCCATTAAGTACTGCTAAAACAGCTCCAAGTCCTGCTCCAAACTCATCTCTTCCTGACATTCAAACTAGTGGATCACTTACCGATATTACCATAGAATTAATTTGAATTTGTCTTTACATTAGCTTTTAAAAGTATTTTCTCTCAACGTTTTTTCCTATGCTCATGTTTGAAATTGAAGACAGGATAATAAACATCTGAGTTACACAGCTAAATGCAATGTTAGCTGCACTCCACGCCCAGGAGGTGGCAGTCAGACCCACCGAGGCTGGGCCGTACCTGTAGGAAAGTAACGACCCCAAAAGGAGTCTGCACCGGCTGCATCTGGGGGTCTTCTGTCAGTAACATGTGCTGGATTCGAGATTCACTGTTGTCCAAAGGGCTGTGCCACGACACATGGTCACCGCTGCAAAAGGTGTTTTCTGCAAGGACAAGAAGCAAGAAATATTTAGTCTGGGAAGTCTGCTGGAACTTTCCTTCTGTTGGCACCTGCTCCGGACTGCTGCTAGGCAGGGACCTCTGGCCTGGACTGGGACAGTCACTGGTGACTATTCACAGTGACTGCCCCTGGCTGGCTCTGCAGAGCCCCTGAGCCACCTGAAGCAGGAATGGAGTCTCACTGAGTCATCTGAATTCAAAATTGCCCACTCTTGAGTCCTGTGGCAAAAACCACTGTGCGACTTTGATATTAAGCCCAACACAGGAATACCAACAAATAAAATTAGCCTGTCTCTCATTTACTATTAGTCTCCTTTTGTGGGAGGGCACAGAAAGTCAGCAGGCCATACTGAGTCCCCATTGCCACAGCAATTCACATACTAATTCACATACTAATTTGCCACAGAGAAAATTTTCTGAAATTTGAATTAAACGTGAATACTACCCTGCTTTATCAAATAAAAATTCTGCTGCCCAACTTGTGATAGTGTAACTCCAAATCACTGTCTCTCCCAGTTGTCTGGGCGGCACTGGTGCAGAATTATAATTAATATGTTTCTTCTTTCCCAAACAATGAGAAAACCAGTAGGCTATAAATTTCATTCTATGTCAGAATAGACTGCATCAAAACAAGGCAGGCATTCCTTTCTTTTCCTCCCCTCCTACTTAGAAAGACAAAACCCCCAGATAATCCCATGTTCCACAGCTAGTGCATGCCAGAAGGCACACCAGAACCCATCTGTCTGATGCTGCCCCATCACAGGAAAGGATAATGCTTGCTTTCTGAGTGAACTAGAAGTAAAACAACCAGCCATGACCATGTCCACAGCAATTAAAGCATGCTCCATTGGCATGCAGTTCCTGGAGCATGTGTGGTAATGCTGCCTGGCTGACCGCCTTTATCTTAGGCCCTGTGCTTGTCCAAGCAGAGCTTTATTGCACATACAAATAAACAACCTGGAATCCACATTCTACCCTCTGAGATAGGTGTAGGGCCCCAGGGATGAACTGAGTACTGCCTGCCTCCTTCCAAAGTCAGTGGCAGACCCAGCACTCCTCTCCTTGACCAAGCTCATCCATGAAGGCAGTCTGGGCTGCTGTCCTCACTGTGGTCTCTCGCAAGGCCACATTTAGGACACAGCAGGAAAAGAGGCCTTGCCCACTGGAGGAGGACTAGGAATTCCACTGGAGACTGAAAAACTTCAGTGGTTACTTGAGTTACTGTCTGTCAAGACTGGAGCATCTCCCATGTTACAGGAGCAGGATCCAATTCAGAGAGGTGGTCCTGGATATCTTCCCACATCACCTTCCAAACACACCACAACAGGACACCTCCTAAATACCTATAGAGCTTAGAGATGAACATGGCAACTTCTGCAACAGCAAGAGGAAAACTTTTTCAATTGCTAGTAATTACAGCTTATTCCCAGTCACATTATAAACAACACTGAGGAACTGGGTGCTTGCACACCCAATTGCAACCATTGTGCATCGGGACCACCACAACAGTGAGCACGGACTCATGCAAGGGTAGCAAGGGCAGGATGCTTCGAGGGAGCCCTCAGCAGCAGGCAGGTAAACTAATGAGAGTTCCCTCAGAGTTGCTGTGGTTAAAAATATTTGCAGTCCTCTCCCTGATGAGGAGCTGCTGGCCCACTCCTGGGTGTAATCCTGGGCAACTCGAAGCGTCTCCACTGGGTGTCCCCATTGGTGTGGATTTGAACATTTATTATGTTTTTTCAGATGAATTTCCTGGACATCTCATTTGATTAGGAATTAAAATAAACTCTAAATACCACAAGGAACTTAGCCTGAAAAACGAGGCATGTAACAGAAGTGCTGTAATAAGTAAAGGAATGTTTTCCTTAGTTAAAATTAGGAAAGAAAGAAAACATAGTGAATGCAAGCTGCTTCAAAGAGTTTATCGTTATGTACACTAAATTACACGCTTCCAGCTCTGTGACTGAAAGGACTGGTTCAGATATTACTTTACTTTTAGAGCTGAGGAAATACAAGCAGACAAATTAAAAATGTTTCTTTTTTTTAGTATCAAAATGTGATTAAAGAAATGGCACTTAGAATGTTGCTAGGGATATCTTGTGATATTTTCCAAGTTAGACAAAATCTGGCTGATTAATTTTTTTTAAAATGATAAAAGCCTCTCAGTCACAGTTTTCAGGAATGAAACAAAGCCACAAAGAGCTTATTCTTGGGCCCTGTCTTTATACCACAACATTTTGCCCATCAAATGCTCACACAATTCTATGCTGATCGATCGCTGCGTTTCACTGTTGGTGCTGCTTCTCCTGGGAAAGCCCAGCCCGTTTAGAGCAGGTTTTCAAATGCAAATGTCTCTGCTGGAAACCCACCTGTTTATGTCCATGTGAACACTGAACACTTACAAAATCTCCCTCGCCCTTGCATACACACGAACACCACAAAATTCACACTGACTACTCAATTAAATCACACAAAAAACATTCTGCAAATAACACGAAGCCAAATTAAAACCTGAAGGAGTTCAAGAAATTTGGAATTACACCCTGAAACCCAGCTTGCTGTGTTGTCACCCACATGATACATAAGACCAGCTCTTGTACAGAGACCATTGCAGGACTGAGAACAGCCTGAATTACATGACTTGTAGCCACAGAAACTAAGAAATTACAGAAACAAAGGACTAGATAACCACTTTCTATTGCCTCATGCTGGGAACAGGGAGAGTATCCTCCCTTCCCACCTTTCACACTCATGTTTTCAAAACAGGGCAGGGACGAGAACACCATAACTGGATAAGCCTCTTTTCCTTAGGTGACCACAGCAAAACCAACAGTCATCAGAAAAAGTTCCAGGACATGACCAGGGAATTGTCACATCCATAGGACAAGTGGCAAAGCGCAGAAATGTCCTAGCCACCAACAGGAGAAATTAAAAGCAAAGGAACTAAAAGAAAATATGCTAAAAAGTTAAATCCAAATTATTTATCTGATGGATAAATCAACAAATCCTCAGGAGTAAACTAAGGCTCTGATTTACTGCACACAAGCTGACTGCTGCTGAACACTTCTGCCTCGTGGTAAACCTGAGGTGGTTACATATTCCCTCCATGACAGGATGAGCTAAGGTACCCAATCTGCCCCAGGATAAATTCATATGCTTCAGCAGTTACCATGGGAGCATGGGTTGTGTTGTAAATACCTTGCTCAGGGTATCCTCTGGGAGTCTTGCACCCTTCCTGCTTGGAAGGGGCACCTAACAAGCCTTGAATTTAACACAGTAAGGTGACTCATACTCACAATTTTGAAACTGGTTCTTTTCCTGCAAGTTTGTGTTTAACAAAAAACACAGACTTTTCTTTCTTTCTGTTGGGGAATGCTGATTCCATGAAATCCAACTGCTTCATAGGGAGGTATTGATTTCAAAAGAACTCAACAGGGAAATCATTAAAACATTTCAATTCAAACTTACTATTTCAGTTCATAATTTATAATAGCAAATCTGAAGACTCTCTCTAGCTATACAAAAATGAAAAGTCTCTAAATCTGCCAGAGACCAACTCTTGTACTATTCTATTATGCAAAAGCAGCAGTTATACCAGATCACTCTGTTAAGCCACCCATATTTTGAAGTCTTTAAAACGTCGTTATCAATTTTCTTTTACAGCTCACATAAAGCAGGTGAGGTTCCTTCATGCAGCAACAGTCATAATTCAGCTGCACAATCTCTCCTAACTTTACTATCCAACTCCTCTGTAATGAGAACTGAGGAAATAACTCAGAGGGGACCATTCCACTGTAGACTAGTAAATTTTCTTTGTCTAACTTTGCTCATGTATTTTCTTGGAGTGCATTCTCCTTCCCTCCTTTAATTTGACTAAATATAGCTGATGCCTAAAGAAATAAAACCAAGTTATATTCTCGGCCTTTAGGATGTTTTATAAACAGTATAATGCGTGCAATCTACACTCAAGTGGTGTTACCTAGCTCTAGAGAGAAACAGAGATTACTTCCCACTGTACTTTCAATTTCTTTTTTAAACCTGCCAGCTTTCCATATATGGGATCTTCCTAGGGGTCCTTACTCCCTTAATTGCCACAGAGAGTAAATTGAAAAGGACAGCAAACTTAGAGGAGTATGAGGAGCTGAGAGAGAGCTCCATCCTGAAGGCAGCCCCAGGCTGAAAGTGAGTCAGGGAACATCTCCAGTGACCTGTTACCCTGCACCCAGGCAAACACTCTTTGGGCATCTGGGAGTTGAATATCTTCTCTCACATGTGCATTGGCAACTTAAGGAGGAAAACAAAGAGCTGATGCTGTTCCACCAGCAAGGAGACAGCAAAGCAACTTGAAGCCTTTCTCCTGTCCATGCACAGCTTTGCACACAGTCTCCAGCCTGTCTGCCTCCAGGGCAGTTCAAACTGCATCACCCTGGTTCATCCAGGGGCCAGAAACTTGCCCCTTCTGACATGGTCATGCCATGTGACTGTTGAGATAGATTTTAAAATTAGAAGAGCAGATTTGCAGCCTGACCATTCCTCTGTACCTCTTCTAAGACACCTCCTCCTTCCAAATGCCAGCTGAAATCAGCAAAAGAGGGGTTAAACTGTGCTGAGTAAACACACAGATAAATCCACCTGGACAGTATGTTAAGGTTAGAAGCTTATACTGCTTCTAACTGAAGTGGGGGGAGCCCTGAGTACACTAACTGCCACATGTGCTTGGTTTTGGGAAAACAGCTGCTCTAGACTCATATCCTTCAAGAGCATATTTCTGTTCCTCCTGTTTCTGGGAAAGCTGAGCCATCATAACATGGTCACTTTATCTGAGGACATGTGCAAGATGATGCTGAAAGAAACAGTCCTGCTTGTCCCCTGTGAAATCCAGGGCTACCTGGATCACCCCCTCGGAGCAGTGATGTGCCTTAGCTATGCTAGTACAATGCTTAGCAATTCTCTGCTACCTTGCTCTAAAAAGAAGGAAAAATCCAACAAAAAACTCCCACAAACAAACAAACAACAACACCAAAATCAGAAAATTTGCATCAGCATGTGGCACTGAGGATGCTGGCACACAAACCAGATGACCACATGCCTCACACAAGCCAGACTCCCATTACCCACATCACTCAGCAGCGTGAGAGCTGGCTGCTCCAAGGGCGACAAACCTGCATTTTGTACTCAGAGATCTCAGCTAAACTGCAGGCAGCGAGTCACAGATGTCAGCCTGCGTAACTCACAGAAACTGTGTATTTGAGGGCAAAGAAGGATTTTAACTCCATGACTTATGGGTGCAGGAATGTTAAAAAGGCCCCCAGTGAGTTCCTGACCAGCATGACAGTGATGCAGCCAGACATTTAAATTGAATGCAGCTTATCCAATACTTACAGAAACAACGTAATTTATTGCATTGCCATTACCCCATGCATGGGCTCTATAATTTATTATATAAATGCATTTTCTCCAACACATTTTTAATATTCAGTCTGGCTTTGTTAAAAAAAAGTAATCTGGCAATCTGTCACAAGTAAGATTTGATGCTGTTTTTCAGTACCATTTTGCAGACTGAACAGCTAGAATTAATTGAGAGAAACTAAGGGCAAACACAAAGTCCAGTGCTGAAATGTAATAACTGTATTTTTCACCAGACCTACTTAATATATTTCTAACTAGCTCAATAATAAATAAAAGCATGCATGCAAAGATGTTAGCTATAATAAATTGATACAAAAGCTAAAGATCAAAGTTCTGTCTAAATATCTCGAAGTAATACTGTTATTGCAACTCATTATATAGATGCAAACTTTTTAAAAACAGAGTATAAAGAAAAAGACTTTATTCAGACTCATTTGCCAGACATGTTAAACTAAGATAATTAATGCTAAATTCAGTCTCAAGCTTAGTTTCCTAAAGAACTGCACATATGGATTGATAAAGGGAAAAAAAAAAGGGATGTAATCTGTGGGGCCCACTGGCAGTTAATAATTTTGTTTTCAAGTCAAGATGAACATGTTTTAAGACTATACAAAGAATTAACAGAATACAAGCTGTGATATATTTGCACTGTGTTTAAAAAATTGCTTTTCCTCTCTGTTTTTCTTTTTCAGTTCAGTTTTGCTGCCCCTTATCTCCTGCCTTGGAAACAGTAACTGCCCCAGCCCTGGCACTCCAAAGAGGTGCAAATTCACACAGTGCTGCTGCCTGCTGCAGACATGTGGCATAGAGAAGATCCCTTAGGAAGAATTAAATCCCAGGAATACAATTAAACAATAGCCCCACCACAGGGATTCAAAATGGGCTTTTAAAAACAAGGGGCCTAGGCAAAAGGTTCTTTAAAAAAAAAAGCAGGGAAAAAACCAGATTATCAGTACTGTAAGGACTGCTTGACCTCTGAGGTTTAAAGACAGTTTCAGAAAGCAGAGAAGCATGATGCAGATTATCTTAAAAAATTGCTCTACTGGTTGAAAATACAAAATTGATTACTGTACAGCTCCAGGGCTTTAAGTCTGGAAAATAAACAAGCCTCTCAAAAGAGCCCAATCAATTTATGCAAATACATATAAACTTATTTGATGACTTAATTCTTTAAACTGAAAGCCCAGTGAAGAGCCTCCCACACCTTCCCAGGATACATCACCTTGCAGGGCAAGGTGATTCCTTACTTGTCCATGTCATGCTTAGAGTCATCACTACTATTGGCAGCAGGATGAGGGAAAATGTCTCACTGTACTGCAGCTTCCTTGATGGAGTTGCAAATACTGCAACATGTATTTGTGATAAGAAAGTATTTATTTTCTTATCACAAAGTAGATCCCAGGCACACAGATGTCTTCTGCAACATTGCAGAGTGCAGTATTTTAGAAAAAAAAAAAAGCTTAAATGCTACTATACAATAACCAATTTAGTTTTGAGCTTTCCTCTACACCTTCTGTTTTCCAAGACATTTCTTTCCATCCCTTACAGACCTGCATATCTGGCTTTCTCCTTCTCCCTGCCCAAAGCTATGTGTGTATACAATTTCCATGACTGCAAACTCTGGGAATTTCTCATGCAGGCTCCCAGCAAGTGACTGCAGTGCCCAGGGCACACTCCCACCCTCAGCAAGTGGTGGGCCCCCTGTCCTTTCCCTGACTCTGTACAGCCTGCTCCACCAGCCACCTCCTCCCACACTTCCTCTCCTCCCCACAACTTCCTTCAGCTCCTCCACTCTGTTCCCCTCAGCCTTCTGCAGCCCTTGCAGTCAGCAGGAGCTGGCACATTCATCGTGCTAGGCATCCCCTTTGTATAAGCATTGCCCAGGGCAGGTTGCATCTCCCACCTTGCTTATGCAACAACACAGTTCTCACCCATCTATAGATTCATCTGCATGGCTCCCTCCTCAAGAAAGGGAAAGCTGGAGGAAGGCATGGCAGCATGAAAGGACTTAGCTGGCATTGCTGAGTATGGCAGAAAAAGAAAATGAACACAGATGTGAGTTGCTCCTTCTCAGTCCCACAAAAGTTTGCTGCTCCAGGCTCTTGCTTCTCTACACCCCATCACTCAGACCCATTGTCCTTGGGGTGCTGCAGGGTTGGGCTGCTTTCACCTCCTCCAATCTTCCTTTTACTTTCTCCATCCTCCCATTCCAGCAACCATAAGGGAGCAGGAGCAATGCACTTGCCAAATTCTGAGCTCCAGGCCAGGCAAGAGACGCTTCCAGCTCTGCCCAGTTGCACTGCCCCCAACTTTCTGCATCCTTCACCTGAAGGAGACGCATTTTGCAGAACCCCTTTAAAGGGTAGTAGTTATGTCTTCAACAGTTTCAAAAAGTGAATAGCCTCAGGATGGGGTGGAGGCCCAGGAGCCAGAAAGGATATTATACAGCAGGATCTCCCGTCAGATAAGGACTCAGCTCAAAACAGGTATTTAATGACAGTTTATTTACAGATCACGTGGCCCCACATGGGCCAATCTGAAGAGATACTTGCCTGTCATTTAAAAACCTTATTCCATGTTCTGGCACAGGAAAGCTGGAATGTTTTACAGTTACCTGAACATTTCCCAGACAGGTGCAACTAGAACAAAGACTGGTACCCACAGTATTTGGAAACTTTTAAGTGTCCTTAGTGAGGGAAGAGAACTGCAGCAGGTGAGAAAAACTTTTTTCCCTGTTGTTGGACCTCCTACATACTTGCACATGTGCAGGCCACTGAGAAGGGCAGATGCTTAGATGGACCCATGAGCACCATAAGCCTGTACAGTCACTTGTGATTTTCCTCTAGATATGCATTTATAAGACATTTCTGTTGAAGAGCTTTCAGGGAGCTTGAAGGGGAAGCAAAGGCAGTATCTGCCTCTGAAGAACCCAAAGAAGATGCATGTAGCTTCCTTTAACAGCCTTCACAGCACAAACATCTGACAGAGAGACTTTTAGACTGCAGTAAGGTATCTCTTTTAGCAACAATTATTAAAGAAATGGCAAGAAAGGGGAGATAGTCTGTGAGAAAACATCCACAAAGTTATCACATCATAACCCCTCCAGAAAAGGGTTCTAATTATCCAGGCATTAGTTCTGGGGTTGTAATGGACAAGAGGGCAGAGGTCTTCAAGAGAGCACTGTGTCATTTTTCTCAGGAGCTGATTACTTTCCCTTAAATTTTCAGGAATTTAAAACTTGCACAGGCCAAACTTTTGTTTTACTTTGGCAAAGCGGGAGGCCAAAGGGCAGGAAACAGAAGAACTCTGCATTCACACACACTTGCGTAAAATAGTTACGAATTGAGCTCGACCAACCCATTACAGTACTTCAAGAGAAACACACTTATTCCAAGAGCTGTATTTATGGTTCAGATGCAAAATGGACAGTCTGTTTATGGAGCATCTTTCGAAACACCACCTCAAGTGTTCTGAGAAGACTCCTTTAAGCCCCTAATTTTAAACCAAAAAGCACAAGAGTCCACTTCCCTCAGGTTCTGGGTTGCCTGCAGCCTCTGAATATACTCTTCCAGTTTCTCTTTCCCACCAAGAACAGAACACTTCCCCTGCTGTGCCCATTTGCTGCCTCCTGGCTGAGCAGGCTGCTGCAAAGGATCTTTGCCTCTGAGGCTGTCAGAAGATGGTCTGTAATGAGCTCCGCACACTGCCACTCTCGCAGGCAGAGTGGGTTAGTCAGAAAGCACAGTTTGAGCAGCACTTGCTGCACAGATCTTCAATAGAATGTGTAAGAAGGTGGATATGTAACAGTGAACCCAACTTCCAGCTCTGCAGTTCATCTGCAGTGACTCTTCTCTGCAGTTTCATCTAACATGGGCTAGGCAGCTGTCAAGGGAAAACACAGTCCTTTTCAGAAGGCTACTCAGTACATGCAACCTTCAAACTCTCCTCTGTGCATCCCAAACAATTGCACACAGGCAGTGGGAGAGGATGCTCTTGCAACTGCAGAGCAATCCCTCTGTGTTGTCGCTTTCAGCTCCTCCATAGGAGGAGGTAATACTGTTCTCTGCAGAAGCTTTTCACGGCTAAAGCGGCTGCTTCCGTTTCCCAGGAAAGGCTGAGTGGGACAAAGACCTCGTATATGAGAGGCCAAAGGACCTCACACCAGCAGGAGGGGGAGTTTTCTGCCTTCCCTGTGCTGTTTCCTTTGTCCTGCATTCTCCTTCAGTACAGGGGACAGACTCTTTGTCCAAGGCCAGGCTGACCATGTGCAGCTTCTCCCCTGCTTCTTTATTCCAGGATTAAGAGATACTCTTCCACACAGAGCATGCTGGTCTCCAACATGGGGGCTCCTCCTCACTCTCCTGCAGTGGGGAGGCTCTGGGTAGGATGGAGAAAAGGCTTCCTGCAGAGAGCTCGACTCCCCTCCACTTCAGGCAGAAAACATTGGCCAGATCAGTCCTGATCTTGAACTGCAGCCACTGCGGATAAACACCTGCTAGGGGCCAGCATCCAGGCGGCCCTGGGCGTGGGGCCTGCTGGCTGTCCCTCTGCCACTTGAGCTGCTGCAGCAGCCCTGCACAGAGATGCGTCACACAGCTTCCTCCAGGTCTCTGTGCCAGCTTCTTCCCTCCCTCTCCTATGTGCAATAGGAAAGCTGAAACAACTTGTGCAGTTCTAAGTATAATCACGTATCAAAGTTACAAGTCTTGGTGCTCTGTCCATCCCTGACCCTTTGGGAGCAGCATCAAGGCACACGGACTGACGTAAGACACAGAGAGAAGACAAATTTCCCACCCCCTTTTCTTTTTCCCTTATTCTTTTTTTAAATAAACCAACTGAATGAACTGTACTGAACAGCTGAAAAACAACAAGCCAAGTTCAGTTCCCAGGCAGGAACAGGACATGAGCTGACAGAATTAAAAGGGACAGCATCAGTTGAAATCTCGCCAACTCAAACTGGGCCTAAACCTACTTTATCTGAATTGCAGTAGCAGCTACAAACAAGCCTTCTCTTTCAGGCAGCACTGAGATCCCTCACTTACTGCCTGGAAATACTATGTAATCAGTAAAGCAGTCTAGGGGAAGACAGCTTTCCTTCTATTTCAACAAAGTCTTTTATAAGCAACAAAGGCTTTCTGTGCCTCTGCTCCTGGCACGAAGTGTCTCCATGCCTTAGTGTGAAACTATCCTTTGCGGCTGGAGAAGGTCAGAGACCTGTTCCCAGCCAAGAATTAGAAGTTGGAAAGACAACAGTGGCTTCCACAGCAAGGCACAGGAAGTAACCAGCCTGACCCATGAGTCCAGACAAAATGCAGGAGATTAAGGAAGTAGAGAAGAAAAGACTTTAATTTATATTATATAAGTAGCTTAGTCACAACATATGACACAGACTTTTCATCCTCCGAGTAAAATGAGAGTACAGGTGTCCTTGGCAACTTCTGGGTTTCCAGTCATGCTTTCCTACTGCTACTCTTCTGACTGGGAGGAGCCTCATACTCAGCCCTGCTTCACAGAACCAGTGCTAATGAAGCAAAAGGCAATGTCACACAGTGCTGGTCCCTTCCTCTCATGGTCCTGACAAATCATCCTGCACTTTTCAAACCTGACCTGAGGGCTGCAGGGGCTTTTCTATACTGCAGCTGATTTTAATGTGCGGGGAAGATATTCTCTAGTGTTGCCCAAGGTCCCAGCAAGTCACAAACAAGGGCCAGAAAGATGCTACTCACTAAAAGCATGACAACCAGCAGAAATAATGGCCAACTTATCCTATCAGTGGCTGATGAAGTGACAGTGCTCCAAGGCAAATGGCAGGACTGAGCCTGGCACTGGGGTGCCTCCAGTATTGCAAAGGGGCAATTTCACTCTTCCTGTTGGGAACAGGAAGAAAAGTGAAGTCAATATAATCAGACAAAATCTAAGGCCATGCAACTCTATTAGTGCTGTCAGGAAGAAGAGGCACACCACCCACGTGGTGGCATTCACATATGTGTCCCTGCTCTATGCCCTCTCCCAGTTTACCACCCACACCTGAAACCACTCTGATCAAGAGAGGACTCACAGAGAGGAAGGACAGGCCACCAGCTGCGTGCTAGTTCACAGCCTGGGAAGCCTCAGCCATGGCCAAGGCCACTGCAAAGCTGCTGTCTAAGGACTGGCAAGCCTGCACCTCAGCACCCACCCACAAAATAGAGCTGGGGGTATCCCTGCCTCACAAGTGATGATAGAAGCATCGAACTCTGGAGGTCCCAAAAATTACAGTCATACAAACCAATCAATAATATGAAGCTTTGCAAGCCTGCAGAGAGGACCTGCATTAATTTAACCAAGGGAACCCAGATTTGCAACAGGGAGTAAAAAGGGCCAGGTCTATCTGCAACCAGCACCCTGCTGCAATGCCTTTCAAAAAAATTTACAAGAATTACATCTGGCAATTCTGTCACAACAACTTCAGCATTGCCATCAAGCTCCAGAGGAAGCCAGCTACAGGTTTGAGACCAAAGCACAAGCTTGACAGCTGCCTGTCGTGACCAGCTCATCAGCCAACCACTCTGCACACCAGCAACCGGTTTGTTTTATCAGCCAGCACATCATTTGGTACCACTCACAGCATGTACATCCCAGCTGGAAGCTAGGGGATTTGACAAGGCTGGCTTAGGAGATGGGGGGAGGGATGGGAAGTACTGGGGAGGTGAGCTCACAGGCAGCAGTATGGGGAGAAAGGGATTTATTGCAGCAGTACAGGACACAGCGCACAAAAACGCAAAGGACCAGGCTTGATGTGAGCTGCTGCTCACAGAACAGCTTGTTTTATGGGAAACATCTAAGAGGAATTAGGCTAAAACCCAACCAATTTCTCATGGACCGCTGAATAACTATCAGATGATGAGAGCTTTTGGCCATGACAGACTTGGGTTAAATTGGAACCAGTGACTTAATGTTTCCATACCCCTTTGCAGAATCAAGGCACGCAGCCCCTGCACACTTGGTTGAGTCCTGTTCACCTACAACAATTTACTGTGCTACAATTTCAGCATTCATGCAGCAGAGTTCACTGCATAACAGGTTCTGTTGAATTGAAATTGATGTTGATTTATACTTCTTTGTAGAGCTAAAAAATGCTGTTAATCTCCACACAATTTTAATCTAAAACCCTGAAATACTAGAGAGGAGCCAGGGCCAGCTCTACACTGGAAACGGGTCAATATTACAAACAGATGAGAGAAAAAAAATTTATATATTTTAAAGAGCCATAGCAACCAGAAGAGACTAATAAATCGGCCTGGGGTTGGAAAAGAAAAGATAAGGGTACAGTCAAGGAAAAATGTATATGAATTACTGGCAGATTTTATTTGGCTTTAGTCAGTCTCCTGGGAAGAAATAAACTGCTTTACAAACAAGCCAGAGAAGCTTCATTTGTATTCAAGGAAGCAAGGAGTTTGTTTTAGGTTTAGAGTTTGGTTGCTTGTTTTGTTTTTTGCCTTTTTACACACAGAAATTGGCCTGTGTCAAGAATGTTTGAAAACATGTTGGTAAGCAAAGAGTCACTGGGGCTACTACTACACTGAAGCTTTCTGGACCCCAGGAGATGCGAAGATGAGGCCTGGTGGTTATGGTAGGACAGCAGGTGCCAAGGTATCTGCTGGCTAATGGCTGCAGGTCTGTGACCCTCATCAGACCCCCTAATCCCACTGAGCCCCACTTCCAGTGTATAAGTTATAGTGCCCGGCAAACAAAAAGAACCTCCATGAGTCAGACTAAACTAACTTGATTCAGGTGAAAACTGCTGAATAAGAAGAGTGCATCTACACCTGCAGCTTTTACAACTTCCATAATCACTCTCGTTTAAACAAAGGGTGAAACTGCAGCATAGAGAGATGGCCCCAAACTGATGTACTGGGACATCACGCATGTGGGCAGGAACTGTGTCTGTGTCCTTCCTTAAACTAGAGACAAGCTGTCATAAAATAACTTCTACCTGAAAAAAGTATGACGTCAGAAATTATAAAGGAAGGCTACATGTACCTCATTTTGGGCTTGCTTTTCAGCCTGGCTGCCAAAGGTTTGTGCAGCTGTACTGCCTTGGGCAATTCCATGCAGCAGAACCATCCTCCTTTCCAGGGGAGACTTTGGGTAATTGGGCCATGGACTTGAATCATGACAGAAGACAGAAGCTCACACATACTAAGTTCCTACAGGCTTCACAGAAATAACAGATATATTTTGTATCTTATCCTCTGAAAAGGGGATTCCTCACCATGACAGTGCCACGGTGTTTGTGGGGAAAAAAACCACAAACCAAACCATCTATAGTTAGTTTGGTCATTGTTTTGACATGTTGTTTTCAACATGTATAACTTGTCATGTACCTACTGGAATTGGTTCTGTCCAATCCACTTTTCAGAAGTAGTAAGTCTTGTAAGGAATAATTCATATAAGTTGCTTCTGAAGTACTCAGCTGAAATATACATTAAATTGCCACTGAAAAATTGCACCTTGCATCCTTACTTTCTTTGCCTGCACATTTTGTTACTACTGCTTTGCAGTACCCAAGATGCAAACAGCTTCCTACTACTGACTAGTCAAAGGTCAAATATTAAAATTCAACTTTTCATTCAGTTGAGACATCAAACTCACATTTAAATATCTTTCAGTGCGCTAGTCATCAGGAGACTGTGAGAAAAGATAAATTATGTATTTATGGAATAAAAAAAAATTACATTTAGAAGACCTGAAAAGAACACTTAGTCATTCAAGACATATTTATAATATAAATGAGACTAAGAAGGCTCCTATTGTGCCCTTGCCTAAAAGAAGGATCAACTCTGCCTGACAAATATCCGTGAAGAACAGTTTGACTTGTTCTCAAAGATATGCAGCAATAGGGTATCTGCCACTATCCAAATGCATTACTGGACTTGCCATTCGGAAGTTTTCCTAATGACAAACCCTAAGCCTATTTAACAGAAATTTTAGTAGTTAAATTATGGAACTTTTAGTCTCACCTATCCCCAGTAGGCTAATGAAAAATGTATTTATTACTTTATTCCTTAGAGCAACCTTTTGCATATTTGAAGACTGTTCTCACATCTTCCATCTTCTCCTCCCTACACTAAACAAATGTAACCCTTTTGATTGTTCCTTCACAGGTCATATTTTCTGGACCTTTGGATCATTCTTACTGCTCTCCTCCAGTCTCCCTCCAACTGGGATGCATCTGACTTGAGGCTATTTGCCCAAAATGAAATACAAGGCTCTCCCTCCCCCTTGCAGTGGAGAACCCAATCATATGCAATACACAGAACACTTCTATTTATACACCAGAATAATTTCACTTCTATCTCTCAGCGTGAAGAGAGTGTTGGTTTAGGTATAGCTCGTTGGTAGTAGTAACTCCAAATAGTTTTCTTCTCCTGTCAGAACTGCTGCTTTCCCCCAGCTGATTGCACTGGATTATTCCTGTGTTAGGACAGGACCTTGCACCTGAGGTGCCTCCCTGCCCTTACTGCACACCAGTACTTGCCAGCTCTACTCATCTTTTGTGGTTGATGACTACACACTGACAGTCACTCAGAGTTTAAATATCCAACCAGTATTGCTGCCCCATTCTTTACCTTCTACCAAGATCTCATTTCCTCAGCTCATTCCCTCACTTGTTGGGACAATGTAAAAAGTCTCAGTAGTTTCAAGGTAATCAACATACACTGCTTCCTATGGTACCTGTTACTTAGTTTCTTCTGATTTGCTGTTGATAAATCCATGCTGGAACATCCATTACTCCATGGATGTCATCTAGATGGTTTGTTTCTCTTAGCAGTTTCCTAAGACCTGAAATCTGATTGACCAATCATAAACATTTTTTTTCCCCATTGTGGGAGTTTGTTTTGGGAGGTTTTTTTATGGGATGTGAAGAACAGCTTTTGCCAGTTTTCCAGTTTCCTGTGATGCCACCTGTCTCCCCTAAACCAGCAGGGGCTCAGCCTGCTCATGCTGATATGTTCTGGGGTAAATGTGATCAAGCTCAGCCAACCTGCAAACTTCTAATTCATGGATATCCTCTTAATACTTCTGGCTCCTTCCCCACTACAATTTGTGCATCGTGGAGAATAACCATGACATATGCCACATCATTATCTTTAGGCTCTATGCATGAGGAGTTTTCATGACAATTTCTCAAAACCTGTACCTGACAGCTGCAGCTGCTTCCTTTCAGGCTAAAAACAAGGAAGCATCAAGAGCTCATAAACACATGTACTTGTTTAGATGCTCCATCAATATATTGCCTTCATGACACAAATCAGACAGACCCTTGAAAACAACTTAAATTTACCTTACAGAGAAAAAAACCGCAGATTTTAATTTCAGGAGAACACAAACCGTAGTCTCTCTGTAGTGATCAACGGTTGTAATACTGCAGTACATAAAGAGTTAACAATTGGAGTAAGCTCTGGATAAGCTTTCTGTAGGAAGAGTGTTTCTTCCTTTTCATTTGAATTGAAGTATAAATTTGTTCTATCATGGGATATTTGCAGTAGACCCACAAACCATGACAAGCTAAGGTCATGGAATTGTGCAAAGTTTCATTTTCAAGGTTTGAAGGTTTGGGGGTTTTTTAAAACTAACAGAGTTGGAATTTGTGGTCATGGTCAAACAGTGATAAAATTAAGAACAGATAAAGCCACAAATAAAACTTTTTGAGACTTGAAAGCTTGGTTTTGTTGAAGGAGGGTAAGTACTGCCCTTTAATCAAAAGCACCAAGTGCTTGGTACAGTGAACAGAGAAGCCAAGGCTGAAAGAGGTCTGAAATTCAATGCAGAAGACTGCTTTTCTAAAGCACTGCCACAGTACAGGAGAGCAAGAGAAACAAAGGAATGCAACATGCATGTGCCTAGAAGTGTTTGTTAGAAAAATACATCACTTGCAATGAGACATGCTTTGCAACTGCAATACAGAGGAATAATATTTAGGACAGCAGTAGCTGCTAGGTGAATATTCAACTCAGTCGTCACCACCTGAGAATGCTCAGGCTCAGCAGGAGTATAACTACACTTTACTCTCCCCCAGCTTCAACTGGATTCAGCAGAGCACCTCTATGATAACTAAAAAGTTGGCTTTTATCAATAGATAAGACTTTAGCTCGTAGTACAGCTTTCAGAGTAAACAATCTTCTGACATGCAAAAGTGCTTGGAGCCTATCCAAAAAGTTTCTGCCAGTTTTATTCTTTTTCTTGCTTCTTGTTCAGGGTGGATTCATAAGCTTTACTTATTTTGTTTCAGTTCATCAAATGTTTTTAAAGCTACTTTGGAGTATTAAAGAGACACCACAGATTTTTTTTTTTTACAGCTGAAGAGGACAACATTGAGGTACATACACCAGAGTTAAACAACACTTTTCAGTGCTCCATTTGCAAATGCTCTAAGCACTACAGTCAGGAAGAACTTGAGCAAAAAGAAACCTTTCATCATGTAAAACAGTGCTGTCATGCCACAGCCTGCCTCATACCCAATGGGTTTCAGAGGAAACCCAACCCTTCAAATACTTCACAGTTTTAAAGTTTCAACATCTGAACAGAGTAGTCCTGTGAAAAAACAAGAAAAAAAAAGACAATGGCAGAAGCTCACTTGGCACTGCAGAGTAAGAATGTCGAACTGGAAGAAAAAACTCTACTAGGTAGAAAAGAAAGTACCACTGCCGAGGACTGGGTGCCTGATTACCCAGGAGTGACACCAAGAAGAACACAGGAGCTGCTCTGGACACTGCCATCCTGAGAGAGGACAGCTCAAGGGAGTAAAACAAAACAAAGCAGGACATGTTAGATGTAGCAGAAGTATTGGGGACTCTGCAGAGCAATGGAGTGAGAGATCTTTGACTAAATCAGAAAATTACTGCATCTAGCTGTGGTCAACTGGCATTGCTCTGAAAGATCAAGAAGAAACATGATAAAGTAGGCCCCATTACAAGTCTTACTTCTAAATGCATCATCTTGTCAGGATTAACGTGATGTCTATTATTAACCAGATGATTTTAGCCTGAGAAAATTCTTTTCTAAAAGAGACATGATAATCAAATCTGTACTAAAATAAAACTAGAGCTTGTTCACTTGTTGCAACAAGCATACAGATTCCTTTTATACAAGGCAAGGAATGGTTGGTAACAGTCAGTGACAGCACACAGCTGCTTGCTGAAGGGCATGAAGCAGTATGGAAAAAATCATCCCAAATCCAACACTTTTGTAATATTTTAAGGGGCCTTTGCCGGTCTCTCGTCCAACCTCCCTATCTGAAGTGGAGCCATCACCAATGCTAGATCAGGGCCAACTCAGCTTTGTTGAGCCAAGTCCTGAACCTTTCCAGGAATGGAGTTCCGGCACCTCTCTTATAAACCATTCCCTGTCCTTTGCCACTCTCCTTGTGAGCAAGTTTTCCTTGAAGCTTTTCCAGGGCCTCCCACACTGCAGTTCAGAGCTGTAGCCCTTTGATGTACTATCTAGGGCTTGACCCCAAAATCTTGTAACTACCCTCCCTACAGCTGAAGGCTCCAGTTAGATCCCCCTGCACATTCTCTTCCCAGGCTAAACTGGCCCTGCTCCCTCCATCTCTTCTCATGGCTCACATGCCCTAGAACCCTGACCACCTTGAACACTCTCCAGTTTTTCAGTATCTCTTAAAGGCCCAAAATAGGATACAGTATTTTAAGCAAGGCCTTCCCAGTGCCATGCCAAAGAGGTAACAACTTCCCTCTATCTACTGCTCGTGCTTTTCCTAGGGTAACCCAGCATGTGGTTTGCCCACTGTATGATGAGCATGGTGTTAGCTCACATCCAATTTCACAGTCAAAGAAAGAAGTAAATTTATGATTCATACACTGTTGTTTTTCATAAGGCGACTTGAAAACGAAACACCCAGAGGCTCGAATCCATTACCATGAGTTTGAGCAGTGCCTTTAAAGAGTCATGGTGGATAAAAAATAAAAACCAGAATGGATAAGCAGAATATAATACTGGAGGGTGGTTCATGCCAGAATGATATGCATAGGCACAACCACTCTTTTCATTCTATAAACCGTTCTTTGGCTTTGAGATCAAAAAGATGGTACAACATTATTGCAGGAGCCAAACAAGGGAAATCTCTGCCCTGACTGCCAGCTCAGTCACCAAGATTGCCCTTTAGAACCCCACCAAACCCAATTTCACTCTGTAGACCTCCTCTCACCCATGAAAAGACAGTGACCACACAAAGACAATTCCCAAGACTTGACTGGGATGCTGATGAGACAAGTGTCACACCCTGTAACAGATGTGGCCCTTCAGAACTAGAGCAGGAAAAAGTGAGGCCGTGTATTTAACCCTGTGGTACCTGACTGGAAGACGTATCTGGCCAAGCCTTGCATCAGCTCTGCTGGCCAGGTGGGCGGTGCTGACTCCCCCGTCTCTCTCTTCAGTCGGAATGTCAGCTCAAACCCAAAACCACTCGGTCCATCTGCTCCCGTAAACCTGGAGGGAATGAAAAATAAGAAGTCACTACGCACTTCTTATAACCAGAGCAGGATTTAAGATCAGGTCCATGGAAAAAGGATAAGCGTTCTCCTCATAGAATAGATATGTTTGAGAAATTCCCTTTCAGTCTACTCTGGCTCTTATGGCCTAATATGGTGAGATTAGCTGATGTAATACAGTTTCATAGATAACTGTCATATTAGTGTTTTCAATCACAATAATTCAGCCTCAGAACCATGACTTCTTTCCTGGGACTTGTGGGATTGTCAACAACTTGAATCTGTCTTTAAAGCATCATTTTAAGTTTAACCCTGATAACTAAATGGGAACACCAAAGAAAGGACATAACAGAAAATAATGTTATTCCACCTTTACGAATTCAAATTTCTATGCATTGAGAAGTGGGATACAACTGAACTACTGAGTAGCTTGCATATTTGAAAGCAAGTTAGGGTCATCCATGCGATTTTTACCACTGTCATTGCATCCCTTGCTCATGACCGCTCCACAGAGGCAGAGGAAAAAAGGAAGGATTTATGCTGAGCATAAAAATACTTTACAGAAGCTTTCATAAGCTCGTATCATTCTCCAAGTTCAGATTTCTGATACCTGCAGCCATTGACAAATTTTCTGGGGAAACTTCATGAATGTCTTGGATGCTGGTACCTTGCTGGCACATATGAAGGATGCAATGCATAAAGGTTTAATAGCACTGTACTACTAAAACCAATCAAATAGAACAGTCTGGAAAGTAACTGGAGCACTTTCTGTTTGAAAAACCCAAGAGACAACAACAGTAATTACAATGCAGCAGTCCAGAAGCACCCCAGCTTTACAATAAGACAACCATCTGGGATGGAGTGTGTGCAGAAAGAAATCTTGAAATTAGTATTTTTTAATCTGTGTGTGGCCCCAGGTACAAAAACTGAAAGCTGCAACACAGCATTAAGTTTCTGTACTAACAAATCTGAATATTACACATAGTTTGCTTTATGCTGAACCCTGCAGTTTTGAGTGAAAGTTTCTTTTTTTAAAATGCTAAGGAAAAAAAAAATGAAAAAAATCTGAAAACAATAAAGTATTAGAAGTCATTCTGATATCTCCAATAGAGGAGTAAACAATATAGCATATATAACAACATACAAGCATGTCCATCTTTATTTCTCTCCACAATATCCTCAACAAAGAATTTGAGAAGTAAACACTATGAAAACAATTTCCCTGTGAACAGGGCAAAAAACACATTTCAAATGCTCAACTGGTACATATAAAACCTCTTTCAGGAAAGAAGTATAAACTTTTAAGCAACAAGTCAAATCATTACATCTGGCTCTCAAACAAAGCAAGAGCTTACTGAATAATCAGCCAGCCAGGGATGGAATCTGGATGTGCAGTGAATCCTGTGTTCCTGTAACCACACATGCAGACCTACCTAACTGGCTGATCCAGGACAGTGACAGCCTCACAAATGCAAAGTTGTACCTTGGACATCCAGCACCCCTATAGTGTTTTATTAGTGTCACATAACAGTAAAGGAAAAAACAAAAATATTTCTTAAAGGAAGAAACAAAAACATTTCAAAGTGGGTAGTTTTCAAGGACTGATTCCTGGAAAAAGCATAAACCAGAAACTGAAACACATTATGAATGGGTCAGTTTTAAGAAAGATCAAAGTTAACAAAAAGCATTTGAGCTGATCTTTCACAATTAATTTTTTTGGAAAGTAAGATGGCTCCCTACTGAATTTCCTCCTTTCAAGGCAGGTTCTGAAACAACACAGCTTTACTTCTAATATGCAATGAGATAGAGTTCAGTGGGCTGTTTTTTAACCTCTTGGATCTCTACTTCCCAAAAATAACTGTTTAAACAAGACCACACATGCTTTCCATTGATCCATATGAAAATTACTGAATAACACAAGTGTTTAGGTGAGTATCCAGCAAATCTAAAGCAATATTTATATTTAGGGAAACATTGCTGGTCAGCAACATAGCAGCAGTCACAAAGCAGTAAAGCTTGCAGGCAACATTACCTAAATTAATTTGTTTGTATGGTAGTGAGACTGAACCAGAGAACTACTAAATAGAATAAAAGATAAGGAAACAAGCATTAAGTTACTTTCCTTTTAAGATTAACAAAAAAATCCCCGAAAATTCAAGATGTATCTTCCAAAGAACACTCAGAAAATGCAGCAGCAGTACAATGCTTAGAGTTTCAAATCAACGGTTAAATCTTAGAAGAATTTTGTTTGCATGTAAGAGATTTGTATTTAAAGATTAGCCTTAAAATTGTTCTGACTATTTAATGGTGACAAGTTGCTGAAAAGACAGGGAAAATTTAAAAACATGCCATTCACCTGCACTGTGCAGCTGTTCCGAGGTAAGAGTCTATAAAGTAAAAGTTTTTGATCTGTTTAATTTTAGGTTGGTAATCTGGTTTTGAGGAAACTGTGACACGTGTCTTTAAAAACTTGTGATTACTTTGCAAATACTTTATGCCTAATTTAGACAGGTCTTTAATAGAAAGAAATATTAATACTCAGAATGTAATTAACATAGTAATTTTTAAAATATTTTTGCCAAAGGTTTTGCTTTTATTCTTAAAAAAAGTCTTGTATTTGAAGGTAAATTCAATGTAGTTTCAACAGCTGCCATGAAATTTCTCCCACTGAACAACAGACCATAATCCAGGATCAGAGCTCCTGGATGAGGTCTGGGGGATGTACCTGAGAATGGAGGCAGACATGAGGTTCAGGAGCTACAAAGACCTATAACCTTCCTGTATGCTTCTGACCCTTGGTCTAAGGAAAATCACAGAGAAGTATCCAGTAGCCAAGTTATGCGGCTTGCCTTCTCTTATGGATAACCTTCTTACTACAAGTGCTTACACTGGCCCCAACTTCAACATTTGTGATGTTAAGGATGCTCAGTCTGCCAGTGGAGAGGCAAATAGCACAGGAAATTATTTTTCCCAGTTAGAAACCCAAGATCTCCAGATACATGTGCCAGCGGAAGACAGAGCAAACGGCTGATCACCTCTCACAAGGATAAAGAGACTCCTTTCCTGTATTCCACTGGGTTCTCATGGCAGTCTCCTCCTTTTAGACTCTTATCTCCACTGCTTAAGGATTATCTAAGGAGGACAACAAGAGACTGAACAAAAAGCCCACCACACCTTGCAGGCTTGCAGATGTTCAAACTTGTGCTTCTTGCTCTAAGTTCTAAATTTCCCCCAAACGTCCAGAAAACTTATAGAAAATCAACTGCCTTCATCCAACCACAGTCAATGAACAAGCTAAGAAACCCAAACAATACTTCCAGAAGATAAGCCTCATTTCCACAAAAAAACCTGGGTGGAAGGGTAAGAATAACCCACAGATGGAAGAACTCTTGCTAAAGCACATGGAAGCCACGACCTCTTCCACGGACCTCCCCACATTCTCTGCTACCTGTACCTGCACCAACCTGCTCCCTTTCCAGTGGTCAGCAAATCATTCCCAGCAGGTCAGCCTGACACAACTCCTGTGCTAACTGCAGAGACAACACACTTTGATTACAGACTCTGATCTACAGATGCTGGCAGTTTTTGGAGCTGGTTTCTCTGAGAGCTGGGGAGGTGAGGACTGAGATGGTAGGTTTGATGTGGGGGTTTTTTTGGTCATGGTTCGGTTGGTTGGGTGTTTTTGTAATTTTTCTTTGTTTGTTTGTTTGGGTGCTTTGTTTGTTTGTTTTTGGGGTTTGGTTGGAGTTTTTTTGGGGGGTGTGGTGGTAGTGGTTTAAATCTGAAGGTAGCCAATTCAAACTACAGCCAATTTAGAACAAAGACTTTGGAGCTTAGTTCAGCATCTCAGCACTGAAGTGCTTTACAGGTCATTTCTTCAGCCAAACCCTTACAATGCAGCAGTCTAAGAGTGCCTCAGCTTTGATCATCTCAGACAATGATCCGAGATGGAACGTGTGCAGGAAGGAAACCTCAGCATTAGTATTTGGTATCTGTGCATGGCCCCAGCTACACAAACTGAAAGCTGCAATACAGCACTGAGTTTCTCTACTAACAGATCTGAATATTTTACATAGTTTGTTTTACGCCTTGGTTCTGGTGAACTCTGGAGTTTTGAGTGAAAGTTTCTTGTAAACACTTCTAAAACACTAAGAAGGGGGAAAAAAAATTCCATAGTTTGCCCCCAAACTAAAGCTGCTAAGCATAAAGAGTCAGCATGGACCACATTGCGCCCACCACTGCTTTGCCCCCTCCAAGACAAGGGCACATCACCTTTTTAGCCAACCCAACTGCAAAGCAACCGGCTAAGTTTTCACAAAAATAAACACTGATGGAGAAATTCTTGGCCCGCTGCATGCTCACTGGCACACATCAGATAGTTTTATATTATGACTACAGGAGTAATAGAAGGCTCTGGTATCTGCCAAGTCAAATCCAACCCCATATTTAATATTAAAACCTTATTTTGTCAAAAGAACAAAAATAAACCTTTCAAAAGCCAAGGTCATACATTACATGCCATTCTTTGGGTTAAAACTCCCTTTATCTGTTCAGCAAATCAGCTCAGCAGAACAAACCACACTGCAGCACTGCACATATGCTGGAGGAGCCTGGTTTGTTCCTTTAATGAGGTAAGAGTTTCACTGATCATGATATTTAGTTCCAGCAAAAGAATCCAAAGAAATAGAGGCCCCTTTATTTACAGAGCTGTGCAACCAGGCCCCCCCCCCGCGCCCCCCCCCCCCCACCTCCTCCCCCCCCC
>VXAC01002956.1:0-21362 GCA_013399225.1 Rhipidura dahli | reverse complement strand
CAGGCCCTCTCCTCAAGCCACACACAGAGAACTGAAAAGCTGCTCCCCTCTGCAGCAGAGTACCCAGGGCGTTTTTCACATCAAATAACCCAGCTTAAGAGGATCAAAAGCCAAAGTAGCCCTTTGCTTTAAAAGCAGCTCTGAAAACCAGAGGCTTTTCAGTTTAAATCAAAGCTATTTGCCAAAGCATTTTCATTCTCACTTTTGCAAGGAAGGAGAGGTTTGCTTTACTGCAGTGCAAATGGCAGTGTTTCTGCAATTCTGCTTTTGAAAGCTACACAGCTCTGTACAAGGAGCAGAGTGTACCAGGTGTTTATTTTTTGAGAGTTTAAGAGTGTGTACATATAAATATACTAGGTGAACCAATCCCTGGAAAAGGGCGTTTACATAGGGAAATCACCATGATTATTTCAGCCTGGGAACAACAAGAAAACCCTTTCAGGCTGTTTGGGGATAGTTAGGACTGTACTTTTAGAAGTCACAGCTGCACTCCCAATAGCTCCAGGGAGATAAACCATGTCTCTTCTGGGAAGCAAGGTCACAGTACTCTGAAACAACTTGTCTCAGACTCATTTTCCAGCTCCTTCACCACTACTTTTCTGAAGCCACTTAAGAAGCCTTTTACCTCAGCTCCTTAATGGCATCTTTCCACGTCTTTTACAAAGATAGTTTCCAGTTCTGCTGCTGGTGAGCTACTCTGATATAACTTTGAAGGCTGCAGAAATATAGTATTGCTACATTTCTAAACCTGACATCAGGAAGAGCTGCTGTTATTTGCATCAGTTGAAATTTTAATTCTACCCACAATCCCCATCCCACCCACCAAAAAAAATCCCCAACACAGAAATTGACAATTCATAGCATTCAGTACTCCAGATCAGCCTCTCAGGACCTTTTAGAAGTTTGAGAAGCTGGTCAAACCAAGGTGATGGGCAGTATCCACCACTCTGCCTGATGAGACCAAAGTATTTCAGAGTCCAAACCTCAATATTGTTTTAAGGCTGCAGAGCTAATACCCATCCCAGAAGATTTTTCTATTAGGTAGCAAAGAGACTACTATTAGCAACACAGAGGACTGGTGTCTCAAAAAGCATCAGGGTACCCAGTGATTGACTTCATAGGTCTTCCCTGAGAATCATTTTGCTTTCAAGGCCCCATAACAGGCAATACAAAGGGTGGTCTCCTGTCCAAAACCAAAGGAGAAACTTTCAGCAGCCACTGAGGTAAACACTTCACTGTCTCCATCTCTGGAAAGGACATCAGGCAAGAGCTGATGTGCCTCAAACAAAATAATACACAGCCAGTCTTCTGAATTCAAGTTCCAGGTGCACTGCACAATTTCTAGCCACCATAAGCAAACTACTCTGATTCCAGAGCTTCAGGGGGAAAAAATATGAAAAGAGAAAGAAAAAAAAGAGACCCTATCTAGTGCTTCCAGCATCTTGCCTAACAGGAAGCGGTTGTTTCTAGTGCAGCTGTCACACAGTATAAAACTCTCATCCGAGAAACCCGACGGCATGCTGGGAGCTCCTGGGAAGCAAGTTCATAAGAAAATAGGCACAGCAACCCCTTTATATGAAAGACTTAAAAAGTATTGTGAAGAGTTATTTCAGCCAAAAGCTACCTGCTTACTCACATATTCTCCTGGATTGTTTCCTGACATTTAAAAAAGTATTCATTCGCATAAAAACATTTGACAGAAGCAGGGGGTGGTTATCTGGATGTCAGATGGTTATCTCTTCAGAGTGCTCAGCAGGAAATTCCATAAGCTCCTGCCACCCCAAACTCGCACACACAGTCTTACTGGACTCCTTTGTAGCTTGATTTAAGAAAAAACTTCATGTATAAGCAGGGCAAATATAAACATAAAATGAACACATGCTCAAAGATTTCTGTTCATGTAAAATCAAGGTTGGAAAGTGAATGACACAGTGCTCAGATGTTAGTCTATGGGAGCTGCTGCTTAGAGCTTGCTTTTGCAGTACATCATATCAAATGTGTAAGCCATCAACGAAATGGAAAACTCTTCTAGAAAGTTAAACTGTTTTTAGAGACTTATTCCAACATCTAAATCCAAACAGATGCAGAGGCACTCACTCTGCAGTTATTTGGAGGCGTGTTTCTCAGCTTTCTGAAATAGTCATGTAGGATCCACTTAGAAAGCTTACATTAAGATAGATCGGAGTAAAATTTGTGAATTGATTTGTGCTGGCCAGTATGAAAACAGAACTGCACTTCACTGAGCTACCATTCAACAAGGGAAGAGCTGTCATAGGGCATAGGGGAACGAGTAGACAAGGTACAGTTTCACTCACATATACACAACACTTATTTCACTGATTTTATTATTCAGCTTCTTCAAAATTTAGCCAGTGACAATCTTGTCCCTGAAGCCTGGAGACTCACAGTTTAGATTTAGTTTTTACAAAATTGTCTCTAAATAACAAATGTTGATACAACAGATAAGTTGTTTTTTCCTCTAAACCTACAGAGACAGGTCAACCTTATTCCTAATTCTGCAGACACAGACGCTGTTTTATACAGCGTCACCAGATAGTGATCAAACTTCAGAACAAGATCCAGGGATGTGATCCAGGGAAGTCTGGAGACACTCTGAGACAGCATCAATTGGAAACTTCTGGAGGTCCCTTCCAACCCAAGTGATCCTACGAAGTATCATGGCTGAGAACACAGGTATGAACTTATTCTACTGATACTCTGTATCCAAAACTGTGTTTGCAGGACCCACAGCTGATAGATAATTCACAAACACTTGAGTTAAACTCATTTTGACAGAAGTGGTTCCTGTATTCAGCTCCTGTCCAGCCACCTGGAAACAGCTCCTGAACTGTGCTATCTCCAGCCTAGTATGTTAAAGTAAACCACCATCAGTTTTCTGGTCACTTTAATGTGCTGAGCTGCAAGCAAAGGCAATCTAGGGGTTGCTTCTTCGAGGCTCTGCTGCCCATGCCATGAAAGCAGTAGCATCTGGAAGAAGGACAGAATCATGCTTAGATGGTGGAGGTTAATCCCTTTGAGCTCTAGAGGCTTGGAAGCATTATTGTCTCATTCTGGAGAGTGCCAACACACAGTCACACCTCTAGGGATAGTGCTTGTAGATTAAGGGCAAAAGGCTGGAAAGGCCCTATCGGTACCAAAGGCATCAAATCAGCCTCATTAGTAACACCAAGTCAAGAAACTTCAGAATATTCTTAAAGTTCTAAAACAGCATCCAGGTAACCTAAATTTGAACCTCCCTGTCTGCTACAAACTTCTCATCCTCCTCAACAAGTTACTTAGAGATTTGTTTCTCAGATGTAAATGATGATTTTTCCCTGCTTCAAAGAGTAATATGACACACTCATCATATAGGAAATGCTTATATACTCCATCTATCAGGGTCACCAAAGCTGGGAAGTTAACTCCACATTCTGCACAGCATGGACAAATACTGAATATGGGAAATGACTAAAACAACAAAATATGAAACAGGAGGTTGCATGGGATATAGCACTCCCTACTCCAGCAAAAGATGTTCACATGAGGACAATTTACATTTTAGTTTCTCTATTTTATGGTGCATGGATGTAGCTATACCAGTAGGTGACGTTTACTCTCCCATAACAATTATAACTAAATTGACAAGATCAAACAATTTAATCTTCATGATTTCCAAAACAATTTCTTAAAAAGAAATAAATCTATGTGTAATCAATGTTAGACTACTGACCATGTGTTTCAGCTCAAGGGCTCACGCATTTCTGCACAGAGCTACTCTGGCTTCCCACCTCATGGCCAGCAGAATCAATCCCAGCCCAGGTGAGGTGTTGAGAGCAGGTTCTGAAAAACCACGACCAGCACCACAAGTGAGGCTTCTTGGCAAAGAAAGTGCAGGTTCACTGCAATGGCCTGGGAAGTTGCAGCAGAGTTGCATCATCTTAATGCCCACTGAAAGGATCTGGAAAGAAAAGCTGGGAGTACAGAACGGATTTACTGTTGCATTCACAGAACAAGAGTGAAGACACCAGTGAAAAAGAAAAGTTATCAAGATCTGTAATATTTTACTTAAGCTGCCTATTTATGCTGCACTTCAGAACGACTCGTCCTTCTTTCTACAAGGCCCAGAACAGTGCTCTCATTTGGCCAGAGCTGGAGGTGATTCTGCCAACAAAGCACACAGTCACTACACGACACAGTGCACTAGAGAAGACAACCTTTCATCTGCACACGTATCTGCTTCATATTGGAATGGAATCCTTAGCTCTGATAGATGGGAAACAGTAATACCTCTCCACAGCTTCACCTAAGGGCTCAGCTGCAACCTCACCAGGCAAGAGAACATTAGCAAAGGGTTAGTTTGAGCCAGCGTGGCTGGGAAGGGCAGTATTGCTGTGCTTAGTGAGCAGCCGGGAAAAGGGCACCAACTTTCCTTGCAGCGTCTGCTGGCTCCTTCCTAGCTCCTACTGTGGAAAGTTCTGCAGCTGCTGGGAGGAACCTATTCGCATAACAAAAGCGCCTTTCAAAAGCAGTACGGGAGGGTGGAAAGAATATGAAAAAACACTCAAAGCCACTGACAGCTACAGTTAGTATTTTTCAGCACTGCCTAAAGGTCTCGGGTGGGGACCAGGACTCCAATATGTTACCTAGAATATAAACACTGGTGTCTCCCAATTACTTTCCTGCTGGCTAAAGAACGTAGATTTAGAAAAATCATATAAGAAGCAACTTTAGCATATCCATGAGCACATTTTTAGGACACTCATACTATTAAGTTCTCAGCTGTGCAATAAATGAACTTGAGGCATAAAAGGTATTCAGGAGCTTTTAGGAGCCTGAACTCCAACAGCTTGCAAGCAGACTGTAGGCACCCACGTATTGCTGCTTGGCAAAATGTTCAGTGTGAGCCAGCAAAGTGCACCTGCAGTCCAGGAAGTCATCTGTGTCCTGGGCTGCACCACCAGAGGTGTGGCCAGCAGGTCAAGGGAAGTGGTTCTGCCTCTCTTCTCTGCTCTTGTGAGAACCCACCTGGACTGCTGAATCCAGTTCTGGGACTCCCATCCTAAGAATAATATGGATCTGTTGGAGTGAGTCCTGAGGATGGCCATGAAGATGCTCAGAGGACTGGGGACAGGCCGAGAGAGTTGGGCCTGTTCATCCTGGAGAAGGTTCCAGGGAGACCTTAGAGCACCTTCCAGTACTCAAAGGGCTGGAGAGCTGGAGAAGGATTTTTGACAAGGACATGTAGTGACAGGACAAAGGGGAATGCCTTTAAAATGACAGAGAGTAGGTTTAGGTCAGATATTAGGAAGAAATTCTTTACTGTGAGGGTGGTGAGGCACTGGCACAGGGTTGTCCAGAGGAGCTGTGGGTGCCCCATTCCTGGAAATGTTCCAGGCCAGGCTGGATGGGGCTTTGAGCAAGCTGGTCTAGTGGGGATTGGACCTAGATGATGTTTACGGTTCCTTCCAACCTAAACCTCTCTATGTTTCTATGATCCTGATGGATCTGGATTTCAATCCCTGATCTTTCACTTCATTAGCTATAGAAATCAAGACAATTCTGCTTTCCCTGGTGAGCTGTTACACAGTCTCATTTCATTGCAAAGGGTGCACTTAAAAATATACTGATGAGCACCACGAGACATCTTAATCAATGAAACAGGTAGCAAAAGGTCCTTGGAGCTTGAGCTGTAATTCCAGGGAAAAGAAAGCACTGGACTGCTGGTGAAAGACTCCCAAAAGGGAAACATGAGACATTTGCAATGAAAAGTCTACTTTTCAGATAGGTTTTTTTAATTGGCCTTTAAGTGTTAATCTTCTCCTGCAAGACTATCTCTCCTTTGAAGCACTTGAAATTTCTAGGGGTAGGAATCATAGGCTGATATTTTTGTTCTATAGAAATAAACACCTGGCTTGTGAATGTTACACAAACTCCATTTGTTGTAATACAATCTCCAAAAGGATAAAATAAATCTTTGCCTCTTAAAAATCAAACAAAGGAGGAAAGAAAGAAAGCATCATTCCCCACCTTCCTTTCAGTGGCTCCAGGCTTACCCCTAAAATTTTTAATAGTGGCAAAATAGTTTTGCCTCTCAGCCAAACCACTTCAGTTATGGAAACTGCAAAATGGCTCAGCTTGTCTTTCAAACAGGAGGAGAGTTGGTAGAGATGTCAACTTACAGCATATTTCAGTACTGTTTATGTTTTATGCAGTAAGCAGGAATACTCTCCTTGTGTTCCTGATCACTTCTGGAGGAATAACCTGCACAGTAAAACAGCAGCGTCAGCATACAGGCCATCACAACCACTCTGTTAGAGAAAATCCCCCATCTATCTCTGAACACTAAATTCTTTGCTTTTCTGCTTAATGTTACTCTGCTGGGTAAAAAAGAATTCAAGGCCCAGAGACATATTATTTTTGCGTAATAAGGTTATACATATGGATTCAACTTAGCTAGGAAATGTCAACTTAAGGCTTGTCTTCATGAGGAAATTTACTGTAACTAGTCTACCAGTATAATTATATTGCTGTAGTTCTACTGGTAAAATTCCCCTGTTGAGCCTTATTCATAACAACAGCTGCCTTTATGGTTTATTTTTGTCGACTATGCCAAAAAAGGCCCCTGCTCCAGAAAGGCCACAACAATTTACAGGGGAGGAGGGGAAGGAGCTGTGCCAGTGCAACTGGAGCAGTAGAAAGAATAACAGTCTAGAAATGGCAGTATTTCTTTACACTAATGAATTATTTGCTAAAAAAAAAGGTGAAAAACGGTAAGAAAACTATATTGTACATCAGATATCACTGCAGGTAAGATACATGCCAGTTTCATGCTACATTTCATAGCTTTGGTAAAGGCCCCCAAGCCAGACACAGTTCTGCATCAGCCTCTCTGTGTGCATCCTTTTGTTCTCGCCTCCTCCCCAAATGCTGTTGTGCATTTTTCCCAGGAGTACTCTTTCCCCCCTATTCCATTATAGGAGCAATGCCTTGCAGCCCAGCAACTGCCCAGGGCCCCTTGGACTGACCCTCCAAAACAAATGGGCATTTAAGACCAGTCTCTCTGGTTTACAGTTTGCATCTCAGGGACCAGGGATAGCTGGAAAGCAAAGTGCACTCTTTGCAAAAAGGATTTTAAAACAATTGTCCTTCACTTAGGCAGTGCAAGAATGCTGAGCTAGACAAAACAATGAGCCATCTGTGCACTCTTCCCTCCTTCCCTTGTCTGTATCCTCTGGGCTTAAATCAGAGTTCCCCAAGAATGGCTGAGTCCCCCTTCACCTCTGCCCACCCTGTTTACATCCTGAAAAAAACAGTTTTCTGGCCTATTTTTTTTCTTTTTGTTCTTAAGAGCCCTTGCAAAATCTTCCTTTAAACCTCAGCCCTTTGTCAGGTGGTATCCCATCTACCCAGCTTTGTCAAGTGATCAAAAAATGCCTCCCACCAGTGATCCGTTCCTTGTTTACCATCCCTGGAGGCAGAGTGGCACTCAGGAGCCCTACACACCCCTTTGTCCAAGGAAGGCAATACCATCTGAATGGGAGACCACCAAGATTTGCAGCCCTCTTTTGTTAGCCTGGTGTCACTGCCTATTGGGCCTTGATTCAAAATTGAGATGACAGTAGAGAGGCAGCTGAGTTAGGTCATCACCACGGAGTTTCCAGCTTAAGAGAAACACCAATGGCTCAAATTCAAAAAAAAATTGGCAACTTTATTATCAGGGGTCATTTGTTGCTACCAATTGTAGCCACTGCCTCATCAAGAAACATGCACTATTCTAGTAGTAGTCAAGAAGGCATGTTCCCAACACTAAAAATTTATTGAGGAAAAGAAAAGGGGATTAGGTATGAATAACAGCATTTGGATCTATTTCTTCAAACATTTATTTTGTTAGTATCTCTGTTCCAGGCAGCAAATTGATTAACAAATGTCAACTATCCTTTGATCTCACAGCTGGAATGGCTGCACTGATCAAAAATACTTTTACCTTCATGTCCCACTGAAAAAAAAAAAGCCGACTATTTTTTAATTCTTGATTTTTAAAACATCCTAAACAGATCTTTACCACATAAAACAATCTTTCACTAGAAGACACAGTTTTGATCCCCAGTCACTTCTCTTCCTGGCAGACCGAACTGGCTGGGAGAGCAGAGCCTGCAAACTCTCCCACATCATTCAGCACTAACCCAGCTCAGAGATCAGAGTAAGGAAGCCCTGTCTTGGATCAACTCTCCTCCAATGGGCCAGGCTCATGAATGTGGAAGTTCTGTTGGCAAAAAAACACCATAAAATCACCCAGTTTTAGCACTGTGCCCCTTCCCCTGCATGGCAGCAAGAGGCTCATCCTACCAGGATGTATGACTGGAGTGCAGACACATTACTGAATAGGAAGTGGGGCTGGCCTTCAGTAATGCTCAGCACTAAACCTTCTTCCAATCTTTTTCCCTTTTTTTTTTTGATTGAAAACAGCCCTTCTAGTAAATTCAACTACTGTGCTGTAAATGTTAAATGAATTTCCTTCAATGCTTCAAAAAACCATTCCAAATCTAGTGCAGTTCAAGAGTGGTCTCATCCCACAACCCCTGCACATAAACACAGACCGCAGCAGCACAAAGCAGGCTGCTCTCCATAGGTGGCCTGCATGTTCCATTTCATTAAGGGTACTAACTACCTCCAGCAAATGACATTTGGAAGCCAAGTGCACTCTGACTTGGAGGAGGGAAAATCAGATTTCCCCGTGGTGACCATAGCTTCAGGGGAGGTCTGCCTCCAGCAGTGAAACAGAAGCCTTAGAGGGTTTTGGTGCACTGCAGTCACTGGAGGGACACCCTCAGTGAGGCACATAAATAGGCATGATGCTTGGTTTAACTGAGTTTTTTTGTCTAGGAAATAGAGAACTGAACCCTACATGATCACACTTGTGCATATGCTTCTTTAAAATGTGTGAACTCATTGGACAAATTCAATCAAGTCCTTCAGAGGAAGAATTGTCCCCAAAATGTCACATTTCTGCAAAGTATGTGAAAACAAACAGCCAGACAAAAGAGCAGGATTTACAGGCACTCCCAATAAGCAAGTTTCAGTAGAAGCACACCTGTATTTCTAGACACCGGTGAATCCACTCAGGTGAGATTTCTTAAAAGTACCTTCCTTTAAGAAAAGCTCATTCTAACTCATATCTTTATAGGTATGAAAAAAGTCTAATCACAAGACAAATCCATTAAAAGACAGATTTTATTGTGCTGTGCAGCTATACTCTCTTTCCAACTCTGACATATTCTCAAATAAGCTATCACTGAAAGAAAATATCTTTTTTTTGTCACAGAACTCCCTAATTCCATGGCCCCTCCCTTTGATCTCTGCCATGAACCTTCATCTCTCCCCTCTAAGACAAAAGACCAAATGAAAAAATAAGCATTACATTTGAGGTCATTCTTTGATAGGCAAACAAGACCTGGGAAGAAAAAGGAAGTCCAGGAAATGGTGCCCACCTTGGACTCTCTCTCCTCCAAGTCCTACCTCTTATACCTCTTTCATAAACTGATGCTGATATCCTCTTCAATGTAATTCCCTTTAGCTGGAGCAGAGGCTCCACCTCCAGCAATGTTTCACCTCTCTAGGCAGACATATTGAACTTTACAAATCTTATCTGAAATATGGATCCATCACCTTTCTCTAATTTACTGACTTCCAAAAGGCCTTCTGTTTAATCACATTTTCATGAAAACAAAGAGGGGGCAGAGTCAGTCTCCACTATTTTAAAAGCGTTCACTGTTACCTTGGAGTTTGGTGTAATATTTCAGCAGTGCTTTAGGCATGTGGTTTATAAAGCACTTAGGGACCCATTAAATAGCAAAATTTAAGGCTAAAGGCTGGCAAGCTGAGGGCAGTGAGCTTTTAAATTTATGAAAGGCTAGAGAACTAAGAGGCCACTAAAGTGACAGCTGTCAGCACCACTCCGTTCTATATTCAGGCAGGTTCAAAGGAGAAGCCAGCACGCACTCAAAAGAAAGAGAGCACTCGTTCCAACTTCCAGGCTATTTTCTAAATACTCTTTTCAAACTCCTTTTATACTCAGAAAAAGCCTTCCAGAAAACATCCACCCCTCTGCAAGCCTTGCATTGGTTACCTGATCCAGTTTTGCGCTCCTTTTTCTTTCTCCCAGCTCTAACAAGCATCCTTGCCCTTTTACAAGTTAAGGTCATTCAGAGGATCTATACAAGCAAGCAGAACACAAGCTGGACTGAAGATCTTGAAAGGCTCATGCTTACCCTCACCTTTAATAGGGAGGCACCACCCACAGAGACAACACGTTATCCCGGCATGCACTGCTCCCTCCTGATCCAAATGGAAAGCAGCACAAATCAAAAGGACCACAGCAAGTTGGAACCTGTTGTCTCAGCGGGTGGTACCCTGCATCTGTAATAGAGATGAAGGCAGCTGTAATCTCTCCGGTTTTATGCAAATAGGATGCTGCACTTCAGCTCCTGGCTAGGGGCCAGGAAAAAAAAACAAAACCAAAAAACCCCAAACCCCACCACCATTGTCAATATGAAGCTGATGTAGTAAACATCAAAACACAGTTGGCATGTCTGTGGGATGTGGGAAGGCCACAAATAAAAAATCTTATCTCAATCTATCCATAATTTAAGCCTTATTTTCTATCGCAGCTCTGAATTACAACCCCGCAATTTTAGTACAAATAAGACTGTTCAAGGTGTTTTGGAATTCTATCACATCATGGTTTTCACTTTCCATGCACTTCTTTAAAGTGTAAGGAAAAAGGATGAGCACTCAAACTACAAACAGTTAAGTGGAGATTCAACCTTGGCCTTAGAGCAAACTGAAAACAGAAGCTCATCTGGGAAAAACACATTTTCCTTCTTAGTTCCTGGACAGCCATGCAAACCTGTGCCAGCACAATCTGGGGCTGGCACACACTGTTGCACCACAGTAACACAGAATCACAGAATGGGTAACTGGAAGGGATTATAGTGTGTCATCTGGTCCAACCTTCCTGCTCATGCAGGATAATCCCAGAGCACATGGCACAGGATTGCATCCAGACAGTTTTTTAACATCTCCACAGCCCCTCCAGTGCATTGTCACCCACACAGTAATTCAGTTCTTTCTCATCTGCAGGTGGAACTTCCTGTGCATCAGTTTCTGCCCGTTGCCTCCTGGGTCAGAGACTCCGGAGGGCTGCTGCAAAGGCAGCACTCATCAGTAGCTGAAGCTGGCATTGCTCCTGATGGAGTCTGAGTCCAGCTACGCCTGCTGATGTTGCCCTCCTTATGCACCTGTCCTCCACCAAGGATGAAGTTACCATCATGCTGTAAACTGCAGGAATGATCAGGCACCTGTGCCTTGACCTCGCTGATGGCCAGGCATCAGAGCACAAACCTGCAACTGCCAGCTGAGGCACTGGCTTTGTGCAGACACCCGGGACACGTTCCTTGCTGCTGGCATTGCTGTGGGCAGTTGCTGCCAGCAAGGGGTGGAGAAGAGCACAGGACTCAGAGTCTCCTCTCCCACAATTGCACTGGCCACATGCTTCCTGCCAGCACGCTGCACATACTCACCACTGCAGTGCAGAATCTCTTCAGAATGCAAGAACAGTCCTATTTAAGGGCCTACAAAAGGCCTTACTTTAACCCTGCTGAATAGATTCAAGAAGTTACGCTTTTGTTTTGATTTGAAAGAAGACAGAAAAGCTAAAAACAGAGTATAATGTGCAAAAACATCCTGGAGGGATTTCTGCTGCCACTCAAGTTGTGCAACATACTGAACTGGAGAGACTTATTTCCATGCAAGCAGCTTGGCATGAAATCCCACTGAAAGGCCTGTGGTTCCCTAACGCTGTCATGACATCATGATTTAGGATTTTTAGAGCTATCAGCCCAGCACAGCTGGTGTCATGGTTGCCATTATATGAAACGCTGAGGAGTATTAAATGAAAAAGGTTTCCTTGTTTGACGTTCTTAGATTTCTTCCATCTTATTCTGCAGATTCTTAAAACCAGACTGGTTCTGTAAGCAGAGTATAGCTGATACGTAAGCAGAGCAGGAAACAGTGCTGCTTTAACTGAAAATAAATCTGTCAACAAGGAGGCACCGGGAGAGCTCCACTTCAGAGTTTTCAGGTTCTTATTAAAAAATATAAATTAAAGTCAACATTTTCACATTATTGGCTACATCTGTTTGCTATTCCATTATAAATAAAAATACAGGGGCCTCCAACTCAGTGTTAGTTCACCCCAAAAAAATCAAAAAGTCTTTTTCATTTAATACTGCATTATCATTGTTCTAGACTGTACTGTATTATCACAAGAGGTCCACAAGAAATAAGCTCTGCATTACCCAAACTGGGCAAATAACAAGACCTTTGCCAGTGTACTATCTTTCCCTTTCTAAAGCATGAAGGACAGCAAGGCTATGGAAGCACATCCCTGTTGCAGCAACCTTGCTGACTGTCACAAGCAGATCCAGCTCTGCACTCCACTTTATAGACAGCTGGGAAACCAAAAAAAACCCACAAACCCTTTCCTGTCTCCAGAGGCCAGGGCAACTGAGAAGAGTTCAGTGTCAAACCAGTTTTAAAGGAAATATACCAAAGATCAAACATCACCCACCCCATGCTGCTGCCAACCATTCCACAGCACAGTTTACCTGGGACAGCACAATCACAAAGCCCTTCAAACAAAAAAAGAGACTGATTTTCTTAAATAAAGCTTTATTAAATTCCCTGTCAGAGATCCAGAACCTCCTGAGTGCATAGGAAAATCCACCACATTCCTGCAGTGTGCACCCAGGGCTGGGCTGGTGACGTACAGTTCCCACGGCCATCAAATTTCGAGAGCAGTTTTAGCAAACAGCAATTGCTCTTGGGAGTGAGAATTGCTGGTGAGTGCTCAACTCCTTTGAAAATCTCTCAGCCAGTCTACAGTGCTCACATACCTGGTGGTAACTTCAGATTCAGTGTTTAGGAGATGTGTAGGTCTTGACAGCTCTACCACATGCATAATTATATATTAAGACTTTTGGACACAAAGGTAGAATGAACCTACTCAACAGGACAAATACTATTAAGCTCTATAGCTCCAAGACTGAGGCCAAATTAAAGGTGACAGACTGCAGACAGCTGAGTATCTCAGGGCAAGTGACACAGGAACACAGTGCTGTGGAACTGGGGATGCTGTTCCAGCCACACAGAGAGAAGGGAAACACACACCTGAGTACACACTGTGTACTCAGGGCACGGAGATCAATTTGATGGATCTGAGCAGGTCTGTGCTGTAGAGGTTACAGCCAATATCCCCAAAGCAGCACAGCAATGATGGCTCACTATTTGCTAGCAGTGCCCAGCTGCAGCAGCCTTCATCAGCACAGTGCCGCGGCAGCCAAAGCACACCAGTTCCCTAAGCCTCCTTCCAGGATCACACACATGCAGGACATGGGGGACTTCAGACCTCCTAGAGCATGGCACAGTCTTTGCTCCTGCTTCACTCAGCAGGTCTTGGAGATCACCTGCAGCCTGTGTCTAGAGATGGGAATTAAATTCCTGTGCCCTGCAACCAGCAAAAGGCATGTTCCACTATCTCAATCCAAATTTCCAGACCAAACCGTAAGACAGTATGAACCAATAGGAGGTCTCATGCCATGAAGTTATTTAAAGTTCTGACATTCCACTTATGTGATACTTTTGATCCTCCACTCCCAAGTTTTCCACTAGAGAAGCACAACAGGTTTTGGTGTAGCAGACAGGTTTTGGGACTGAGAAGCTAGAGCATATGCCAGCACCAAGGAGGATGTGTTCTTAGAGAATTTGCTTCTTCATTCATAAAAACACAGCATCCTTTATAACTTCAGCTGAGACCCTCATGTACACTGCCTGCTCTCACCCAAAACCATCAGGAAAGAGTCTGAGCAGAGAACAGTTTCTTCACAGGAAAAGCTCAGGCTGACAGGTCACCAAAGAGAAGAAGTCAGCACAGCATTTACTCCCTCCAAAACTAGTCCCATCACAACAAGATGGGCAAACACAGACCATCTAATCTTGGCAACCTCAGATTTTCAGTGTCAAAGATGAAATATCATGATCTATCAACAAAGGCACCATGTGAAGGCCTACATGGCCACACTAAGATCTCTTGTGGAAGTGAGGGAACGAAGCCTTTAACTTCATTTCTTTCACTTGCCCTACTTTTCCTCTGCCCCTGCAAGTAAAGACTGGGGTTTGTTGTTAGTAGAAGTGTCGGTTAAATGCCCCAGGCAGATCTTTGTGACATTAGGGTCCTGTATAAACTCCAGACTTGTTTTCTGAGAAAGAGTTCTGTAATCACAAACACGAGAAGAAGAAAAAACAGGAGAAACTGCCTTGAGGAATGGGCAAAGTTAAAGAAACTGCCCAACTGCTGCTATTGCAAGAGAAGCACTTCGGTGGAAAAAACCTGGTGGCTGAATCTTAACCAACACAAACAAAAGGAGGAAAACTTGTGTGAACAAACTGGAGCCTTTGCTGCCCCATTCATCAAGGACATTTACCCTGCAACTATAAAACAGTGCAATGACAGTTTCAGTAAACAGTGACAGCAGAAACCTTGTGCCATTTTTGGCTGGTTAAAAAGCCATGTTCACAGCCCCAAAATCGTGACGACTCGGCTACTGCTACTCACTTTAACTGGAGTTAAGGAGTAAGGTCAGCTAAAGAAAGACAAGAATAAGGTTAGCTCATGCTGCCTGCTTGGTCTAATCCAAAGTGCCTGCTAGAAACCATCCATACCAACAACCCAAGTTAATAACTTAATTACTGGAAAAAAGACAGTCAAACAATTAAGAGGTTTAGGCTTCTGTTACACAAATTGGCACTTTACACAGCAGCCACTGGGGTGGCAGTCTGCTGACAGTAACACTGCTGTGCCAGCAGCAGCAAAAATGCCCTTACAGCAGTTTTCCAGAGGAAGGCATTTAACATGCACAGGGAGGGGTCAGGATTTAAGTGTATGACCATAACAGACTACCAAGTGTGAAAAACACAACAAGACAGTTAAAAGAAAAATTTCCAACCAGTTAAAAGAAATTTAAACAAAAACCCACTCAACACTGAAAGGAAATATACTGTATTCAAAGCCTGCAGAGGGGAACATAGAATTTCTTCTACATACAAGAACAGGCATACGTCATCTTTTGTGAGACCAGGGCCAGGGTGTTCTCAACAGAAAACCAGCTGTTCAAATAATATGAGCAGCAGGACAGAGTTCTACCTACACACCCCCAAAATGCAACACAAAACACAACACACAGCTACAGAACTTAAATGACACTTACTCATGTACTCTGTTGTCTCCATACAAGTCACTTAACCCAAAGCTGACGTAATGCCAATGCTCAGGAACATTCAGTGCTGGGTTTCCCAGGTTTCTGTACATGCTAACATAGTCCAGAGGGTCAGGTCCACCCAACCTGCATTAAAACAAGAAAAATTCTTAGGTAAGTTAGTTTACTCAAGACAAATGGTAAGTTTCCCCAGGTGCAACAGAAGGTTGTACAAAGAACTGGTTTAGAACAAAAATTAGAACATTCAAATTACCTCTTAAAAAAAAAAAAAAGAGATTGAGGAGAAATGTTTGGTTAAGTCCTGAAACCTTCAAGCACAGGAAAGCAAAATACATGTGTGCAACATACTAAAAGTGTTTTTAACATTAAAGCATAAAAACCTCTGGCAAATCATATTAAAACTTCCACAAAACACAAAGAAAATTGAAAAACTGTACTAGTAAAAGAGCAATGGCTGTATCTGCACTGCAAGCTCTTAATGCAGTCCAGAGGCACATACCTCAAAAAAGTGATGCTATTCCTCAAAGCAGAATTTGAAACGGCTAAGTTTTGAAGGGAGTAATCCATACTTCTGAACATAGACAAAGTAGTTAAAATGATGGAGGAGAAAAACATTGATTCAGTAAAATAAGCACCAAAACTTCTAAAAATACACCACTTGCATTAACCAAGAATGTGTAAAAAGCACCACTGCACCCTCTGCATCAGCATTAGAATGGGTTCCTTAAAAGAACATAACTCAAAGATCAATGCAGCACAGGCAGGTTATGCTAAGCAGCAATCACCAAAGCCTGCAGCCACCTTTCCCTACAAGGCACAGGGGAAGTGAGGCCATGTGCCAGCAGAGAGCATCCTCCTGCACACACGTCACCTCTGCCCATGCAAAGACAGGACAACTCCCCAGTGAAGGAAGGAAAATGCTGGACTGTTTTGCTGTTTGCCCTTTCAATCATAGAACACCTAGAACATAAGAGGTTATGGCACAGCTGAGCAGCTGTTTAACCATTTCGTGCCTACAACACACTTTGTCTTCAAGTAAAACTCTCAGCTGCTCCGAACAAAAAAATCCAAACTCACACAACACTATTCATTGGAACCAGTGATTCTACACATCAACTCCTCTCATCTCTATTGTCTGTTCAGACCCTGACATGATCATCTGCAGGTTGCAGGGCATGGCTGTGTTTCCTTCACTAGGCCTGTGGGTTTGTGTATCATCATAAGCCATCTCCATGGCTGGACAGATGGAACCAACCCTAGTGACAGTGAGACACTATTTGAAATCCTCTGCCCTCCTCCTGTTGCCCAAACTTGTCAAGTCTGTACAAAACAGAATATCAGCTTGGTGTACTAAAAGGCCCACAGGCTCTCTCCACAGGTTTACTGTGCTGCCTTGCTCCTACTGCTGCTGGCAAAAAAACAGAGCAGCTATCTAACACGACTGACTTTACCTAGGACAGCTTCCCCCCTCTTAAGTCACATAAGGCCATCATGGTAGCTGAGACCAGCTGCAGTTTCTCCAGCAGGTCAGTCAAGGATGCAGCCCAGGATACTGGGGCAGGACAGAGTGGGTGAGCAGCTCACCCCCAGAAGTGTCCATTGCCAAGGGCTACACCAGAACCATGTAGCCTTCTTGTATGACAACCAGCATCTTCATGGCATAAAAGGCAAATTGGTGAGCAAACACGGGGAACACGTCTCAGACCCCAGGATGGAACTGAGTCTGATCTTCAGCAGACACCTGAGAAAACCTGTTCTCAAAGTCTAGCAATAGTTTGAAACACTCAAAAAACAAGTCTTCTCTGACACCCTTTCCTCACCTGTTCTGTTTCACTGGCATCAGGTCACACTGGAGGCTGAGATCTTTACCAGAAACATCCATTCAGGTGGCTCTGTTCAGAGCATGGCACCTATGTCCTGAACAGTGCTCAGTCTCCCAGGAATCCATGATGGAAGCAGCCAGATGGAAACAATTCCAGCCAGGATGGTCACTCACCCTTGAGGAGTGGCAGTGAACAGCAGCAGCCACACACAATTATTACTGCACTGGGAAGACTCCAGAGGGAGGTTCATACACTGACTGGGCATGAAGAGATTAGTCAGTGGTCAGAGCAGTTGTGTGGACTTTGCAATGAAGGGATCACTGCTAAGCAACCAGCATCTCCCACATGAAGAAAACCTGCTTCCAAACTGGGTTTAATAACACTCTAGAAGCCAAACAGTCAATGCTGCAACAGGCACTCTGACGCAAGACAAAGCTCTACACTGCCCTTTTCAGGACAGGGACTGTTCCATGAGTACACGCTTTTCCCTAGGGCTACTCAAACATACTTGTCAGGTCTGATGCAGATGGCAAGTCCTGCCTAGACAGCACCAGGCAAGCCAGACACTTCTCCTTCACTCCTGCCAGCAATCTTGTGTTTGTCTCCAAAGGCCAAACTTCTCTGGGGAACTGCAGCACCGCACTACCCAAGAGGTGGCCACAGCAACGCAGCACCAGGGAGCCCAGAGGAGCTGAGCTCAGTCCTGCCCAGAGTCCACAACCAACTGTTACTCAGTGATCCAGTCACACCATCTTTAGTCGCTGAGAAATGCAGTAGGCTTGGAAGAGACATAGACTAAAATCCTGCAGTGGTGACTAATTAAATTTTGAAAAATACACAACCAAGCCATACACCTATCCCAAAATTGCTGCAACTGCAGAAACATCCAGTACCTGTTTTAAGCCAGCTACGTGCAGCACATAGTAACATGGCAATGGCATAATGCTCACCAAAGGTTAGTCAGCACAGATATTCATCCAGTTTCGGTGGCAGGTTTCACTGCTCTAATGTCGGCACTGCTGTGGTACAACCTCCCGCCCACGGCCGCTGCAGCAGGGTTCGACCTTGTATCACAATCTACATATCAGTACACGCATTCACACAAAGAGCTGGAAGCGTTGGAGGATTTTATTAGGAAGAACCCAACTTCAAAGCCAGAGGTACAGTACAAATTTGTTACATTCTCTATTCATGGAGCTCATTCAGGAGCAAGAAGGGGTGCCTCAGGGAAAACCCTGTATTTGCATCTGCACCAAGAGTCTTCTTTTGACTGATATTATGAGTGCTATGAAGTTTCTATGGAAGGAGAAATGCGCAGCGCAGAGAGGAAAGAGACCCACAATAGAAAAAAAATTGGAGAATTCTTAATTTGTTCGCCCTGAAAAGTCCTTAGAGTATTTTTTGCAGTCACTTCCCAGCAGCTGACAATAGGACTGCTTTTCACAGCTACCTTTCGACAACCCTTCAGAAGTAGTCTGTGAGTCCCAAAAGGCCACAAACCACAGCTCGCTGCACAGGGTTTTGAGTATATGGCCTAAATTTAAGACGTGATAAAAACCCAGTAGTCCAGCCCAAATTATGCCTATTTCAAAATCTATCACAAAGGAAAAAAAAAATTTCATTTTTTTCCCAGCAATTCTATGCAACAACATATTTCAATCTGAGATACTCTACCACATTTTATAATAAAAGTGGACCCTGGATATCAACAGAGAAACTCCATCGTGGTGCATGGCCTTCACAAACACAGCCAGAAACTCTTCCTAAAAGTTCTGATTGAATCCCAAACTCTCTCCCAAGATATACAAATACCATTTTAAAAGACTAGTTCCATTAATTAACCTACATGGCTAAACCCCTTCATGTAATAGGCATAGAATTCTGCAGATTCTCCAACGTTACACAGTAAGGATCTGGTACTATGTGCAAGCCAAAGACTACAACTTCAGCTCCCTGAACAAAATAACCAATTTGCTGTTACTGTGGAGAAATTGATACATATAATTTAAAGGTGATTTGTGTTACAATATTTCTCCTAAGGCAGGGAACTTTGTTCAACAATTTCCTCTTCTAATCTAAACCAGCTAATAGCTGGCAGCCCAAGCGGAGTAGGACAGATTAACAAGAGAGTTGTGGCCGGAGTAGTTCTACCAAGACTTAACAAAACCAAGCTCCAAATTTCACCCAACAACAGGAGAGAAAACTTGTGGTGTCCACGTAGGCTTCACCTCGCACAAGCACTTCCCACACAGGACAGCAGTAGGAAGCTCACCTCTGCAACAGAAGCTCTCAGCTCTCACTGCTGGCTGAGCTAACAGTTGGAGGAACCACTAAGTGGAAAACGCCAGGATAAACAGGCCTTCACGTTACTTCTTACTTGCAACCTGCCATCACTGCCAGCATCAATTTTTTTAGTGTTTGAGCTCCAATTGCAGTGAAACCCTAATCAATCCCTTAAGCTAACAAGCAAGAAGGTTCCTTCCCAAACAAGGGTCTTTGCTAATCTTCATTATAGACCTAAATTTCCCTCAGCCCCCACACATCTTATATCACTGTAGTCAGTATTTTAAGCCGTTGATAGAAAAGAAGTGCTGATGTGACTGGAAATTCTTCATGAGTATCTAAGATTAGACACAGGTGTAAAAATAGACTGATCAGACCACCACCAAAGTACCGATGTACACAGATGACTAAGAAATTATATTTTGAGATCTCAGATTTGCAACATTTTATCTCAGCCCACTGTATCATTTTAATACAATACTCCCCTAAGCCATAAGGGTTAACAAACTTGCTAGAGTTACTTAAAAAACAACACTTCTGTGGACAACTTCAGCAATAGCTTTGACTTTCAGAGCAGCCCACAGGGAGGATGTTAATCTGCTGTTACTCAGGACACTAATTAGATAAACACATACAGGTTGAAATGAACCGTAAATAAAGAATTTGAGCATTTAATAAATTTTTCCAAGTGCTGGCATAAGGGCTGGCCAAATGTCAGGCGAAGCAAACACTCAGGAGTGACTTGATCATGTTCCTTAGCCTCAGAAGAGGGGGCCGAGCAGCTAAACGATAGTAAAAAGCAGAAGGAACTCCTCTTCAAACGGAATTAGACGCTAGACACTTATCTTGACAGCTAAACATCCAAGCACTTCCTTCACGCCACTCTCCCACATAAACAACTGCTGTTGCTGGTGTCAGACACTGTGTCAGCAGAGACACCGAGCAGCAGATTCACAGTCTGTGATAACACATTGCTACGTAAGGCCAAGAGAAGCTGGCACTGCCCCGCGGGCTTTAGGCATGTGTCCGGCCTGGAGGTTGAACAACGGGCTCACTCCGGTCACTGCCGGCCACACTCGAGCCCCAGGCTCCTGGCCAGAAGACAGAGCTCGTGCCTCCTGTCCAGGGGGAAACTCCAGCCCCTCACCTTCTCTGGGAACACCTCCACTGAGTAACATGCACCTTTTTGTATGACCTGCCCCAGCCGGGGCCTTCATCATCACGCTTCGCTCAGGGACCCTCCAATTCACCCTAGAAACCCCAGCACACCCTCCTGTCTTCAGTGCACACCTCCCTAGACCCCTCTTCCTACTGCCAGCACATTCTCCCCAGGAGCCCCTCCAAACACACCCCCTGGGCAACCAACTGGATCCTCAGTGCCTCCATCCCCAGATCTGCTGCATATCCCCAGAACTCCTGCATCTCACCTCTAACTCAGGACGCAACGCCCGGTCCCCCTCCCCTTGCTGCAACCCTCCCCAGCCTCTCCGCCTCACTCCGTGCAACATCCCCAGCCCCAGGGCTTCTCCTAAACCTCTCCCACTCCCACTGCTCCTCCCAAACCTTCTCCTATCCCACACAAGGCGCCGGCCCCACTGCTCCCCCCAGCTCCACGCAAGACCCCGGCCCCATCCAGGCCGCCTCACCAGTACTTGAGGATGGCGGTGACCTGGAGCGGGTTGGGCTGGTCGGGGTAGAGGCGGCGGCACTCGCCGTAGATACCGTGCAGCCCCGGTGGGAACAGCGACGGGAAGGACCCGGACCCGGACCCAGACGCCGAGCCGGACCCCGGCCCGCCCGCGGGGGGCCCCCCGCCCGGCCGCACGCCCTCCATGTCCCGGAGGCGGCTGGTCCCGGCCCGTCCGGTTGGTGCCGAACCCGCTCCGCTCCCGCCAGGCGCTCCCGGCCCGGCCCGGTCCGGCCC
>VXAC01002955.1:14031-44147 GCA_013399225.1 Rhipidura dahli | reverse complement strand
AAAAAAAAAGAAAGAAAAAGGAAGTCGCAGATTCTATTTTTAGAGATCCGTGGTAGAGAGACAGCCAGCAGGGGAACAGGCTGTGCCTCTCCCCTTCTGCAAGGATGTGACCACAGCACAGGCAGCTCCAGGAATTAACTCTGTGCTCTGAGGAGGTGGCAGCAACTGTAGCCCAAAGAGCCAGAGCAGGTGCCAATGTGGCAATACCAGAATGCTGGACCTGCTCACCCTGGGCTTGCTGGGCAAAGCTCCCACTGTTCTCCCAGCTCAGCCCTCCTCTCCTTTGGAGGACCTCTGCTCCTCCAAAGCAGGTCTGGCCCTTATGGTGTCATCAGAAGTGCAAGTTGGGTTTACTCTCCTGCTCCAGCTCCAGCCAACAAGCTGCCATCAGACAGCACCTATCAGCTCATTATCCCTCTTCCGATTGCTTGGCCCTCACTTTGTTGCTCTTTTACTTCTAGAAAATTGGCTGAAGGGGGAATAATTTGTAGAAACCATGAGCAGAAAACTGGGAGCCAACCAGAAATGACATGAAGATTGAGCTCTCAGGCATGGACCAAGAGTGCCCTGGAGAGACAAGCAGATCAGAGATCCCCAGCAGCACTCTCAGGGGTCCAGGACACTCCTTGGAGGGACTTTCCAGGCTGTCCCTTGGACAGGCAGCTCACCCAGTGTGCCCACTTGTCCCAGAAAGAGCAGTGGCAAGGAGCACTGAGCAAGTAGGAGATTCCAGTGCTGTGTCCTGGATCTCACCCAGCACCACATCCTGTTCTCACCAAGTGTTTCTGTTCCTGTCTTGCTCTGCAGCCTGTGAGCAGTTGCAGCTGCAGCCCTGCAGCCGAGCTGCTAGTGGCTCTGTGAGGATGAGTAACGGTGGGTGGCTGACAGCACAATCCACTGGGTGCTGAAGGGGAGAAGAGAGAAAGAGGGAAAATTGTCCCTCTTCTTTTTCACACTGGGAAAATTGTTCAAAATACCCTTTGGATAACACCTAAACACTTATTTTGTAATTTCCTTGACCAGAGCAGAGCTTCCTGGGAATGGGAAGCAACAGAGTCTTCAGTTCTGCCCTGCTCTGCTCATTTGAACACAGAGACTCAGACACCAGTTTCCCACCAGCAGCAGCCCAGCAAGGCACTGGGGTTTCTCTGAAAGCAGCTGTGGCTGTTGGTCAGAGGCCCTTGCTGGGGCTTTGTTCTTTCCCACACCTGCAGTAACTGCTGGGACATGACCTTCAGCCAGGCGGGGTGAAGACCCTGCAGAAACCTTCTGCCCCTTCCCACCTGCTGTGAGACCTTGCTCAGGCTCCAAATGCCAGTCTGGAGAGGCCCAGGGCACTGTCAGGGTGTGCACTGTATCTGCCTGAGCTGCACAGGGGTCTGGATTCAGGGGCTCTGGCCCCATGCAGGGAACTTTGTCACATCCTGTGCCTCTGGCTGAACGGCAGAGAAATTCCTGGCTGCAGCACAGGCAGCCATGAGAATCCTACCCTGAAAGATCCAATGCCGTGCCTGGAGGTTTCTGGTGGCACTTGGGTGTTGTGTGGGTGTCGAGGAGATCCCATGCCCAGGTGTGATCAGCAGGACACAAGACTTAAAGGAGCAGCAGCTTTCTGCAGCAGCTGAGCATGGGGCATGAAGCAGAAAAAGCTCTAAAACAAGGATGGGGGAAAGAAATATTTCTGCCAAGGCAAACAGCACAGGATTGTTCTGCTTTGTATATTAGCAATGCAAAGAAAATGGATGGCAAATTTGTCTTGATTTAAAAGACAAATATCTGCTAAGGAAGGCAGGAAGCTTCCTGGAATAAAAAGAAGACTTCTCCCTCCTAATTATCATAACTTCAAAATTATGGGGCTTTCAGGCAAAAATGTAGAAAAAGGAGTAACAGTTCTTTACTAAAAGTATATAGAGAACAAAACAGAACAGACAACAACACAGTAACAGAAGCTTCTAACCTGCTGAGTACTATTTTTTGCTCTTGGTGTAATTATGACCACAGCTAGAAGGTGGTGCTGGTGGCTCTGGTGGGATAGAGACTGCAGTGGCTCACTCACAGCTGGCAGGGGCCAAGTGAGCTTGGAACTTCCCAGATAGTCCAGGCTGTCACTGACAGGAGATGGAGAAAAGAACCAAACTCACGTGAGCAGTGGATGGTCTCCGTACTGACAAGCTTGGATCTTCCTCGGGTTGTGCAGACTGTCATCAGCACGAAAGGGAAAGAAGGGGGTGCCCCCCTTGCAAACTCACGTGGGCAGGGGACAGTCTCAGTACTGGTGGTTGCCAAAGTCTAAGTCAGCAGTAGGGGCTGAAAGCCTCTGGCTGGAAGCCTCTCCTGCAAGCAGCAGGCACAGACAGGGCGCAGGTAGAACTCCCATCGCTGAGCTGTGGTGCAGAAAGTCCAGGCTCAGACTGCAAGAATCCTGGCAGCACCACGTGACAGCTCCAGGTTCCAGAGCAGAAGAGAAACCCAAGCCAAAACTGTTAAAACACTTCATTCCTTCTCTTCCAAGTGATTCAGTTGGGATGCCAGGGTTATGAGCCACTCCTTTTGTGTGAACTGATTGCTGGCTATCCATCTGCAGGGGAGTCATCTCCTCTCCCTCCCAGCATTGTCATGATGTTAATGGGAAAATTGGCTGAGGAGCCTCAGCCCATAACACAAGGACACCATTGTGACACTACAGGGCCTCATGGAAGCAAGGGGCCATTGTGACACTGAGAGGTCCCACAGAACCTATGGTCCATGGTGATACTGGGTAACCAAGGAGACCATTGTGACACAGTAATGCCCATGGAACCAAGGGTCCATTGTGGAACTTCAGGGCCTTGTGGAATCAAGCAGTCAATTCTGACACTGTGGAAAATCCTGAATCCAAGTGGTCATTATGACACTGTGAAACCAACAAGAACATTGTGACCCTGAATGGCCTAATGGGACCAAAGGTCCAGTTGGGCCTCATGTTCCTGAGGGGTTGCTGTGACACTGCAGGGTATGGTGTAACCAATGGTCCACAGTGAAACTGGGTAACCAAGGAGACCATTGTGACACTGTGGGGCCCCATGGAAGGAAGGGTCCACTGTGACACCAGAGGGCCCCATGGAACCAATGGGCAATTGTGACACTGACACCTCATGGAACCAAGGAGCCATTGTGACAGTGTTGGGACCCATGGAACAAAGGGGCCATTGTGAAACTCTGCAGCCCCATGGAATGAACGGATCATCGTGACACTGGAAAACCTTGTGGAACCAAGAGGCCACTGTGGCATTGTGGGGCCACATGGAAACAAGGGGACATTGCAAAACTGTGAAACTTCATGAAATGAAGAGACCATTGTGACCCTTCAGATCTTTAGTGAACCAAGGGGCCACTGTGAAACTGTTGAACCTCGTGGAATGAAGGGACTGTTGTGACCCTGCCGAACCACATGGAATCAAGGGACCATCGTGACACTGCAGAACCAAGAAGATCATTGTAACACAGTAAGGCCCCATGGAAACAAGAGTCCGTTGTGATATTGTGGGGCCTCATATTACCAAGGAGCCACTGTGACACTGCAGAAGCTCTTGGAACCAAGGGGTCACTGTGACATGCCAGAACCTTGTGGAATCAAGGAGACATTTTGACATTGCAGAACCCCATGGAAGCAAGGGGTCATTGTGACACTGTGGGTCCCCATGGAACCGGTGGTCCATGGTGACACTGGGTAACCAAAGAGACCATTGTGACACAATAAGGCCCTGTGGAACTAAGGGACCATTATGAGACTCTGGGGTCCCGTTGAACCAAGGGGACATTGTGACACATGAAACCAAGGAGTAATTGTGACATTGCAGGAGCTCTTGGAACCAATGGGCCATTGTGACACTTTGGAACCTCTTTGAATTGAGGGGATATTGTGACACTGCAAAATGCCATGGAATACAGGGGGCCATTGTGACACTGCAAAACCTCAAGAAACCAAGGGGCCATTGTTACACTGTGGGGCTCCATAGACTAAAGGGGGCATTGTGACACTGTGGAACCTTGTGAAACCAAGGGCCATGGTGACTCCATGGAACTTAATGGAACCAAGTGGCCATTGTGAAACTGCGAGGCCTGTTGGAACAAAGGGTCTATTGTGGTACTGCAGAACGTCATGTGTTGGGGAAGATGAAATAGGAAAGCCTTATAAATATGATCACTTGGCAAAAGATGCCAAGAACATAGAAACTATGAGCGAGATTGAAATGAAGACAAGCTTTGAGATATTAAGCCCCAGTTACTGAACAACTAGAAAACAATGGCATGGCTGACTGCAGGTAATCCCTTCTTGATGAAACAATACCCTCTGCTTGCAGAAAGGTCCAAGGGTCAGAGCAGACCCTGCCTATTCAGCAGAGGGTCCAAAAAAGCAGTTCTTAGGGTTTAAAATATAACGCCGTATGGTAATGCAATGATTCTTACAGGCTGTATGTAAATGTGTAGCTTGTTCTAGATTGGTTAAGGAAAATCAGAATATTCAACACAGAAGATGATTTATTGTATTGTAAACGGCATCCAGCTCACTTCTTTACTTTACTCGCTTTACTCTCTTTACTCGCTTTACTCTCTTTACTCTTTACTCTCTGCATCCTCTGCGCTCTCAGCGCTCGCCCTTTCCCTGGGGCTTGGACCCCCTCTCTCTCTTCTCTGACCGGCTTTAGGCTGCGTCTGGCAGCCCCTGGCAGGTCTCTTACACCCACACTCTTTAATAATAAACCTCATGCTCTAAGAACTGATTCCAGAGAATTCTCGTGTCTGTCCCGACCGTCCAGGACGAAACAGGACCCCATGAAAACCTACAGTCATGGAACCATGGGACTATTTTGACGCTGTCATGCCCTATGGAATCAAGGGGCCATTGTGACACTGTGGAACCTCAGGGAACCAAGAGTCAATTACTACACTGCAGATCCCAGAGGCCATTGTGACACGGTGGGGCTTAATGGAACCTCTGGGCCAATGTGACACTATGGACCCTCATTGAACAAACGGACCATAGTGACAGCACGGAACCTCAGGAAACCAAGGGAACTGCAGTTCCAAGGAGAACACTGTGACACTGTGTGGCCTCATAAAACCAAGGAAGCCCACTGGGACACTGCAGAATCTCATGGAACAAAGGCATTGTGACACTGTGGGGCCTCATTAAACAAAGGGGCCATTCTGGCACTTTGGAACCAAGGAGAGAATTTTGGCACTTGTCTTTGTTTAAAAGACAAATGTCTGCCAAGGAAGGTGGGAACCTTCCTGGAATGGAAAGATGACCCCCTCCCTCCTTTAAAATTATGGGGCTTCCAGGCAAAAATATAGGAAAAGGAATAACAGTTCCTTGCCAGCAAATATATCTATATATAACAGAACAATCAACCACAAAAAGCCTGTAACAGGGGTTTTCCTACTCGTGAAGCACCACTTTCCCCTTTGGTGTAATTATGACCACATCTGGCAGGGGGCGCTGGTGGCCCTGGTGAGCCGACAGCTGCAGTGACTCCTTGCAGCTGGCAGAGGGAGATGGTGGGCTCTGGAGGGGCAGGGAAGGGGCGCTGATTCTCCCGCAGCTTCAGGCAGCGCTCCCACACAAGCTCAGCAACCTCCTCAGGTGGTGAGGCAGGTTTGGGTGAAGGGGAAAAGGGCCAATCGATCCTTTTATAAACTCATGGGCAACAATCAGCCTCAGCACCATCCCTGGCAGTGGGCAGAAAACAGCGAAAGCAGTCAGATCCGATCCTAGTGCCCAGTTTCAACGTAGCAATACCCCTGGCTAGATACAAACACACCACCACCCACAAGGTGGGTACGATCCCTGAACTGGAAGGGAAGAGGTAACCCTGGCCCAGCCCCCAACCCCCCACAGGGTCCTGGACAAGCTTACATCTCTTGAGATATCCCCCAAGCCACAAAGGGGGGAGGACAGGGGAATAGTGATGATTTCCAGTGCAAATGATTGTGGGATCTGCCTAATGAGCCCTCACCAAGACATCACTGTAGGGCCCCATTGAACCAATGGCCTATCGAGACAATTTGGAACCTCATGGAAGCAAGACGCCATTGTGACACTGTGAAACTTCATGAAATCAAGGGGTAATTTTGATACTGTCAGACCTCATGGAATGAAGGGACCATTGTGACACTGCAGAACCTCAAGGAAGCAAGAAGCCATTGTGACACTGTAGGGCCCTATGAAACCAAGGGGCCATTGTGACACTACAGAATCTGTGACACTGAGGAACCTTATGGGACTAAGGGGCCACTGTGACATTGTGACATGGAACCAAGAGGTCACTGTGACACTCTAGGTCCCTATGAGTCCCTATGGCACCAAGGAGACCATTGTGACATTCTGGGACCCTTTGTAACCAAGGGTCCATTGTGATCCTGCAAAACCTCATGGAACTATGGGGCCACTGTGATACTGTCAGTCTAAGGAGAACACTGTGACACTGTAGAGCCTCATGGAACCAAGGGCCATTGTGTCACTGCAGGGTATCATGTAACAAACTGTCTTTTGTGGAACTGCATAGCAAAGGGGACCACTGTTATGGGGCCCCACGGAACCAAGAGTCCATTGTGAAACTGTGGGGTCCCACGGAACAAAGGGGCCATTGTGACTCTGTGAAACCAATAAGACCCTTGTGGTACTGTGGGGCCATATTGACCCAAGAGTCCTTTATGACACTGTACGGCCCTATGGAACAAAGGGGCCACTGGGACACTGCAGAACCCTTCCTCTGGTGCTGCCCCCAACCTTGGCCCTGATGGACCCTCCTGTGCACCCAAAATTCCCCAGGGAGGGAGAGGGACAACCAATTTCCTCTGTCCATCCCTGCAGCCTGGTGGCGGCCAAAATGGGTGGGGCCAAGGCAAGCAGGACTCTGAATTTGCTGATAAATGTGGGTGATTAATCTAATTAAAAACCTGCTTCTCAAGGGGGCGGGGGGCAGTCGGGGTGACTGTGGGCAGGGTTATGCCAATGAGGTGCTGGTGTTCCCAGATGATTTGGTGGAAGAGTACAGGGGTGGAGCAAATGCAAATTGCAGAGTGCAAGTGACCAATCAAGATGAGGCAAAGAGCGAGGAGGGAGGGGGGTAGTGGGTGGGGTCCAAGAGCAGGATGGGTTCATGACAGGAGAGGGTGGAGTTATGTTTCAAAGGGAGGTGTGGCCATGCAAATTCCTTTTAGACTGTGGTGAAGGGAATGCTGGGAAAGCTCAGTGGGTTGCATTGCAAGGGTTTGGGGATTGTTGCAATAAGAGTGTGGGTGGGAGGTGTGGGGTGACTGTTGGAGGAAGTGCGGGACAGGGCATGAGGGCAGTGCAGAGGTGGGTATGAAGTGCATGAGTGGTGGGTGGGGTTTTTGCTGTTGTGGGTTAATGGTGCCAGGATGCCAGGCACCCAAGAAAAGCCACTTGCTCACTCTCCTCTGCAGCTGGACAGAGGAGAGAAAATTTAATGAAGGGTTCATGAGCTGAGATAAGGACTGAGAGAAAACACTCAACAATTACCATCAAGGGCAAAACAGGCTCAGCTTAGAGATATAAAGTGAATTTATGACAAACAAAATCAAAGCTGGATAATGAGAAGTAAATTAAGCCTTTAAAAAACACCTTCCCCCCACCCCTCCCTCCTTAGCAGCTTGACCTCCTACCCCAGCAGTGCAAGGAGACAGGGAATGGCGGTTCTGGTCAATTCATTACTGATAGCTTCTCCTGCTGCTCAGGGAGAGGAGTTGTTCCCCTGCTACACTGTGGGGTCCCTCCCATGGGAGACAGTTCTCTGCAAACTTCTCTGACATGACTCCATCTCAAGAGCAGCAGCTCTCTGCAACTGCTGCAACATGAGTCTATCCCACAGGCAACAGCATCCCTCAAACTGCTGCAGAGTGGGTCACTCTTCCACAGGGTGCAGTCCTTCAAGGACAGGCTGCTCCAGCCTGTGGCCCCTCTCTCCACAGGTCGCCCTCAGGATCACAGCCTTTAATAGAAGGCATCCACCTGCTCTGGCGTGGGGCTCCTCCATGGGCTGCAGATGGATCTCTGCATTTCCATGTATCTCCATGAACTGCAGGGACACAGCTGCTTCACCATGGCCCTCACCACAGGCTGCAGAGGAATTTCAGCTCTGGCTCCTGGAACACCTCCTCCCCCTCCGTCTTCACTGCCCTTTGTGCCTGCAGGGTTGTTCTTCTCACATGTTCTCATCCCACTCTTCTCTAGTCCCAATTAAAACTGTGCCACGATCTTTGTTTTGATTTCTTCCTTAATCTGTTATCACAGAGATGTTACCACCATTTGTAATGACCCTGCCTTGGCCAGCAGCATGTCCATCTTTGGAGCCATGAGGCCTTGGCTCTGCTGGACATGGTGGAAACTTCTAGCAGCTTCTCACAGAAGTCACACCTGTGGTCCCTCCACTACAAAAAAATCAGGCCATACAAAACTAATGCAGTCAGGAAATGTGAGTGGAACAGGGCCAGAAATGTGAGGGGGGAATGGTGGGGGTAACAGGAGAGGAAAAGGGCAGGAAATGAAAGGGGCAAAAAGGTGGGAAACATTAGGAAAAAAGAGAAAATGGTGGGAAAACTAATGTGAGCAAAAGGGTCTTTTGTTGTGGGTCCTGTTAAATGCAGCAGCTTAAGCTGTTTCTTTGTTGCTGCACCATGAATAAATGGCTTTATCGAATGAGATATCTCAGATTCTGCCATGGGAAACCTCGGGTTGAAGCAGTGAGAACACCTGGTGTGACTGTGTGAATGGGGGCTGTGGGGACTCAAGCGTGGACCCATTGGGTCGCTAAAGTTGCTGCCATCAAGGGGCCCCAGTCCCAGCAGTTAAAATCTCTGCCTTGGAAGTTTTTCCAGAGTCTCAAGAATGGTCACATGGGATTGTTTCCTTAATACTGCCATGGCCACAGGAAGTCCTTGCACCATTGCTTTTGGTTCAGTTCCCTCATGTCCTGCCTATTTACTAATTTCTGTGTTCCAGATTTCCCTTTGCCCAGAGAATCCTTTCTAATTCAGCAATCCTGGAAATAACTCATCTCTGAAAAACAGAGGTGGGGAATTCACAAGCAGGTGGACCTGTGGGCACTATTACTTTTCTCTTCCCTAGATTTCAAGTCCTTTTCCACTAAGAGTTTGCTCTAGGAAGGAGTCTTGACCTCTCTCCTCGGGCTCCAGTCTTCCTCCTTGACATGGACACTTTTTTCTTTTTCAGCTTTTGTCTGTTGAAAGGAATCTCAGCACCACTGTGAACCCTTCTAAACATGGGCTTGGAGCTCCTGTGCTGCTGGTGAGGAATATTGAAAGGAGTCCCACAGCCCTCCTCACTGCCCTGTCCTCCCATGGGGGAGAGCCCAGGCTATGTTAATTGCCAAGTGTTCCTTAATGAAAGAACTTTCCCAGCCAGCATCCCAGCTGGAATGAGTGGGGGCAGGAGAACAGCTGGCCTTAGAACCCAGCAGATGGGATCCAGCAGAGTCCAGGCTGTCCTGGTCTGTGCTGGGAAAAGCCCACTGCCAGGGCAGCTCTGCACCCTGGGGTCCTGGGAATCTGCATGGGGATGGGAAATACAACAAAGAACTTTCTGGAGGCCTTTGGAAGTGGGAATTTCTGGAGGGGTGAGATTGTGCTGGGCCCTCATTTAAAACAAGCCTCTGGATCTTCTGTCTAAGCAGGGTTTTGTTTCCAGGTAGTGTGGGGAAATCCTGGCACTCACCTGCACGGGAATGCCCCTGCCTTTTGCCCCTGTGGGAAAACCATGAAATTTGGTTGTTCCTGCCTGCAAGAGAGGTTAAAGTGAAAAACATCAATGGCTTGCCACAGGAAATGAGAGAAGCTGTCACAGACTGTCCCCCTGCCCATCTATGGTAGCCTGACACGAGGATGAGACTCCTCCTTTAGAGGACACAGACAAGAAGACGAGCCCCAGAAGTGATGGGCTATGTCTTGAAAGCTTTCCTATGCAAACATGAAGAACACCCTCTGTCAGTGCTGAGAAAGTTTTTAGCTAGAAAACCTCAGCTCTATAGTGTTCTGTGAGAACTTTCTTTCCCATATACTCTAGCCAAAACAATACTACCGTTTTGTGAGCTTCTTGCACCTGCGCACTGTTTTTCTGAGATGAGATTATTTCGGTTAGGAAAACTTCTTTCTGCTATATGCTAGATTTTGGATTAGCCTCTTAGGGGGTGGCTAGTCCACAGAAACAATGGATTTGTGACATTTAGCACGTTTCACGATCTACCTTATAAAAACCCTTCTGAAAATTAGTAAAGCACGAACTTCCGCCATCCCTTCTCTACCTTGGAGTCGGTGTGGTTTTTTCTACATACTGCGACAACCCTCTGCTAGAGGAGGACATGTCTCAAAAAGGGACATCACTCTGACCAAAGTCACCCCACCCCGAAGGCCAGGCCTCCTTCCGTGCACTGCAAGGGGTTATGCAGGTAACGTACTCTGGGAAGAGACCTCGATTGGCCTCACTTCTCTCTGCAGTGACAATCACATCCAAGGGCTCTGCAGCACCACATGGGCTTTCACAGGGAGGTTGCTCGGGCCTCACTGTGCCCCTTCCCCTCTGCCACCCCACACAGGGATTGTTCTGCCCTTCTCCTCCCAAAGCCTCCCCTGGTAGCTCTCCTTTGTGCCTGGAAATTCCTTAACAAGTCAATTGGTTCTTCAGGCTTGGCTCGGGACTTTGGCTTTGCCTCTGTCAGCACATGGCAGAGCTGCTCAGGGTGGGAAGGAGCACAGGAGGTGTATATTCGGGTCTCCTGCTGAGAGCAGGGTGTGACCTGAGGACCAAGCTGAGCACAGAGAAGCTTGTCTCCACTGGACCCTGGGGGGAGGGGGTGTCACACAGCAGACTCCTACAGAGAGGAGTCTGCCGGGAGCTGACAGATGGGTGAACAGTGCGTGATCACCCCATAGAAGGACATTTAGAAAGGGTGTTTTGATATCTGAGATAGCCTTACTAGATGTGCCTGACTTTCAAAAACATGGTGTTTGCTTCCCTTGGGGTATCTGTTCCTCCCTTGAGGTTCCTGTTTACCTTTTAGCATATATCAGTAGTTGCTATTTCTGTGCAGCACAAATGCAAGTGCCCTTCTTCATGCTGGGAACAAACCCCATTTTGGCCAAGCCCAACACAGATACAAGTAACAGTGCTGGCAATAAAGCCCCCCACAGCACGTCCTTGGGAGATTATTTGGATTTTTCCTTGTTTTTAACGCTAATAAGGCTATCTCAGATATGAAAAAGCTCCAGATAAGTGCATGAAAAGGACAGGGCAGATATAAAAACCTGCAAGTGCCTTTCAGAGAAATTGGATATCCAAGTCATTCTGAGCAAGAAAGGATTTGGATCCCACTTGATCAGCATTTTACATGTGTACCACAGGTCACAGGAGGTGAAAGTCAGCACAACATCCCAAGCACTTGGGACCTCAAGAAAAAATATAATTTCCTATTTGACTGTCAATTTAATGAAGTGAAACATGGAGTGCAAACAGGCAGGAAGGGTGAATACAAGGGAATGGAAGCTGCAGAAGCTGTGGGTACATCTCCTTGGCCCAGGCTGACAGCTCCTGGTGGTTTCTGTGTGGAGGGGATGAAGCATGTCTCATTCAATTTTTTCCTTGTCCCACAGCTCTGAACTGCCCTTATGTCCCTGCTGCTCAGTATGGGACCTCTGGGGACACATGGGAAAGGCTGAGAGAGCCCTTGGGCTGTTCCAGCTGTGCCACTCTAGGGGACATGCAGCCATGAGGTCAAACCAGGACACCACTTTGGGGCAGGTTAGAGAAGGGCTGCTGGACCCCTGTGGCTGCTCAGGCCAGCACTGACCATCGTGCTCTGATCTCCCCCTCTGACAGCAAAGTGTCCTCAGGGAGGAAGTTCTGGGGCTGTGCACATTCACCACAGCTGTATGGGCTTCTCTTACTGACAGAGCTGGGCTTTGCAGGGCTGCTTTTCTCCTCATGGCTGCAGTTCTGCCAACTGTAAGAGCAGAGGAGGCTCTCTCAGGGGCAGGGACTGACCATCAGGGCACTGCCAAACGTCTCTGACCAGAGCCCAGCCCTTCGTTTCTCTGTTCCAAGGGAAATGCCATTCTGTGTGAACTGGGAAGGACCAGAGTCTTTCCTCCCTCCCAGTTCACAGCTGATACTGGGAATATCATGGGAGAAGAAACAACAGGAAAATGGAGGTGAAGCAGCATGTTCTGACCCCGCTTCCTTCCCACCCTGAGACTCAGGATATGTCAACTCCCTTTCCCCTTCTGACTCAATTCCCGTAAGAGGGCTCAAAGAAACGATAGTGAAAGTATGCAGCTTCAACAGTTTAGCCATAAGGAAAGCAGACCTGTGTATTTCTCTTTTTTTATTTTTCCTCTCACTCACCCCCTTTGTTAATCCCAGCTCTGGACCATCCATGGAGCAGGACCAACGCGGGATCTAAGGACTGGTGATATTCTTTGTTCTCTTTTTCTCTTTTCCTCCTTCATCTCTCTCCTCCCTTGCTTTGTCTGGACAGAATGTGGCTGTCACATTCTACCCCATACTCTGCAGCAAAGTTTGCCATGGGAGTGGGAACCTGTGGAAGTGTGTTGTGGTTTGTCATCCAGAGCCTTTGAGAAGTTTTCTGTGGGAACTGGGAGCTTATTGAAGTGTACTGTAAAAATTGAGGGCTTGTTTTGATAAATGCATTGTAAAGTCTTGATAAATAACACAGAGAAATTTTCAGCTCCCCTGAAGCTGCTGGATAGAGCTTAAAGACTAATTAGCAAAAAAATAAAAGAATGTAAAGTATGCACACAGGATGATGAACATGGATGGGACCAGTGGAGAAACAGATAAAGAGAACTACAGTGGGTTTTTTTGGCAAGTCATGTAACAAGAAGCAACAGCACATGGGCAAAGAGAAAGTTCAAGGAAAGATCACATTTAACATTGAAACATTCAGTGGTTTTGACCACCAGAGACTCCTTTAGATGACCTCCAGGAACATAAAAGGATTTCCAGCAGGAGGCAGAGCCATGCAAATCAGTTATAGGAAAATTATGTTTATGTATTAGATAAAAAGCTCATTTTAATGAATGTTTGATTATGATGGATAAAAACCCTGTTGTAAAGTTGTCTTGTCCCAGATTGAGATGGGGGGATTCTAAAGATTCCTAGGGCAAAACTAGACACAAACAAGGTCATGTCCTGTGAGCCATACATGGATAAAAGAAAAGAAATGGCCCTAACAGAGGGAATAGAAAAGACAGAGAAAAGAGTGAATGAGTGAGAGAGAGACAGAGAGAGGAGGAGTGTTGCTGCCATGGCATTGATACGGTGCTGGGAGCGCACTGTTCATGTTGGATGGCAAGTGGAGGGTGGGTGCAATTTTAATGCTCTGTTAACAGCATGACTCTGCAGTTGACGGACAGCAAAATGCTCAGTAAGCGATGCCAGGCTCAGGCAGGAGACACGGCAGCAGCAGTAAAGATGGCAGGGAGCAGGGGCTGCGGGCAGGATCAGAACAGTGGTGGCTGAGGAAAAACTGGGACAAAAGTGAGGAGAATCTGAGGGCAGGACTCAGACAGCAGTGAGGAGGATCTGAGGGCAGGACTGGGACAGCAGTGAGGAGGATCTGAGGGCAGGATTGGGACAGCGGTGAGGAAGCTCTGAGGGCAGGACTGGGACAGTGGTGGCTGAGGGCAGGACTGGGACAGCAGTGAGGAGGATCTGAGGGCAGGATTGGGACAGTGGTGAGGAGGTTCTGAGGGCAGGACTGGGACAGGGGTGAGGAGGATCTGAGGGCAGGACTGGGACAGCGGAGGCTGTGGCAGGGATGGTGAAGCAGAGCAAGGAGGCAGTGAAGGCTGGGCAAGGAGGCCTGGTGAAGAGTGGGCAAGAGGCAAAGCAAGGGCTGAGGCCAGGAGTGAGGCTCTGTCAGGGCTTGGAGGCCGTTGCTCATACACTGTGTAGCCTCTCCCATGGTCTGAGAGGCTGACTGTCTGAGGAAAATAATTCGGTTGCCTGGAGAGTCTCCCTCGTGGTAGAGGCTTTCTTCACCATGATAAGCTGCCGGGAGAAATATTCCCCAGAGACAGAGCCTTTCTCTGTGCATGCACTGTCACATGCTGCCAAGCAGTGCACTTGGTACCTCCAAAACACATGCAGCTTTTCCAGTAGTTTCCACTGATATTAGAAAAAACAGATTTATAACCAATAGTTCAAAATAAAATCCAAACAATGTCGAGGGATTATTATTCTAAAATTAATCAGTCCTGTGGGGCTGAGGGGGGGTCTCTGGATTTTCTATGCCAACACTGGGACTTCCCTGGAGAAGCCCACAGATCCCCCTGGATTCATTTGGGACACAGGCAAGATACCATTTTGATAATAAGGTATTCTTTTGGGAATCCTGCCCACAAAAGGTATCTGGAATTTGATATTTTGAAACTAGGTTATTTTGATATTTTAGAAATTGGTATTCTGGTATTTATTTTGAAACTGGATTCTTCTGGTGTTTTGGAACCTGGTTCTCTGATACTTTGGAATTTAGTTTTCTGGTATTTTAAAACTAGGTTATTCTGGTAGTTTGGAACTGGGTTGGGGTTTTTTTGTTTGTTTTGTTTTGTTTTGTTTTTTGTATTTTGGAACCTGGTTATCTTGTATTTTGGAACCTGGGGTTTTTTTTGAATGAAATAATTTATTCTGTCATTATAGGTTTGGATCAATCTAAAGGAACCCACAGGGATGGTATATTTTGAAAATGCACAACTTGGATGTATATTGAAATACTGAAGGAAGGGTGGTGGAACAGCTATCAGGGAGAATTTAATTAAATATTGTAATCAATCGTAGCCTTTGAATAAATTAGAGTTGGAAGAAAAGTGGGCACGAAGTGGTACCTTAGACTGTAACACTCTGTTACAACTAATGCTATTCTTGCATTGAAAACAAAAATAGGATGAAGTTATGTATGCTGATATTTTTTTTCTGCTTTGAGAAACCACCCTTCATGGCAGCAGGATTTTGGTATTAATGTAGCACCTTTGATAGCTTTGTTTTGGCTTTGAAGATGGAAAATAGGGAGAAAAGATTAAGCATTGCTATTCTATGTGTAGCTTGGGACAAGTGCTCTAAACATTTAGACAATCAAGAAGAAGAAGATTTAAATTTAGCTGTAAGTCCAATGTACAGAGGACCAGGAAGGCCAGCTGGAGGTGTAGTTAAAGAGGCATAAAGATAAGAGAAAATTCAGGCAGAAGACTTGAGGGTGGAGAAGGCTTTATCCCCGTAGCAGGTAGGATGTGGGGAAAGGAAAATGATATAATAATAGCTCCTCTTTGACAGGCAGCAAGATATGACAGCCACCAAAACTAAATAACAGTGCCGAGACCTAACTGTTGAATTGTTAGACTTTTTAGCATTAAATGTATACTGAGTATTGAGGAAGAAGGCCCAAGTGATAATCTTTCTGGATTTTGAAATTCTCCAAGGTCAAAGGAAACTATGTGCAAGCCACAAACTGTAAGAGAATTGTGTGCCTTTCTTGGAATAGTCAGGAAGTAGATCCAGTAATTACAGGTCCAACATGTAAAGGATTTTTAAAAACTGCGCATTAAGATTTTATTATATGGACAGATTGTACTTGGGCTGCATTCAAACAATTTAAGAAAACACTGATGAGGGTCTGTCTTTGGGCTTGCCAGATCCCATGAGAACTTTTGAATTATTCACTTGTGCCAAGGATGGCCCAGCTTTTTGCAAGCTGTCACAGATACAGTGCTGTTGATTCAGGAAGCTCCTAAATTGACTCTGGGACATACGCTGATGGTCTGTGTACCGTGTGTGGTACAGATGGGCTTGGAACAGAAGGGGTGGCACTGGCTGCTCCCAGCTGAATGTTCAAGGACTAAGTCGTACTTGTGGGCCCCCAAAACCACCTCTACTGTTAATCCTGCTTTGTTTCTGTCAACCAGCAGAGTAGAAAGTACTCCAGAACATGATTGCTTACAAACAACCCAAGAAGTTTATTCCAGCCCACTGGATTTAAAGAACAGTCAGATAGAGAACCCAGATAGGGAATTATACATGAACAGAAGTAGCTTTGTTTGCAATGGGAAATGCATGTCAGGTTTGCAGTGACTACCCTGAGCGACGTAACTGAATCTAAGGCTCCAATGCCAGGTATTTCAGCACGGAAGGCCAAACTAGTTGCTCTAACACAGGCATTGAAACAGAGAAAGTAAACATCTGGACGAATTCTGAGTATGCTTTTGGAGTAGAGCATGCCCACAGAGCAATCTGGAGAGAGAGGTTTGTTATCAGCACGAGGAATGTTGATCAAATATAGGACACAAGTATTACACAAGGAAGCAGTACAAAAACCAGCAAAAGTTGCAATAATGCACTGTAGAGTATACCAGACAAATAAAATAGGGTGAAAATATGTAAATTACTTGGCCAATACAGCTGCTAAAGAGGCTGCAGAAAAGGGCATCTGTGTTTTGGTTCTGCAGTGGGAGATTAGCCTACCAGACATTAAACCAGAATAGAGTGCAAAAGATTGTCAGTTAATTGAAGCATTATATTCTAAATTTCTCCCCTTTGGATGGGCAGTCACTGTCACTGCACAAGAAATAGTTTCTAAGAAAATAAAATGGTGATAAGGGCTGTGAAATCTGATAACTCCCCAGGGGATTATTGGCAAATTGACTTTACAGAACTGCCACATAAAGTGAGCTATAAATATCTTTTAGTCTTAGTGAATACATTTTCTGGATGGCCTGTGTTTCCCTGTTGCACCAATATGGCAAAAGAAGTAGTGAAAATATTGCTAAATCAAATAATTCTGCACTTTGTAGTTCCTCTAGGAATGCCAGCAGATAGAGGGCCTCATTTTATAGCAAGAATAGTAGAACAGGTCAGCAAGGCCCTGGAAATTCAGTGGGATTTACACACTCCATACTGGCCATAAGCCAGCAGAAACATAGAGAGTATGAGTTATACTATTAAGCTGCAACTCAGTAATCTGTCAAGAAACCACACTGACTTGGGTACAGGGGCTCCCAATTGCTTTGTCAAGAACTAGGATCCAACCCACGGGCACAGGAAAATTAAGCTGCTCAATGGGCAATTCTATCAAACCCCACACATCCCAGGGGATGTGCATGTTAAAGGTGGGGCAGACATCAATAAATCCCTCATATCTTTAGGCAAAACATTGCAGGATTTATGACGGGCAGCTGTCATCACCAGAGTGATGGGACTGGATACAGCAGCGCAGGAATTCCAGCCAGGAGACTGGGGTACCTCAAGGACTGGGGTCTGGCATCTCTCCAACCAAAATGGAAAGGACCCTACCAAGTATTGTTAATCACAGACCCCGTGGTAAAGCTGAACAGCAAAAAACCTTGAGCATGCTATTCTAGAATTAAAGAAAAAGGTGTCAGCTCTCTAGAGAACTGAATTGTGGTCCCCAGCCCAAATAAGATTGAGGAAAAATAATGAATAATGTAACTAAAATATTACTTATATCTGTAGTGTAAGTAGTACCTTGATATTCAACTGAAATCTTTGTTGGCAAAAAACCACTTTTAGAGTTTCACCAAGGGATTGGTCATGAAAACTCTTATGAAAATTTAAAGAATAAAGTAGGTAAAATATTAAATGTAACTAATTTCTGGATGCATTCTCAAATAATGTTGGGATGAATGTGGCTCTGCAGAACCATATGGCCTTGTATTATCTGCTGGCTGGCCAAGGAAGAAGGTGTGCTATTATAGGACAGGAATGCTGCACTTATATTAGCGATGGGCTGTAAGTCCAACAGACAGTAACCAAGAGAAAGAGCAGTAGAAGAGTGGCAGAAAGAAGAAAATTCTTCTTGATGGGATTGGTTTATTTCAGGTCTAGCAAACTGGAGACTGCTATGAAATGCATTTGTGGACTCATTGTAATCATTGTAATGTGTACTTGCTTGTATTCAATGTTAGAGCTGTTCTAACACTTTGTGCTGGAAAATGAAGTACTGAGACATAGTCTCAAGAAAAAGGGGGACTTGATAAATAAGTTAAAGAATAGAAATTTTCAACTCCCCTGAAGGTGCTGGATAGAGCTCAAAGACGAACGGTCAAAAAAAAAAAAAAAAATTAAAGTATTCACATAGAAGGATAAATTTATCTGGAGCCAGCAAGGAAACAGATAAAAAGGACTACAGTGGTTTTGGGGCAAGTTATGTAACAAGAGGCAACAGAGCACGCAGAAAGAAACCATTCACCTTTACTATCGAAGCATTAAGTGAATACAATCACCAGAGACCTCTTTAGATGACCCTCCAGGAGCATAAAAGGACTTCCAGTATGAGGTGGATGTATGGCAATTAGTTCTAGAAAGTGATGTTTTTGTAATAGATGGGAGGCACATTGGAATGAATATGTATGATTATGACAGATAAGTACCTTGTTGTAAAGTCTCACCTCATACACAGAATAAGGAGAGATCCTCTGTGTATCCTGCACAGGTAAAGAATTCCTGCTTTCTAATGCCTCAAATTGTGTTAGAAAGTTTTTTTTCTGGATGATTTCGATATCAGTGTGGCTTGTTAGCCAACACTTTTGCAGTCTAAACTGTGTGTGTTTTCTGGAATTGAGGCGACTGTGCCATAAAGCACAAGAGCTCCCTGACAGGAAAGCTTCATCTAGAGCATCTCTGTCATCCACAAGTCAGGCTTCATCATAGAATGATATCAAATTAGTTAGAGACCTTTCCAAATAGCACATAATTCCTAGGGCAGTGAGAAATACTTCTGGCACAGTCTTTGAAGGAAGAAACAGCTGGCAAAAATGACACCAAGAGGAAAGTGCAGAGGGAATCCAAGAGGTCTTCAGTTCATAGATGTGATCTTCTCCATAAGTAGAATTAGTCTCATTTCAAGCTGATTTCTCTAAAGGGTTACTTGTCAATTCCCGGGGAAACCCTGCCTTCATTACCTATGTAACCTGTCAGGAAAACATCACTCTTACAGAGTCCATGATCTTCAGGCAGAGCCACACCCGGAGTTAATCCCTGCTGTTTAATTCTTCATTTCAAATTCTCTGTTCAAAGTCAGTAACAACATTTCAGTTTGATTCATAGATTGAAGGCCTGGAGATCATTCTTACCTCACAACAGGTAAAACCCAGGTTTAATTTTGAAAGAAGGCTCTCACATCTTATGGGCATGGAGCAGGATCTCTGCTTGTCTTAAACTTCTCAGTGCCAGAGATCCATTTACACCAAATTGCCTACAACGACAACAGAGACGTGACCTTCAGGCATCAAAGTGACTTTCTGGGCACAGAAACACTGTAACTGAAACTTTAGAATCTGATTCTTCTGTTCATTTCCCTTCCCTTCTGCAGCTGGAAATTTCTCTGGCAAGAGGAAAAGTACCTGTCCCATATCAGTGTTCACCTTTGCTGACTAAGGCAGGTAAGCAGCTCTCTGTTGTTTCTTTCTCTCCCGAACAAGTGGTGAATGTGCTCCTGCTGTCAGAGTGGAAAGGAACCACTCTCTTCCCTTCACCCCAGCTGTGCACACAGAGCCAAGCAAGCTCTTCCCATCCCCCAGGTCTCCTCAGGCAAAGGTGGCAAGAACTGGGGGCATCAGCAGCACAGCTGTTCCCAGGAGGGCTGAGGGAGGAATTGAAAGTGACAGGGAATGGTCATTTAGGGGAAAAGCTGAGATATGGACTGTCCCTCAAGGTCTGGTGTTTGTTTACCAAGGATGGTTCTACTGCCTTTGGTGTCCAGAGCTGGCTGTGCTGTCCTGCTACAGCTTGGAAGGGGAGGCTGCAGAGCAGAAGAGAAGGGTGGAATTCCCCCTCTGGAAAGGGCTGTTGGGCCCAGAGACCCCCTTGGGGCAGGGCCTTGAGGCAAAGTAGGGCTGCTGATAACGCTGGAACTTCCTTTTCAGTAAACAAGGCTGGTTTCAAGTCTGGCCACTTGGAACTGTTTCCTGTTGGAAACTGTAACAGTGTGAAACTGTCTTGATTTTATGGTAACTCAGGATGATAATAACTCCCAGAACACCCAGGGGTCAGTAGCCCCTGCAGAAATGTGAATAAGCTTAAAATTTCCTGATTAGTACCTTGAAAGATTAAAGTTGTCAGTTCATAAGCAGCAAACCCCATGCATCATCTTTGTTTATCAGTTAAATCATTCATCTCATGATTCCAGAGAGTTCAATGATCTTTGCAGATCTCACAGGTGCTGCAGAGTCACTGTCAACCCAACTTCATTTTCTCCCCTTCTGGTGTAACCAGACCAATTATTGCCCTCAGTTAAACTGTGTCCCAGTGCATCTGTTTAGCAGTGCTGAACATGAAGCCTCGGGGGACAAAGGAACTCTGCGTGTTTGGTTCCTGTTGTTTTGAGGTTTTAGGGTTAGTTTCACGTGCCTTCTCTTGAAAAGCCTTCTGCTTGTTTGGGAATGTGGTTTTGGTCTCAGAATAACTGATCACATTAAACAGTGAGGATTATTTTGGGCCCTTCTTGGGTGACAGGAAATTTGTTTGGTCCACGGAGAGAGCCAGAGCCACAGAAGGGCAGGATCTTTAGTGCAGTGCAGCAAAACCAGTCCTGGTGCAGCTTCCTAAATGATTTCAGGTTTGTGCTGAGCTGATGCACTGTCACTCTGCAGCCTGAAGGCTGCCAGGGAGCTGTAACTTCAGGATAGCAAGTGCCATGGGTTTCCCCACCTTTTAGGCATGGGAGGGAGGAAACGGTTTCTTTCTCCCTTTCCCCTATCTCAGAGCATGGAGAGGGAAACTCGAGCAACCTAAACCGAAGATTTAAGCTGGTGTGTTAATTAAGGTGTCCATCAAATTTCAGAGCAGGTAGTGGGGGCTGGGTTGACTTTTCCTCTCTTGCATCTCCTGTCACAACTTCCAGGGAGCACGTTGCACTGAGAGAAGTTCCCAGTATCTGCAGAGGTAACTAAGATCTCTGGAAAGGCACAAGTTTTCTTGAGGTCTGAACTCAACTGTCTAAGAGTGTTGCACCTTCAGAAGTCGCAGCTGGTGACAAGTGCCAAGTGAGAGCTCAGAGGGGTTTGGGACAAGATTTCTCTTCATTGTTCACTTCCCTTCTCTGCCTGTTCTGGGTCAGCTGTGGGATTGTCCCACCCCAGGGACTGCAGGGATGGAGCAGAGGAGATGGCTCCTGTTGGCTCTGGCACTGCTTCTGTCCATCTCTGTCTCAGGTAACGCTTCCAGGAGCTCTTCTGCTCCTTTCTGGGGGATTCCAGTTTGCAGCTATATATAGAGGACATCTACACCCATGGGCAGTTTGGGGGTGAACCAATGCAGAAATACCATGGGCGGACATCAGTGCCAGGAGATGGATTTGCCACTGGGAACGTGTCCCTGACACTGAAGAATGTCCAGCCAGCAGATGAAGGAATGTACAGATGCACTGTGACATCCAGGGACTGGAGCGCTGACACAGCCACCAAGCTCAGCATTGCAGGTTGGAGACTTCCTGGGCTGGGTGGGGAAGGGGGGAAGCTTTCACGGAGGGAAACAGCTCTCCCAAAGGTCACTCATATGCCCTCTCATATGACCCAACACATCATCTCCCCACTCCCAGCAGCCTGTGAGCCACATGGCATCTTCCTTTTTATCAATCCAGCAATCACTGCAGCTTGTTATCTGTGTCACAGCCTGCATTAGCTTTAGGTGTGAATTTCTCTTCCAAAGGTCAGGTACTATTTGTTCTACATGTGTTTAATTAGAGTGACCCTTAGGAAAAAAGACATTGCTCTCTTTTCTTTCTTTTATAATTGTAGTTGTAAGGTCTTGTTAGGATGGCTGAGTAATCTGGTGTAGATAACTATGCTGTAATATTAAAAACATTTTTCTGTAAACATAAAAAAACAAACTAATATTTTCCCCTGCCCTGCTCCATGGGGTCCCACATGCCCCCATAGTTGCACAGGCAGGTTGAGTATTATGTCAGTGATAAGGAGTCGAGAAGGGTACTTGCTTTCATCCCAGCAGCACGGATTTATTCATCCTTCCTTCCTTCCTCTCCAAAAGCCTCATAGCAAATACCAGGAACAAAGGAAACTTGGGGTTTTTCCCGAGCTAGGGAGAAGGTGGGATTAGGGAACGGGGACCAATAGGGAAGCGCTGGGGTGTGGTGAGTGGGCAGAGGCTAACAGCCAACTGGGGAAGCCAACTGGGTAGATTGATATACCAGGAACATGCACCCTGAGAGAGGCTTCTCCGGTCACCCCCACACAAAGCATGATCACTGACCACCACAATAAATCACTAAGTGATTTTTTTATCATGCTGTTTCAGAGTTTCTGATTCTGTTTCAGCCTTAGCTACAGCAGATTCAGCAGATGTGCTGTCCAATATAGTCTCTCTGCACCTGGAACTGGCTTTATTCCTTTAAAGGAGCCCAGGTATCTCCATCAGGAGCCTTCACAGCTGTGTATGTAGTCAACAGTCCTTCCCACTGCTGCTTGAGTGACTCCTCATCTCACAACCAGATGTACACTCAGTTTTCTGTCTGATGAGGATATACTTGAACATCCAAGGCTATCAGAGAAACTAAAACAGCAGAACTCATGCAGTGATAAAGGTGGAGTTTTTTCCAGAGTTACTGAAGGTCTCTGACCTCCACTTGCAGACACAGCACTGTTCTCACCACTGCCACACAGGGCAGTGTAAGAGCAATTTGCGAGGCTTCTTTGAGAAACTTCTGTTCTGTTGAGAACATAAAACCAACTTGTACAAAGAGAAGGGCAGTTTAGAATGTGGGGAATATCCATCGGGAGCTGATTGTGTGAGGGTGGCCATTAGAATCGATAGCACCCAGGCCATCAGTCCTTGACAGTCCATCAGAGTCATAGGTACAATCCTAGTTTGGGGTTACTTGACCATGGCTGGTTGGCCGACCCTTAAGTGGTCCTGAAAAGCTTCATCTTTATTATTTAGAACTGTTTCAAAAGACCTAGGGCTCAAGAAAGTTTGTGAAACAGGACTCCCCATTTGGTTCATGTTGGTTATTTTTCTGATATATCACAGAAGATAACCTTTTATACTGTCCAGATTTGTGTGGCCTAAGGTAGAGCTTTAGCAAACCATTGGCACACTCTGCAATCCCCTTGGATTTGGGATAATAGGTGTATGGAAAACCCATTTAATACATTCCCTTTTGGCCCAATCTTGTACCATCACACTGGTGAAGTGTGATCCATTGTCACTCGTTGTAGAGTCTGGCACAGGGAGACTGGAAAACCAGATACTGAGTGCTGAAAGAGTAGCTTTGGCACCAGCATGCCTGCTTTGAGTGGCAACTAAGAGTCCAGATACCACTTCCACACCTGTTAGTTTGTACTTGTAGCCATATGATGTTTTCAGAGACCCAATACAATCTATTTGCCAAATGCACCAGACTGTTCTGTCACTTCTGATATGTAAAGGCAGTGCCAGATCTTGATGACTTTGTTTGAGTCTCAGCTGGCACTGGGGACACTGTGTGAGCATGCCTTTACCCATTGTCCAGGTCAGTGGCCAGCCTTTGCTCTGTGCTGCAAAAACACAGCGTCTTGCCCAGTATGTCCGAATTCACAATGTAACCATTCACCTAATTGAAACCAATTTTGTGGATCTTCACACTGATCAATTACTCTCTTTTCTAATATTTGCCAGCTGATCCAACATAGTGTTCCAAGAAGTCTGTAAACCCTGGTCATTTACTTGAGCCTGGACCTATTCTATGAGAACTGGTCGAGACTCAGCCTGCAACAACCATTTTGAAGCTTCTTTCTGAAAATCCTCTATTCCATCCTACTGCCAATCTTATGCATCCCACTGACACAACCACTGTGTGGCACAAGCCCAGACAGCGTAAGAATAAATATACAGTGCCCTTCCTTTCTCCTTTACTGCCAGCAACACAGCTTTTCACTCTTCAACCTGTGCGTTTCCTACTCCTTCTTCTAACCCTAACCCTAACCCTAACCCTAACCCTAACCCTAACCCTAACCCTAACCCTAACCCTAACCCTTCTTCTACTACTTCCACTCCTATTTCAATATTAAGAGCAACTGCTCTGTACTTCTATTTACCATTGTGTTTTGCTGAGGCATCAGTGAGCCAGACATCTCCAGCTTCAGAGTGCAAAGTGAATGCATGAGTATCCAGTATAGGACTAGGGATATATGGCTGTTTTAAAGCTGATATGTCTGGAGACAAAGCTATTTAATTCTGATGGTATTTTTGGCCCTTCAGCGACATCCATTTGATCTGTGACCCCGGAGATATTTGCACACCATTTGTGTGTCATGGTACAAAACAGACACATATAGAAAAGCACACGATTCAGTGCATAGAAATCAGCAGAAAAAGCTTTTAATTTTCCAAGGTTTTTATAAGTTAATTCTCAAGGTGTGCTAGGTGTCACAAAGTAATTGGTTCTTCAGGTCAGCCACTCCCCGAGGGACTGGTCCAAATTCTGAGCACGTAAAGGACAGTTGTTTTCCTAACCGAAAACCCATTATCTGTGAAAAACAACTGCAAGGGCAAAAAGTCAGCAGAACAGAAACAGTTTTGACTAGCATATATGTAGAAGACAGAGTTCTCACACAAACACTTGAGAGCTGAAGGATTTCTCTGCAAAAATACTCTATCAGCATCCACATTTGTGCATGGTTGGTGTTTGTGCAATTTCCTGTGGCAGAGCACTGCCTTTCCTAATACTGGCCAACAGATTGAAAGGTCCTTGGATTTTCACAGGCTGACACTGTTGAATTTTTCTCTAGTTATTTAAGAGCGTGTATCGGAGATAATAATCCCTTTTCCCAAGCAGTATATCTCTTTTCAGTATCTTTTAATGCTGTGGAACTGAACCCTAATGTTCTTTTGGGTCCATGTGGCCTTTCTGAAACATTACATTAAGTCCCATGTTCAGCAAAACCCCAATCGGCAAAACCCCCGTTACAGGATCACTAGGCTAAACTGGCCAGAGTTTTCAACTCTTCTATCAGCATTTGCAAAGCCTGTTTGTGACTGTCAAGCCATTCCCAGTTTTGGGTTTTCCTCATTCATGTGTACAAGGGTCTTGCTATTATAGAAAATCCAGGAACATGGTTTCTCCAGTATCCCAAAGTAACCCTGATCTTTTGAAGCATCTTTTAGGTAGTGGGGTAGACACAGCATCTAATTTGGTAGTGGTTCCATCTGGAATTACAGCTTGGCCTGCTAATCCCCCAAGCATTTCACCTCCTCAGAGGGACCTTGGCACTTAGCTGAGGGTGCTCCTGTCCCCTCCTCATTTAATGTATCCCATATATCCAGTGCTCTTTCCTCCTCACCTCCTACCAACACAGCATCAATATACTGATAGATTTGTACTCCTTCCTGAGTTTTTATTTGTTGAAGGAGTTCAGCTAAAGCATTGTGTGCTATGATGGGTGAGGGCTTGGGGCAGGAGGCTGAGAGTGTATTGTGTTCCTTCCCAAGCAAATGCAAATTTGGATTTATCTTCTTCCTGAACTGGGACCATAAAAACCATGCCTTTTATATCTCAAACTGCCATCCATTCACGTGCAGCTGCCTGCAGCATTTCTGTGTGGTTTGTAATATTTGGGATGTCCTCTGTTGTCCTAGGTTAAAAATAGATGTATTCTATTACCACCAGCTGTGGGCCGTTAGCTGTTAGCTGTTATCACCTGCTAACGACCCACCCCTGATAACAGATGATGGGCCATCAAGAAGCCACCCAATGACTCATGGACTTATCTCACCCTATTGTGAAGTGCTCTACCCAGGAGGGGGAAGCCGGGCATTCCCACCTGGATATAGGCTGGCCCTGGAACTGCCTAAGGGTAGCCCTGTCTACTGGGTAACTAGAGGACAAGAGCCACCACAGACTTTCAGTTGGACACCGGACCTTCCATTGGATCATCGCTTCAACTGGATCACTTCAGCTGGACTGCTTCTGCCACCCTAATAGGGTATCAGATTGTATCTAACTTTATCTGTACCTTTTTCCTTATATTATTTTGCTTGTTTCTACTTTTTCTATAAATTTCAATCTTGACTTGTGACCTCCCACTGGTTTGTCTTCAAACCAATACATATGTTTGCATTAAGCCTTCAACAATCAATTGTTAAACACCAGCTCCTGTCTGCTTTTTTTCCCTGGACAGACAGGAGAATTGCAAGCAGAATGCATCCAAAATACAATGCCTCTCACTTCTAAATCTTTAATTACTTCCTTAATCCCTTGTTTGACTGCAGGAGGCATAGGGTAGTGTTTAATGTTAGTTACAGCAGAAACAGGTAAAACTGGAGCCATTTTTACTTTTTCTTTTACTTTCCCAGAGAGATTACTGTGTGGGGCTTTTTTATTGTGTGGGGTTTTTGTGGGCCTGAAGGACCAGGCACGCCTGTTGAGTAATTGCCAAACTTTTCCTTTAAGGATGTCATAGACTAAAATGTTTTTTTCATGATCTGCAATCACAAGTATATCTGAAGTCATTTGCTTTTCCCCAGGTAACCATAATTGGATTTTGTCAGTGTAACAGATAATACCTTTTTCATTAAAACCAGTCAAAGAGGTTCTTTTCTTTTTATTTTCTAAAATACAAATGTAGTTTTTCAGCACCCATGGGGCCAATTAAAGAAATTTCAGCTCCTGTATCAGTTAAAGCATTAAAGGTTGCCTTTTTGCTTCTAGAGATAAATAGATATTAGGCCCCTTGTTATCAGAAAAGCCGGGTGAGGGGCCCAAAGTTCATCCAGCACCTAGGGGTTTTCTTTCCTGTTGTGGTGCAATAGGATTGGAGGTGCATTTTTCCTGTAGAGGGTTTGAGTTTGTTACTTTCCCCCCACCACACCTTTGAACTTCCCTGATTAACTCTGCCATTACACTGTTAGATTGTTTTCTTAAGGCTGCTCTGGGTATCCCCAAAGCCAGGGCTGTTCTCCACAGCTCATTCCTTTGCTCTCAGAGGAAGCCAGGTGGATTAGGTATTTTGTTTCCTCTCAGGGGGGTTATGTTTCATAGTCCTCACTTGACTTTCAGCAGGCTTCCCATATTTCCGTATTTGGGATCTTTTTTGTGATTTTCCCAGCTCATGCCTCTTGCATGGTTTATCACATCATGCAGTTCTGCCCACGTAGGGATCAGCCTCCTCGGGGCTTGTGGATTTTGCAAAGCTTCATTATGCATTACGTCTCTTTTGATTTAATTTTCTCTCTTCACCAGTTGATTTTTTAGCATACTTGGAGCTCCTCTCAAGAGGTCTTAACACATCAGGATCCACCTCTGAGGAGATTGGAATGTCTCCCTCTGCATGTCTGTGCATTGCCTGTGCACAGATGGCTTTTGTAACTGCAGCAGAGATGACATTAGCTGACTGCATGGGGATTGAGGCTGGTTCCCCTCTGTCTGTAATATTCATTCCTCCTGCCCAATATGCAGTTCTGCTGGTTATCAAATGGAGTTTGTCAGGAGGCTCAGGTCTAAAACCCCGCACCTGAAACCCCAAGATTCTTTGCACCATCCAATAATATGTAATCTCCCCCAGTGAGACAAACTCTCCGGGATATTCTGGTTCTGATTCTTCCATATTTTTCCGGTAGATTTGCCAGTTGCAGAGAATCTCAGGGAGTAGTTTTGACTCTGTTCCTTCTCTGACCTCCTTGAGGTCCTTCGGAAAATTCAGTCGTAATCACAGGTCTCGTTTTAAATTCTGGAATCTTCCTTTTTAAGAGGTGGGGGTTCTGTGCTTTCACCAGAATGCCATTCAGTATTTTCATCACTAATTTCACCAGGACTTTCCATACATCACCTTCCCAATCTTTGGGTGATGTTATCAATTTCTGATTTTTTTTTAACATCCATTGAATTGTTTTTCTAAATGATGTGGATTTTAATTTTCTTCCAAGATTTTTGTCCTCCCTTGAATTCTTTTAGCTATTATTTTAGTTTGCCATTTTTGTATTGTAGAGACAATTCTACATGTTTTCTTACCTTTATTTCATTTCTCAGCTTGTAAGTTTCTTTTATTGCCTGTTCCCTTCATCTCCAAGATGATTTTAAGCATAGTTCCAGTGCATGACAAACAATACCTTCTCCTTTCTTATCCTTCAGTGATCATTTTTCATGTTTTCTCTTGTATTTTTTCCCCACTCAAACCAGTTCTCTACTGGCCAAGAGTCATCAGTTTCTATATGAAAGCTGTGCCTCCACAGAGAATCTGCTAAGCCTTCGGTTTGTTTCTGTAAATCGTTTGCCATCCTGCCTTTGACTATGCCAATAATGTCATGGGACAAGTGGGAGCTTCAGACAAGCCCTGAGTTAGCCTTGGATTTTGGCAGCAGCTTAAATATAAGAGATCACTCTGGCCTGCAAGTTCCAAGGATGGCAGTTCAGGTCTATTTATAAAATGAGTTATTTACGGAACAAACAGGACATGAGAGACAAAATATCTTAATCAGTTACTTACTACACAGTATAATACTAAAAGAACTACTAGTAGATGATATTAAAACTAGTACTACTACTACTAGAACTACTAGTAGATGATCTCAAGGTACCTATATTAAAGCTAGTAAAAGAAGTCATATTGATTAGGAGTCAAATGTAACTTACCACTGAAATGATGATAATGGACACAGAGTCCTTTCACTCAACCACCAGAGGAGTAACCACGAAGCAGGCATCCCTGCTCAGGGCAGAACCTTCACACATCTCCAGGGAACGTGTAGAAGATTTCCACTTTACCACAGTTTGGCGTAGATTTATAGTTTGTGAAGTGAGGTGTCCATCAGTCAGAACTGCTGCTTGTCTTTCCAGGTCTCACTTGCACAGTAAGATTTTCATTGTCAGTTGGGAGCTGCCAGACCAGTGTTAACCCCAAGGTGCCAAAATAACACACTACAAGACAGCTTGCCCTGTTTGAGTTATCTCACCATTTAACAAGCAACAGGTAAGCTCTTGTGGGTGGCAAGGTGCCCTGCTACACTCCTACTGCATCTGTATGCAATACCTGTGTGTGTTTAATTTTCATGTCCTCTTGGCTCTTTAATCTTTTGCAGATGTGGTGATAGAAAGTGTATAAGAACAGGAGAGGCACAGAATCCTTCTGAGTTGGTGCAGTATTGATCAGTGAGCAGAATGGAACTCAGGAAGAAATTCAAAAGTGTTTGGAAAAATCATTATAATGTATTGTCTGTATCACTTTATTCTCTAATTATGGTTGTGGTAGAGGAAATAATGGAGATGGAATTTAAATGTCCTCAGAAGAAATCTTTAAGGATATGGTATGTTGTTTCTTACTTTTCCTGTCCAGCCATCATTACATTTGTCCTGAGCTTGACCTCCCACCCTGCCTGCATTCCCTGGGCTCGCTGTGTTTGGAAGTGCTCGTGCTACCGCAAGACTCAGATCATTTTCAGGGCATTTCTGCCTCCTGTGATTTGGTGTGTGATCCTCCTGTGCGATGGCAGATACATCGACTGTCTGGTTTCAGAAAATGAAGGTAACAGCATCCTAAGTGCCCTCCAAAAAGCAGAAGATGAATTACCCAGTGAGTTCTACACCAAATCTCAGGTAAGAATCCTGGGAAACTTGGATTTTACATGTTTTACCAATTTGTGCATGTGAAGAATCTGGGATGTACATCAATACGGGAACCATTTCATCTGGAGAATGAAGTGTAAAGTTGCGTTTATGATTTTTATGTGATATAGTTAGTACATTTGGATTACCTGTTGTTTTTCCATGCTTCTGGTTTTAATTAATGTATATAAATGAGAGTTCATAATCATCATGTTCCTTCTGAGGCTGAAACCTGAACTGTGAATGCCTTGCTCCAGGGTTATTCTGGAAACTTACATGTGTGTTTTGTGTCAGGTTCTTAAAGAAACTTTTACAAAAATAAGAAATAAGAGAGTGCACTGAGACTGAGAGAGAGAGGCTGCTATTCCTTGTTCCAGCGAGTCTCTGTCTTGCCATCACTTGTCACCTGACCATGGCAGGAGCAAGGAATGTGTTTTGTAAGAAGAACTGTGGCACTTAATAGTAATGCAAGGGCTT
>VXAC01002955.1:1609-13991 GCA_013399225.1 Rhipidura dahli | reverse complement strand
AAAAAAAAAAAGGGGGAAACATCTTTAGGAATGTGAAGTCCAGTGAAAATTAGTATTTTCTCTTCCAGGTGTCAGGGCTGTTTGTTCTCACTTCTGTTGTCACTCTTTGTGGCCTGTGCCATGTGTTCCCCTGCTGGTTCTGCTGTAAAAATGAAGAAGGACATTGGAGAGACGAGCTGCAGAGCCTGTTAGAGGAAGGAGCCAGGAACCACATTGAAGAATTGAAGAACGAGGGTGCAGCGCAGATCATGGAAGAGAGAGTGAAACCCCTTCTGCAGCCTGCTAATGCAAATTTCTGGGAAAACATAGATTTAAGAAGAATAGGAAAAGAAATAAAGAATGTGGTAGAGTCTGTTTTTAGAAATAAGCCAGCAGTGAGTCAGTCAGCAGGGGAACAGGGTTTCCCTCTCACCCCTGTGGTTCGGGGACCCCCTTCCTGCAATTAAGGGTCCCCCTCAGCTCTCCTTAACTTAGCAGACCACATCATCCCTTAGTGCCTCTTCTCCATCACAGATCCCCCCATCCTGCAGAGACTGACCACATCACAAGTGGCTCCAGGAGTTGACTCCACTCTGAGGAGGTGACAGCAGCTGTAGCCAAAAAGGCCCAGAGCAGGCGCTGACATGGCAACACCAGAATGCTTGACCTGCCCACCTTGGGCTTGCTGGGCAAAGCTCCCACTTGCTGGGTAAAGCTCCCAGCTCAGCTCTCCTGGCCACCAGAGCAGCTCTGGCTCTTTTGGTGTTGTCAGAAGAGTAAGTTTGGTTTATCCTTATCTTCTCAGCTCCAGCTGAGAAGCCAGCAGGTACCACCAGACAGCCCCTGTCACTTCATTATCCCTCTTCCTATTGCTTGGCCCTCCCTTTGTTGCTCTTTTACCTCTTTCATTACCCTAGTGACTAATTTTGATTTTCCATTTTGCTATGTCTATACCCAGAAATTGTTATTCTACTCCTGTAAATAGAAAAATCTTCAGTGTTCAGAGGTTTCCTTTGCATAAAACAAGGAAGAAAGAAGTAAAGAAGGAGGAACAATAATCAGGCATAAATGGCAGCAGAAATGTGAGCTGGTCCCTGCTGAACATTGTGCTGGTTTGCCCTGTTTCCACAGGCAAGGACTCAACAAGGGCCTCATGACATTAAAACTTTGTGAGCCTAAGTCAGGTGTCTGTGTCTGTATCGCCGTGGCAGGGTGAGCGATACATTCAGATGCTTCATTTCTCCTCGGGTGGATTCTCTCTCTGGGAGGTTCAGCAGCAGTGTTCTGGAAGGAAAACAGCCAGTCTGAGCAGAGCTCCAAAGGGGGGACACAGGGAATGAGCATTCCCAGCTGCAGGCGCTCCTGGCCTCTGGGTTCAGAATTGGACTCAGTCCCAGGGAGAGCTTTCCACCCCAGCAGAGCTCTGTCCCCTCCACTGTGTGCCAGGAATGTGGAGGCTGCTGCTGTTCTTCGAAAAGGTGTTGATGTGGATGAAGTCCTACAGGACAGAAGAGGTACCTTGAGCTTCTCCAGGTGTTTTTCACAGAGACACTCCATGGGTGGGGGTCACTGGGATCCATGGCTGCAACAGAGCTTGAGACAAAAACACCTCTAACACAGCTCAGACAGGGATTCACAGCCCAAGCTTGAGCATAAATGGAGCTTCTGGAATCTAAATGGAGCTCCTGAAGTTCAAATGGAGTTTCAGGATATGTCGATGGGGCCCCAGCTGTAGGAAATATAGAAAAAGGTAAAGAGATTTCTAAGGGTGAGAAACAAAAGCAGGCTTTAAGGATAAAGCAGAACGATTTTAAGAACAACTTTGCATGAGAAAATATTAAAGAAGATACAATTAGACATTAGAACAAGGACATGAGAACAAAGAGCCATGGTTTGAGGCCTAGCTCAGAGTACTTTTAGAAGTTGCAAAAAATATGCTTAGCAAGAGATGATAAAGTTAAGCTTAATAATGGAATATTATGCACTGTTATATAAGGTATGAAACAAGCAAGTATTGTTTTAAAATATGTACATGCAGTATAGAAGATTGGTTGAAACAGCTGTCTGTAACCTGTAGAGCAACTGCTATTAGCTAAAAAACTTTTAAGAATATTCTGTAACCAGGAGGTCTCTGGTTCTTGCCTGCAGCTCAAGCTTGTGTTATCTCTGATGTCTCTGGTTAGTTTATGAGGCAAATAAAATAATAAAAGCTCACAGACCGTCTGTCTTGGCTCCCCGTCCCGTTTGATTGAGGCAGCACCAACCTAGGAATAGTGCTCTCTGCTTAGTTGTTAACCAGCCCTCAGTCCTACAGGATCAGAGACCACAGAGTTTCAAGTTGAAACAGTTTCAAGAGGCAGCACAGCCCAAATTCGTGCCTTAGCGGCATTTTCCCAATCCCTTCTGCTCCCATCTTATGTACCAGAGTGACCACATTCTGGAAGCTGCACAAAAACAAAGATGGGACAGCAAAGATCAGGGCATACTTTTGGCCTAAAGCCAGGAGGCCAGGAGCTGGACACACAGACGTTTCCTGAAGGGAAGTGCTGACACTTGCACATCTCAGGCTGAGGTCCATCCCCACTTCTGTGGTTTGGCTTTCTGGAACATGGCAGTTAAAGAAGGGCTTTCTTGGGACAGAAATGTGCCAAAAAGACCAAAGCAGAGCAGACAGGGCCTTACACTCTTTAGCTACACCCGCCGTCGGAGGACAAGGTGGGATGGGGCTGTCCCTGCTGCTCTTGCACTTTGTGCTGCTGAGGAAGCTGAAGCCAGAACTGCCAGACCAAGCCCTGCTTCCCAAAGGTCAATGGCTGCTGTAGGGTTGAACCCACAGAAAACCAGGGATCCTTTGTTCTACTCTTAGATATATTCCCATGCACACGATGATTCATGAGCCAGAGAACCAAGGGATGGTCAGCAAGACCCCCTCACCCTTCAACAGTCCCATCTGGCCTGTACACAAGTCAGAAGGGGAATGGAGATTGACTGTGGACCACTGTGGCTTGAATGAAGTAACTCCACCACTGAGTGGTGCTGTGCTGGACATGTTGGAGCTCCAGTATGAGCTGGAGTCCAAAGCAGCGAAGTGGTACGCCACCATTGACATTGCAAATGCATTTTTCTCCATTCCTCTGGCACCGGAGTGCAGGCCTCAGTTTGCTTTCACCTGGAGGAGTGTGCAGTACACCTGGAACAGACTGCCCCAGGGGTGGAAACACAGTCCCACCATCTGCCATGGACTGATCCAGACTGCACTGGAAAAGGGTGAGACTCCAGAACATCTGCAGTGCATTGATGACATCATTGTGTGGGGGAACACGGCAACAGAGGTACTTGAGAAAGAAAATCATCCAGATTCTCCTGGAAGCCGGTTTGGCATCAAAAAGAACAAGGTCAAGGGACCTGCCTGAGAAATCCAGTTCCTGGGGGTGAAGTGGCAAGATGGACGAGGTCAGATTCCCACTGAGGTCATTAATAAAGTCACCGTGATATCTCCATCGACCAATAAAAAAGAAACACAAGCTTTCCTAGGTGCCATAGGCTTTTGGAGAATGCACATTCCTGAATACAGTCAAATTGTAAGCCCTCTCTACATGGTTGCCCATAAGAAGAATGATTTCCACTGGGGCCCTGAACAGCAGCAAGCCTTTGCCCAGATCAAGCGTGAGATTGCTCATGCAGTAGCCCTTGGCCCACTCAGGACAGGACCAGAGGTGAAGAATGTGCTCTACACTGCAGCCAGGAGCCATGTCCTGGCTGGGTCTGTCCTGGAGCCTTTGGCAGAAGGTGCCTGGTGAGACTCGAGGCAAACCACTGGAATTCTGGAGCAGAAGCTGCAGAGGGTCTGATGCCAGCTACACTCCAACAGAGAAAGAAATCCTGGCAGCCTATGAAGAAGTCCAAGCTGCCTCAGAGGTCATTGGCACTGAAGCACAGCTCCTCCTGGCACCCTGACTACCAATGCTGGGGTGGATGTTTAAAGGAAAGGTTCCCTCTACCCACCATGCCACATGAGCAAGTGAATTGCCCTCATCACACAACATGCCCGTATTGGAAACCCGAATCGCCCTGGGATCTTAGAAATAATCACGAATTGGCCTGAAGATGAAAGCTTTGGTCTCAGTGATGAAGAGGAACAAGAACAAGTGACACGTGCTGAAGAAGCTCCACCGTACAACCAACTGCCAGCAGAAGACCCACGCTACACTCTTTTCACTGACGGTTCCTGTCACATCGTAGGGATGAAACAAAAGTGGAAAGCAGCCGTATGGAGACCAACACGACAGGTTGCAAAAGCCACTGAGCGAGAAGGTGGATCAAGCCAACTTGCTGAACTCAAAGCCATCCACCTGACTCTAGACATTGCTGAGAGAGAGAAGTGGCCAAAGCTCTACCTTTACACTGATTCGTGGATGGTAGCCAATGTTCTGTGGGGGTGGCTGGAAAGGTGGAAAAAGACCAATTTGCAGCATAGGGGAAAACCAGTCTGGGTTGCTGAGGAGTAGAAAGATATTGCCACTCAGATAGAGAAGATACCTGTGAAAGTCCACCATGTAGATGCCCATGTCTCCCAGAGTCGGGCTGATGAGGAACACCGAAACAACAAACAGGTGGATCTGGCTGCAATGGTAGAGGTTTCAAAGATAGATTTGGATTGGAATCCAAACTGCACCATCAGAGCTGTTCTGGGACAGAAAAGGGCTGAAGGGGGAATAACTCAAACAAACTGTGAGGAGGACACTGGGAGCCAACCAAAGGGAAAGAAAAGGTGTGAAGACTGAGCTCTCAGGCATGGACCAAGAGTGCCCTGGAGAGACAAGCAGATCAGAGGATCCTCAGCAGCACTTCCAGGTGTCCAGGACACCAGAAGAGCTTGTCTTGTGATGCCTTAAGAGGCCACCTGAAAACAGAGACTAGACAGGAGTAAAGGGAATAATGGTGAGTATTTATTGAAGGGCCTTCAAAGGTACCCTTGGGGAGCCAGAGGCTATTGCCAAAGTGGACCGCAAGGTGGACGACAGGTCACGAGTTCTTTACACCTTTATAGGTTTGGTTCATTTGCATACCAGAGTTAATTCTCCAATTAAAGCTTCAGTTTAATGACATAATTCCCCTCAGCTTGCCCCCCTTTCAGAGGCTCTTGGTTTACATTTTTTAGGCCTAGGACGGTCTAGGTGTCCTTGAAGAGCAGGCCGGGAGAGGTTTTGTTATGACTACCCAGCACGAGAGCGCAGAAATAAACAGGTTACAAGAAACTTCAGTTACACACTAAGCAGGACAAGATTTGAAAAATATAAAAGTTAAAACCTAAGGCACCACTTGGAGTGGTCTGAGATGAGATCCCACTGTCTCTGGGATCTCTCCCATTCCATTTTGTCCACTTGGTGATGTGAATGGCCGGTTTGACCAGGGCTGAAGATCTCCTGCAACTTGATGTGTCTTGAATGGGGATATGTAGAAGGCAGCAGGAGCTAGAGGAGAGGAGAGGGAACTCAGCATCCTGAAGGCACAGGCAGGTTTTGAGGTGACATTGACACCAGAGCTGGTGGCACCTCAAGGACAGGGCACTTCCTTGGATCCATTTTGGGTGGAGCTATTTTAGCTTTCTCTAATTTGGCTGATGCACCAGTTCTGAAAATAAAGTGACTTTCCAGGCAATCCCTTGGACAGAGAGCTCACCCAGTGTGCCTGCTTGTCCCAGAAAGAGCACTGGCAAGGAGCACTGAGCAAGCAGGAGATTCCAGTGCCATGTCCTGGTTCTCACCCAGCACTACGTCATTCAAAAATGCCTTTGGACAGCATCTCAACACAATTCTTGTAACCTCCTTGACCAGAGCAGAGCCTCCTGGGCTTCAGTTCTGCCCTGCTGTGCTCATGTGAACACAGAGACTCAGACACCAGTTTCCCACCAGCAGCAGCCCAGCAAGGCACTGGGGTTTCTCTGAAAGCAGCTGTGGCTGTTGGTCAGAGGCCCTTGCTGGGGCTTTGTTCTTTCCCACACCTGCAGTAACTGCTGGGACATGACCTTCAGCCAGGCGGGGTGAAGACCCTGCAGAAACCTTCTGCCCCTTCCCACCTGCTGTGAGACCTTGCTCAGGCTCCAAATGCCAGTCTGGAGAGGCCCAGGGCACTGTCAGGGTGTGCACTGTATCTGCCTGAGCTGCACAGGGGTCTGGATTCAGGGGCTCTGGCCCCATGCAGGGAACTTTGTCACATCCTGTGCCTCTGGCTGAACGGCAGAGAAATTCCTGGCTGCAGCACAGGCAGCCATGGGAATCCTACCCTGAAAGATCCAATGCCGTGCCTGGAGGTTTCTGGTGGCACTTGGGTGTTGTGTGAGTGTCGAGGAGATCCCATGCCCAGGTGTGATCAGCAGGACACAAGGCTTACAGGAGACACACACTTTCCAGCAGCAGCTGAGCATGGGGCTTGAAGCAGGAAAAGCTCTGAAACAAGGATGGGGGAGGGAAATATTTCTGCCAAGGCAAACAGCACAGGATTGCTCAGCTTTGAATTAGCAGTGCACAGAGAGTAGATGCCCACTGCAGGCAGCATTGAGGGCTCCCTATGTCAAACAGGGGATCTCTGCTCTGCAAAGCACTTGGGATCGTAATGGAGTTGGTCTTAGGGAACTGGAAGGAATCCTTGGTGCAGCTGCCCTCTTCCTCTGGCTCACCATGGCAGCTGTGAGATGTGAGGCTTTGGGAAAGGAGGCGCAGAGCTGCACATGGGGCACCTGTAACATCTGCTGCTTTCTTGGCTGAGCACATCCTGGGCTGGGGACAAGGGACAGAGGCAGAGAAGGGGAACAGAGCAAGCTTTCCTGGTCAGCAGGGCAGGAAGTTCTGCTGGGAGAAAGGAGATGGCCAGAAGGAGAGTTTAAGGGTTCACTGGAAGCTGATGTCTTGGAGCATTTCCCTCTCCCAGGCTCCTGCCCACTGCTTCAGGAACTCCCAGCAGCACCTTCTGCTGTTCTCCTCTGATTCCCAGCATGAGGATGACCAGGAGAGCCAAGCTGAGCCAGGTTCATCCCTGATGGAGCTGCATGGCTTGGGAACGCTTGTCCCAGGGACCTGAGCCTACCTGTCCCTGTGTGCTGACAGCACCTGACAACTGTGTGGGGAGAGCAGCTGGAATTCCAGGCACCCCTGAGTGGACAGAGACTTCTGTGGGGTGGAAAAGGCAGAACAGGAGCTGATAACTGGTGCAGGATGGAGTTATGAGGCCAGTGGGCAAAGGAGGACCTACCCAAAGCAATGGTGCAAGGACTTGGTGTGGCCATGGCAGAGCTGTGGGAGTGCAGGTGTGTGGAGACCTACACAGAGTGTTCTGCATTTCTGCTGTAGTGTCTCTGTCTGTCATAAGATTTTGGGAAAAGATGTGGAGATGAGAAGCTGTCAGCAGTTTGTCCTGCATTATCTCATCCTTCTTTCTTTCAGTTAAGTTTACTGTTCCTTCTCTAGATGCCTCTTCATACCTTTCATCTCATCATTTTTTAGAAATCTTTTTAAATTCTTCAAGTCTTTTCATGCTCTTCACAGACATGAAGAAATGGTGTAACTGAAAGAAATGTGAAACAATGTGGTAAACAATGCAAAATAATAAAGGGAAAGCAATTTGTAGAGACCACTATCAATGGAATTTCTTGCAATACTGGAAATTCTGGGGAATATTTTAAATTTCACACTGTCTTAGGTCTGTTTTGCTCACAGCAAAACCGGAGCCAAAGCAGCTCGTTCCCTGTCCGGAAGCTCTGCTCTCAAGCTGCTGGGCACAGCACAGCCCCGCTGCCGTGGTTTTCCTCCCCACACTCACAGCCTGCACAAACACAGCAAAGCAGAGAGGAAACCTCTACAAGGGGCTCCTCCTGCACAGCCCCTCTCCCCCAAGGCACTTCCTGCCCTGGGGGCTGTTTGACACCCTGGCTCAGCTTGGAGGTACCTCTGGAGTTCCTCTGCTCCAACCCCACTGCTCCAGTCGGGCCAATTGCTGCCGGTTGCCCAGGATCAGGAACATCCAATGCAGCTGCCTACCCCAACAATCAAGTTTTGGGGGTGCATCAGAGATGTCAATCAGAGATGCTGGAAGCCATCAGCAAATGCCCCTCACCCCCGGGAGCTGGGTCTGTTCTCCTGCCAGAAAGAGGAGGCTGGGAGGGAACATCCAACTACATGGTTCTGTTTGGACCTGAGCAGCTTTGGCTCACACATTCAGCAAAGTCATCTCAGCAAGGAATTCCTGTAACTGTCCAAACCCTGTGCCTTAATTTGCTTCTGTGTAACTTCTTGGCTCGCTGGATGCCACCTTTTCCTGTCCTCAGTAGCTCCAATAGAGGTTCTGGCCAGCCTAATTTGATGATAGGCTGGCTCAGACCCTTGAGTTCCGGGAGCTCCGTCCCTGGGCAGGCGGTGGCGGCTGTTATCAGGTTAACAGACCGACGGGCCACTGCTACAAATATTAGTAACTTTATTCCTCACAGAGGAACAACAAGCTGCAACAAGAACAAGCAGCAAAATGGCCCCGCTTGTCTCTTGCCTGGGCTTCTTATGCCCCCGGTTAGGGTGAGTGATGGAACAGTCACCTGGCCAATACAGAGCGAACAGGGGAGGAACAAAGGCAAACAGCACCAATTATGAACTTGGGAAACCTGAGAAGTCTAGACCTGATGCATAGTCAAGTAGCCTTATGAATAGGCATCAGCCAACTGGGGGGAAAGGTCTGGAAACTGGAGGAAACCCCCTCGTGGGGGGTGCTTTCAATCCATGGCTCCTTGGATGCTAAAAATCAGACCACCGGGAAAATCCCTCGTGGTCTGTCTCACTGCTACACTTCTGAATCTCTCATCTTCCTTGATATCTTCCCAGCATAGCCTAGAGTATGATCTGAGAGGGGCCAGAGCACATTTTGGAGAGAAATGGAATTGCACTGGAATGTGTTTACCCTACGGAAATTTTCCAAAGGTTTCATGTAATTCTCTAAATATGCCCTGAGTGAATCCCATGGCCTTAAGTTACTGTTCCTAAATTCTTGCAGGGCAATGGAGCCCCTGGAAGTAGAAAGGTCCTGGCTTACCAAACATCTCAAACTGCCCTGAGCACAAACCCATGCGTGAGGCAGCTCTCCTGTGGAGCGGACCTGTGCCATTCTGGAGGGCTCAGTGGATGGACAGCCCAGGGCAGCTCTGCTGTCACAAGAGGTTTGTGTGTGAGCAGCTGCATCCAGCACCTGCTGTCCTTACCATGAGCTCAGGACAACTGCAAATGAGGACAGTAACGACTGAGACACAGACTCAGACTGACAGGAATACTGACATGTTTATTCAAAGAAATGAGCTGGTTTTATACATTTCTTCAAGACACAGTGTTTCCTTATATGGTATTTTTCATTAAGCAACCTATCACACATTGCCATGTCAACAGCACACTTCCTTAATGTCCTTTTATGGGGGTGATCACACACTGTTCAGGTGTCTGGCCACTTCTGGCAGGCTTCTTTCAGTGTGTCTGTCATGTGGCATTTCTTCCCCCCATAGTCAGGTAGAGGCAAGCTTCATTGTGCTGTCATGGTGTTCTGCAGGCATATCCCACAGCCTGTAGCTCAATTCTATCTAATATCTCTCTACATACAAGCTGTCAGCAAGGCCTTGGGAATTGAGTGGCAACTCCATACTCCTCACAGGCCACAAGCTAGTGGTCAGGTAGAGAAAATGAACCACATGCTTAAACAACAAATAGCTAAGATCTGTCAGGAGACAAATGTATACTGGTACCAGGCATTACCCATTGCCCTCATCAGAATCAGGGAAAAGCCAAGGTCAAACAAAAAGATTAGCCCGTTTGAAATCTTGTATGGTAGACCTTATGGGTAAAATGCTGCTCATGATGAAAACCTGACCCCAGTTAGTAATCACCCCGGTTAGTAAAAACCATTACCACTCAGTTGCATCAGATAGTGTATTTGAGAACCAACCTAAGCAAACAGATCATAAATGGCACACAATTGATCCTGGTGATTGGGTGTATGTTAAGAATTTTTCAGGTGATCCACTCCAGGAGAAGTGGGATGGAACATTCCAAGTCCTCTTGACAACCTTCACTGCAATTTGTGTGAGAGAAAAACCTACCTGGATTCATTATACCTGAGTGAGGAAATCTCCTCTTGCACTTTGGACAGTAACAACCATTGAGAACAATGGACTGAAGCTGAAACTCTGCTGTAAATCATGAATACTTTGTTATGCTTTGTTGTTTTTGGCAGATTGTAGTAACTTTTGACATAAATAAGTATGTAGCTTTGCTTGAGGCAATAGCTAATCCTACTGGAATAAGGGATTGTTGGCTGTGTGGAGTGGTACAACAATTACACTTAGCATTGCTAGGGGCACCCTCTAGTAATTGGACTGCATTAAGCCGGATACCTTGTATAATATTAGTACACAATGCAAACAAATAGGTTCACCTTTAGGAAAACCCCTTTTCAGTTATCACTTGTCAATCAATCCATTATGTAAATTCACCACCTACCTCACCAGATTTTAAAGTTCAGTTTGCTCAATGGCATGACTATTTGTTTGCAAGACATGCTAACAATTCTGAGATGAGCATCACAACTGTCTGTGATTTGCCAGATGGCTTTTGGTGGTTGCGTGGAAATGGAAGAGCCCTTAAGCAACTACCTGGAAATTGGACAGGTCAGTGTACTATGGAGTATCTCATCCTACCTATCCAAGGTATAAATCATACTAGTTTAATTACAGGAATAGGTGGAGGAATTTGGAGAAACCGATTTAGTCGAACTATACCTTCTAATCCTCTGACTAGATACGATACAGGCCTTCACAGCTTTGTCAGAGTTTTATTCCCAACTTTAGGAATTGTACACTTAGAAAAAGCACCATTGAACATCTTAGCAGAGGTAGAAATAATTGCAAACTCAATGGTAGATGCCACTGGTCGGTTGCTAACAAATTAATTCTTTAAAAGATGTAGTATTTCAAAACTGTATAGTATTAGATATGATCACAGCACAAATGGGAAGAGTCTGTATGTTGAAAAATACCAGTTGTTGTACTTATATAGATCAATCAGGGCAAATAACAACAGATATAGACAAAATGTGGCAACATGTAAACATACTCTGTGAAGTAATAACGGATGATACATCTTGGTCAAGTCACTTATGGGAGACACTTAGGTCTTGGCTCCCTAATCTAAATAGGTTGAAACAATTATTCATGGAACTCTTGTTGTTAGGAATAATCATCTTTTGTACATGTGTATTTAGCCAGTGCTTTTTGTGGTGCTGTCAGCAAACCACAATGTCTTATGATGATTGGAAGAGATACAAGTTGAGACACAGAGTAGATAGAGGAACACATTTCCGGAGAATAAACACATGATAATTTGTGAAAGAATTCACAGAAGTAAAAAGACAGCAGGGATTGGAAACCTAAGGGGTATGTAAGAAAAGGTTAACCACAAGTCATTTCATAACAGGATGTGAAGGTAAACCAAGCAAGACAGCAGGTAAAGCAAGATAGCAGAGCAAGCGAGATAACATGCCAAGCAAAAGCAAGGTAACAAGTTTTGCAAATTGCAAAATTAGCTGAAAATGAGTTAGACTGAAAAACAAGAAGCACAAGGCATGTGTTGAAGAAAGAGGTAGAAAGTTGTTGGGGTTTGAAAGTTTTCCTTTTCTGTTCTCTTTTTTCTCTTGAGGAATTTTTTTCCCATGTATGTTGCTGGGAAAACAAATGGCTGGGTGCTTAAGAAAACAAAGGGGCTGGCCATGGAGGGAGGGGACCAAAGGGGCTACTCTCTGGCACCTGGGGGGTTGGGGCACAACTCAGCTGGCTAGATTCTTGGCGTTTTGGTACAGAGACAGTCTGCTGCCACGGGGGTTAAGAGAACTCAGCACTGAGCTTCTGCTTTTTTGGCTGTCTCTCTTCCGCAGGAGAAGCCCTGGGCTTCCCAAGCCTGCTCTTCCCTGCCCTGCTGGGACTTGGGCTGCAGCCACCCTGCCTCTGCTGCTGCCCTGAGCCTGTGCTGCTCTGTAGCTCCACACACGCTGCCTGCCGAGACCTCCCGGGACTCCCGCTGCAGCTCCAGACTCGTCTGCCACCCAGGATTTGTGCTCGTCCCTGCTGTTCCAGCCTGCTCCTCCTGAGGGTTCTGCAGGGCACCGGGACCAGCGGCCCAGTGGGGTTTGTGAGGCCTTTGTTCCGTCCCTGCCCGGGACCCCGAGCCGCCATTGCCGCGTGAGGGCCGAGGTCGCTCCAGAGCGCCCCCTGCAGGCGCGGGGGAACCATCGCACCCGCCCTGCTCGTCGGGGCACTGCGGGTGTGGCTCTGTTTGCTGGTACTGCCGGAGTTACTGGTGTCTGCTCATGTTGTTTATATATA
>VXAC01002954.1:79423-91514 GCA_013399225.1 Rhipidura dahli | reverse complement strand
GAAATGAAATGAAAATTGAAATTAAAAAACCAAATCAAAATGAAATTAAATGGAAATTGAAATTGAAATAAAATGGAAATAAAAAATTGAAATGAAATTTAAATTTTAAAATTGAAATGAAATTCAAATAGAAATTAAAATTGAAATTAAAGTAAACATTGACATGGAAATGAAAAATTGAAATTAATTTAAAAGGAGAACTGAAGTGAAACGAAAATTGAAATTAAAATGAAATGGAAATGAAAATAAAATGACAATAAAATGACAATAAAATGACAATAAAATGGAAATATAATGGGAATAAAATGGAACTAAAAACCCAATTAACATGACAATGAAAATGCAAATTTAAACAAATGAGATGGAATTGAAAATGCAAATCAAAACAAATCAACGCAACAACAACAACAACAAAACCAATCAACGACACGAAGACAACGAAATTCCGGAAAATAACACGGAACTCAAAATGAGGATGGAATTCGGGAGCGATCCCAGGGAATGGCTCGGATTGGATGGGACGTGTTGGGGGGCAGAGCTTTTCCCGAGGTGCCGAATCCAGCAGGAAATGAGTTTGACACCTCTGGTGGGACCAACCCAACCCAACCTGACATTCCCGCCGGGAATGTTCCAGGGGTTGTCTTCGCCTTCCGTGGATACCTGGGATCATCTCCTGGCGTTCCCAACTTGTGCCGCCGCTGTCCCCCTGGAGCTGAGGGACACCTGGGAAACCCTGGAGCACTTTGGGATCTGTCTCCCAGTGGCAAAACCCCAAAAAATCCTCCTGGATCCCCAATTCCACCTCATCCGTGCCCTACTGAGAGGTGACATCGACCCACGGGACATCCAGGTCAGCACCAGTGGTGAAGGATTTGGGAATTTGGGATAACCAATCCCAGGATTGGAGAGGCTCTCCTAAAATTCCCAAATAGCCCCAAATTTATGTCCTTATTTTCTGCTGTGACCAAAAACCTCAGGAGATGGGAATCTTCTGGCTCCCATCCTAACACGGGGGTGTTTTTTTTTGGGATCCAAAGCTACTCAAGAAGAAACATCTGGAGGTGGAAGTGATGGTGAAACCATGGAATCATGGAATGGTTTGGGTTGGAAGGAACCTCTGAAGGTTGGGCTGGAAGGAACTTCAAGGGAATGGGAGAAGTTCCAGGAGTGGAGATGACGCTGATCCTGCAGCAAAGGTGTCAAAGCTCATTTCCTGTTGGATCTCCCATCGGATTTCTGGGAAGGAGGAGGGTGGGAAAGCCCCCACAGCACTGGATGCACCTTCAGGAGGGATCTTGGATGAGTTCCTCATCCACCTTTCCATGAGGAGACTCAGCCAAGAGGAAAGGGACCGAATCCATGGGTTGTGACATCATGGAATCATGAAATCATGGAATGGTTTGGGTTGGGAGGGACCTCAAAGACCATCCAGGGACAACTTCCGCTATCCCAGCTCGCTCCAAACCCCATCCAACCTGACCTGCAACACTTCCAGGGATTGAAGGACGGGCACAGAAGCCACCGGGCCGCGCTTCCTCGCTTACCTTTCGTGTCATTCACCGGATCCATGTGCCGGTAAATGTATCCTTCTAGGTAGGAATGGAATTTGGGAGTGGGTGGGAAAAAAGCCAAACAAATGGCCATGAGCTCCCAGCCGCGGGCCAGGCTCTCGTAACGGAAGTTCTCGGTTGTCTGCCGGCACAGCTGGATGTAGAGCTCGTCTCGCAGCCCCTGCATGCTCCACCCTTTGGTGGCGATCTCCAAGGCCACGTTGAGTTGGTCCGTCTTGGCCCGCCGGTCGCCCATGTACATCTGGATGAGTTTGAAGATCTCGCACGCCTCCTTCTTGACGTTGCGGTCGTTGGTCATGATCATGGGTTTCTTGATGGATTCGCTGCTCCAGGCCAGCATGTTGGCGATGGAGACCTTCCGTCGGAAGAGCCCTTGGGTGTGCTTGTTGAAGTGCTTGGAGGCCCAGTTCTCAATGTCCGTCTCCGAGGAGGGCTTGCGCAGGTTGAAGGTGGGGAAGACGCAGCTGGCGCTCGGCATCATGTTCCGCGTCTGCCGGCTGCTCTCGAACTGGGCGCAGGCACCGAGGTCCTCGGACTGGGGGACAACAGGTGGACAGGTCAGGGGTGTTGGTGGGATGGGAGTGGTGATGGAATGATCGATCGATCGATCAATCGACTGATCAGCCAACTGAGAAACCAACAGATCAACAAATGGACCGACCAACCAATAAATCAATGAACCAACCGATTAATCAATAAACCAATCAACCAACAAACCAACCAATGAAAGAACCAGCCAGTAAATCAATCAATCCATCCATCAGTCAATCAACCAGCAAAATAATTAATCAACAAACCAATCAACCAACAAGCCAATCAATGACAGAACCAGCCAGTAAATCAATCAATCAATCAATCAATCAATCAATCAATCAATCAATCAACCAACCAACCAACCAACCAATTAATCAACAAACCAGTCAACCAACAAACCAACCAATGACAGAACCAGCCAGTAAATCAATCAGTCAATCAACCAACCAACCAAATGATCAATCAACAAACCAGTCAACCAACAAGCCAACCAATGAAAGAAGCAGCCAATCAATCAATCAATCAATCAATCAATCAATCAATCAATCAATCAACTGATCAATCAATCAATCAACCAACAAACTGATTAATCAACAAACCAATCAACCAACAAACCAACCAATGAGAGCACCAGCCAGTAAATCAATCATTCAACCAACCAACAAATGGATCAATCAACCAAGCGACCAACCAATGAACCAACCAACCAACCAATCAATCAATCAATCAATCAGCCAATGAACCAACCAAGAAATCAACAGAGCAACAAACCAACCAATAAGGCAATCAATGAAATAAACAACCAATCAATGAAACAGTCAATGAAGCAAGCAACCAACCAACCAATAAACTGATCAGTCAACCAAGCAATGAACCAATCAATCAATCAATCAACCAACCAACTAATAAATCAACCAACAAACCCATTGATCAACCAATCAACCAACTGACCAGTGGAGAAACCAACAATGCCTGAACCATTGAATCAACCAACCAATGAATTGATCCAACAAACCAATGAACCAATGATCAATCAACCAATGAACCAACAAATCAATCAACCAACCAATGAACCACTGAACCAACCAATCAATGACCCAACCAATCAATCAACTAATCAGTCAACCAAGCAATGAACTGACTGAGCAGCCAACAAAGCAATGATCCAATCGACCAACCAATCAACCAACCAATCAATTGATCAATCGATCAATCAACCAATCAACCGTCGCAGCATTCAGAGGTCTTCCCCTAAGCCACATCCCCTCCAAGGAGCTTCTCCTCAATCCCATCATGGCCAAGAAGAACCGGCCCGATGCCACCAGCCAAGGTGGGCTGTGGCACCAGTTGGCATCAGGAGGGAGGGGACTGGTGGGGGCAAGTGACACGCTGGACTCTCTTCTCACTTGATCAATGGGGTCATGGACAGAAGAAGCTGGTGGCAACGTGGGGGAAACAAAGGGCGAGAGGCTTCGGGCTCCACCCATCCTTTGGGGACACTGGGGACACACCCACCTCTAACAGCCCCCTCCCCGCCCCCAGGAAACCCCCTCTGCCCAAAATCACCTTCAAGGGTGGTTCTCCAGCGGCCACAGGAGGAGGCTGGCGGCTCCTCCAAGCCGTTGAGCAACGTGGATGGTCCTTCTGTGCATCCCAAGGGACAGGAGATGCTCAGGATTTAATCTTGACCTCTGCAGAGCATCCAGCTGAGAAGGACCCAGAGGACCAGTGTCCTTCTCCTCCTGGAACCAGCACAGCTTGTGGGTGTCACCCCAGGAGGTGGAGGGACACCCCAACAGCTGGTGACCAACATGGAGGAGGCAAACAAGGACAACTGGGATGGAAAATTCCATGGTCCTCCAGCCAGCCAAGGTGGCTTCATCATCTCTTCTGCAACATCCAGGCCAGCATCACCTGAGTCTGGTGGCCCTGGGGACGTGATTCATGGCAGGGAAGGATGTTCCACATCATCCAGAGGTGACACCACTCTCCCCAAAGTGTGTGTGGAGGAACCATGATGGTGGCCCCCAGGAGAGTCCATGGGCAAGGTGACTCCAGTGCTGCCACGGACTCAGGGTTGGGCTTTTGACGAGGAACAGAAGAAAAGCAGAAGGTGGAAAGACCCAGGAGATGGAAAATCCAGGAGGGGACAAGGAAGCCACCCAAAGAGCCACCAGAAGCTTCTTCAAACAAGTCAAGTTTCTTGTCTCTTCAACAACTCGTCCTGTTCCAATGTTGAGATCTCTTCCCATCGACGTCGCTCCGTTCCCATCTTGACCGTGGTGACGATGGAAGGGACAAAGGATGGGGACACGGGAGCTTCACCCCTCAAGGGACCCAGCCCTGCTGTCCCTGCAGAGGTCACATCACCCCGAAGGTCCTTCTGTGTCCTCCAACCTGCTGGTCCAGCTGAAGGCCCATCAGGTTTCCTGGGTGGAAGGAGATGCAGGAGATGCTCGAAGGTGTCACTTGACAGCTGTTGGGGATGTGACTCTTCCAAAAATTGGTCCATGGGCTGGATCAGAGTCATGTGGTGCACCAAGAACACCCAAGGAGAAGGAAAGGACCACGTTGGTTGGGGACATCAACCTTCTCCAGCCAAGGCCAGATGGTCAGGCCAGGGAGTGCCACCAGAAGTGAAATGTGATGGATCCCCTGCTGCCAGAGCCAATAGGAAATTAACTTCAGCCCTAATTAGCACCTAAATGAACTTGGGGGATGCTCTGGCCTACAAGAAGGGGATAAACCATTGGGTGTCAGTGGAAAATGGCTGCGACCTCCTGCCTGTCCCATGGGGTGACCATCGAGTCACCTCAGGAATCAGGGAATCCTCAGGGGAGAAGCTCTTGGAGCTGCGTGGATGGGGCTTGGTTCACCTCACTGTGGGGATGCACCGTTGGCAACAACCACAGCCATGACCATGGAAGGGTTTGGGATGGAAGGGATCTTCAGGATTATCTGGATCCAAGGCCCAGGGACACTTTGACCGTCCCAGGTTACTCCAAACCACATCCAACCTGACCTTGGGCACTTCAGGGATGGGGCAGCCGCAGCTTCTCTGGGAAACTGGTGCCAGTGTCCCACCACCTTGGTGTCCCTGAGCTCCAGGACAACAGATGGGGCCACCCAGACAGAAAACTCCGAGAAGTGGAGAAGATTCCCACCGCATCCCAAGCTCCTCGTAGTAGGTGTAGGATCGCTAATGACGTCAGCTTTCCCTCCTGGCCAATGGGAGCATCCAAAGGGGACCCTGGAGCGCTCCAGTTTTGGGTTGGGACCTCCTTGTGCAGCACCGACTCTCCGGGGACAACGGGAATTTCCTTCCGCTGCCTTTGGATGCGACACTCCACGGATTTCCTTCCACGTTCCCGTGGGCAAAAAAGGCATTTTCCAGATGATTTGCTGTTTCCCAGATCCACGTCCGGGGTCTTGCTGATGCCGAATTCCATCTTCCGGGCAGTTTTCCAAGTGGGATTTATCCCCACACGTGGCATCATCACCCATTTTTTAAAAGCCCTGATAGCCTTTCCCTGCTTTTCCCAGCCATTTCCAGCCTTTCCCTGGAGGGGAATGGACTGATGGAGGACATCCAGAAGCTGATGGAGGACATCCAAAAAAACCAGAGAAACATCTGATGGGCTGGAATCTGGGCACATGGGATGCACCGGCTCCAACAATTCCAGGTCAGAGCCCCAGGGGCTCCTCTGGAATGGGAGTTTGGGGCAGGAGGGATCTCCGGGACTGGGACAGCTCAGTTCCAGGGAGGGAACAGGCAGCTCAGAACCCTGGGAAGAAAATCCTGGAAAACTGGTGGCTCTTTCATCCCAAGGTTTTGAGGGACCACCTTGCCAAGGACCAACTTCTTTGAGGGATCAACCAGGGATGGGCACTCAGGAATCCCCTGGGAACTGGGTGGATCCAGGATTTGCTCCGCACCAAGGCAGGAGAAGCCACAGCTCAGAGCTGAGGCTGCCATGACACTGAGGTGCCAATCCTGGTGTGGGATCACCCTGGGGACCATTCCACTGGATCTGCACTGGAGGAGGAGAAGCTTTAACCAGGATTGACCTCACAGGGCGCAAGGAGAAGCTCCCAAAACCAAGACCGTTCCCAAGGGCATTACCTGAGATGGATGCAGGTAGGGCTCGGGGGAGGCCAGGTTGGTCTGGACGGAGACGCTTTTCTCCAGCAGGATCTGGGGGAAGCCCAGCTTCTCGAAGGTGTTCCTCTTCCAGTGCTTGTTCTCCTGCTGCGCCAACGCCTCGTCCTCGCTGAAAGCTCGCACCACCGGGCCTGGCATGGGCAGCGGGAGGGCGCCATCGCTCTCGTAGCCCGAACCGTCCTTTTGGGAATCCCAGCTGCTCCGTTGCTTCATGTGGTAGTGGGCCTGCTGTGCTTCCCAAGCCAGGCGCGCCTGCGCCAGGAAAGGCTCCGGGAAGCCCCGCGCCGCCTCCGCCTCCGCCGCCTTGCTCTCCGTCCGGTTCATCGGGGACCTGTTGGGTCCCGGCGTGGCTCGTTCCTCACCCACCTCGCCCAACGCCTCCCGCTCCCCCGAGCCATCCGTGGAGGAGGCGTTGGCGTCGTGGGTCACCGAAGGCTTCCGGCTTTTCCTCTTCCTGGTGGAGGGCGAGTAACCGGTGGAGGACAAGGTGTCCTGCTGGCTGGACCACGACATGGAGTCCTCGCCCTGGGCCACCTGGGGCCCCGTCGGGCCGGGGCAGAAGTCGGGTCCCTCCATGCTGCTGTAGTCGCCCGATTTGATGTCCAGGCGTTGATCCCGCACCAGGCAGGGGCTGTGCTGCAGCGAGTAGGAGCCGCCGATGGGATTGGGGGAATATTTGTGCCTCAAGCCCGTCTTCATTTTAGGGCTGGAGCCCGACTGCTCCACGTAGACCAATTGCCGGACGTATTCCTTGCCGGCGGGGCTGTATTCCAGGCTCATGAAGCGGTCGGGACACTTCTGCTTGGTGAGCACCAACTGCTGGTAGGGTGAGTTGGAGCCTTGCTTGGGCGACTGAAGGAAAGGGTGAGGCTTCCGGATGGGTGATTTCTGCGGAGATCCAGCCTTGTAGCTCCCGCTGGCTTCATACTGCATGTCCACGGGGGGCTCGTCGTAGATGGGAGCCTGGTATTCCATGGGGGGCTCCTCGTAGAGCGGCGGCTCGTAGGCGTAGCGCGGCGACGACGGCTGGGATTCGCTGGAATGTTTGCGGTGCTGCGCTTGGAGCGGCGAGCAGAAGGAATCGCCCCGGCCCAGCAGTGGCGAGCAGCTGCCCACGTGCTCGGCCCTCTTCAGGAAGGGCGACTGCTTCCTCTCCGGGAAAAACACGGAGTTGTCGGCGTCGGAGGAGAAGGTTTGGAGGTTGGGCGACTGTTGGCCGCCCGAGGGCCGGCGGGAGCGGGAGCCCGCTTGGTTTTCGGGGGCGTAGCCGTTGCCTTGGTGGAGGAGGAAGCTGGGCTCCCGATCCGTCACCTTGATCAGCATCCGCTCCTTGGTGCCGGCGTTCCATCGCAGGGATGAGGTCCTGCGGGGAGAAACATCACAAGGGGGTGGGTCACAATTCCAAGCCTGGAATGGTTTGGCTGAATTCCCAAACCTCCCAAACCACCGGGGAGCCTGGAGGATGGAGATTCCCAAGCGCCCCGAGAGTGGAGAGATGGAGATGTGAGGGATTGGATGGGATTGGATGTTGGATAAGGAGTGACAGGACACAGGGAATCGCTTCCCACTGCTAGGGGGCAGAGTTGGATGGGATAATGGGAAAGAATTCTTGGCTCTGAGGATGGGGAGGGTCTGGAATGGAATTCCCAGAGAAGCTGTGGCTGCCCCAGATCCCTGGAAGTGTCCAAGGCCAGGGCTTGGAGCAACCTGGGATGACTGAAGTTGTCCCTGTCCATGGGACTGGATATTCGGAAGAAATCCTCCCCTGAGGAATTCTTCCCTGGCACAGTGGATTTTCATCTGCTCTCTTCCTGTTCCAAGTCCTTGGGAACGGCCATCCAGGCAGGGGACACTTGGGAGGAAGAGCAGAGATGGATTTTACGGAGCTGCCCGGCTCACAGGAGGGATCCGAGCTGGAATTGGCTGTTCCCGAGGAGCAGGGAGGCACATCCTGTCACCAATCCCACGCTGGAACAGAAGATGCCGGAGGCACCGTCTGCTCTCCCAGTTCATCCCTCTCCAACTCTCATTTATTCCCAGCCATTTGTCCCTTCTGTCCTCCAGGAAAAGGTGGAACGAGTTCAATCACTGAGTTTCTGAGGGAAAAATTCCCACAAAAAGCCTCAGGACTGTGCTCCTTGTTTATCCATGACTCTGTCCTCGCTCCAAGAGATTTGGGAATAATTTATTCCTTCCTTTTCCACCTTTGGAGCTCCTGGGGACTTGAGCCTCCTGCCAGCTTCCTGCTGTCGAAGACCTTGGATGAGTTTGGGTTCCTCCACCCTGGTTTGATGGATCTCAGCGCCTTCCAGACCCTCAAAATTCCCTCCACAACCACAAAGTTCTGGATTCATGGAATGGTTTGGGTTGGAAGTGGCCTTAAGGCTCATCCAGTTCCACCCCCTACCATGGGCTGGGACACTTCCCACTATCCCAGCTTGCTCCAAGCCCCTTCCAACCTTGCTCTGCTCCTGAAAAATCTGCTTTTCCTACCCAAGAGATGCACAAGGATCTTGGATCATTCCCTGTTTTCTCTGGAAAACCTGGAGGTCTTTAATCCTCATTAATAACCCGACTTTTAGACACGGATCCCAAAAACTGTGAGGAAAGAAAGCAGAAGAGCCACAGAGGATTCCCGGCAGATCCAGGTGGCACATCCCACCCGGAGCCGCTCGTGCTGGGAATTCAAATGATGTTCCCTGACCCTTGGGATACGGTCTTGGAAGCCACGGAGTGATGGATCACATCCTCTGCATGGATCCAAGCTCTGCTCCTGAGCCACATCCTCGTTAACCCTCTGCTTCCCGATTCTCCTTTTCTCACTTTTTTTCATTGCCTGCAGACAAGGAATTCCAACTTTATCTGTGTCCAAGGGGGAAAAGCTGCACATGTCTGGGATCCAAGGTCAGAAGGATGTGGAGCTGCTGGAGCAAGTCCAAAAGATGTGGAGATGCTCCGAGGTTTGAAGCCAGGCTGGGAGAGCTGGGAATGTCCAGCCTGGAGAAGAGAAGGCTCCAGGGAGACTTCAGAACCCCTTCCAGTGCCTAAACGGGCTCCAGGAGAGTTGGAGAGGGACTTGGGACAAGGGATGGAGGGACAGGACACAAGGAATGGCGTCCCACTGCCAGAGGGCAGGGATAGATGGGATGTTGGAAAGGAATTCTTGGCTGTGAGGGTGGTGAGGGGCTGGAATGGAATTCACAGAGAATCTGTGGCTGCTCCAGATACCTGGAAATGTCCAAATCNAAAAAAAGCTCTTCCGTGGAATAAATGGAATTTTCTGCCTGAAAAACGAATCCCTGAAAAAAGCCCTTTTTGTGCTTAAATCGCTGCTCATGAGCGGTGAGGGCGGCTCCAAGAAATTCAAGGGATGCCGGAGCAGAGAACGAGCCCCGGCCGCCCTCCTGGCATGGGGCATCTGGCAGAAATTCCAAGTATTCCTGTTATTTCTGGCTTCGCACCGGCTTCTCCCTGCTGTTTTCTCCATGTGTGGGGAAGATTCTACCGGCTCTGTACATTTCCATGACAAAAACCGCTTCCCAAATCCCTCCGAATCTCCTATCGGAGAAATCCAGTTTCTTGGGGAATTTGCATAATTTCCAGATAATTTCCGTCTGGTTTAGGGGAAGATTTTTTCCGTGTTCTCTTCAATCTCCTTCCCCGCTCCAAAGCTTCCTCCTTGATCTTCTTCCAGCCTTCGGGAAGTCAATGATGGAGGGAAGCAAAGAAATCTCTGCGTTCCACGCGCTTCATGAACAACCCCGGCTTCCTCATCCAGGAATTCCTTTGCTTCCACTTGTTTTTTCTGGGAGAGACACAGCCACCCCCACCCCACAGGTAAACACCCCCCCCTCATTTACATATCATTATTCATGCCGGACGGAATTCCGATCATCCACAGCTCAAAATACCTTAAAAACCCATTAAAGCAACCAAAATGATGGATTTTTACATTCCCAACGCTTTTAACGGAATCGAGGGCTCCATCAAGGTGGGACTATGGGAATAAATCACAGCTGGGTTGAAATGGAATTGTTTTAATGGCGTTTTCCTGGTTTTTCATGGAACGATGCGGTGGCGCTGCTCCGAAGGAGGTTGAAAACCAGGAATATTCCCAAAACCATGCATTTTTCCAAGATCTCTTCCCCTGCCCTGGTGTTGTTTAGACTTTGCAGGTGCAGATTAAAATTTAGACCCTGAATTAAGTGGATTTCCCCCTCCCCGATTTGAATGATTAATTCCTATATTGGTTTCCAACGGAACGTGTCGGGATTTGCCGACACGGGAAAAGGAGAGGATCCCTGGGCACCCCCCACCATCCAGGCTCCTTTTGCCATCCCAAATTCCCACCGTTCCCTCGCTCTTCCTCACCTTCCTCCCCCGGCCATGGGATTCGGGAGCATCTTCTCCCTCCGCCTTCCACCTGAGCTTAAGATCCCCTTTTCCAGGGCTAAACTGGGATGGGAATGAGGGAAGCAGCCCTGCCCCCCTTCCCTCCCAGCTGGGCACCGCCAGCACAGCCTGCTCCGAGCACATCCCGCTGGGAAGTCTGGGGTCAGGGATGAGCCGACGGCGGAAAAAGCTCCCTGTGCCTGGCACCGTGCCCGGCACGGCTCTGGAAGCACAAATATCTCCGTGAAAAATGCAGGGAAAGGTGAGAGGCAGAGCTTGAAGACTTCCAGGCTTCTACCTGAAGCCTCCCGTGATCCAGCTGAAATTTTCCGGCTGGAAAAACGTCCTTGGGACAGAAATCCAGCCCCTATAATCATGGAAAAACTCCTGTTTTATGCTAATTTATAACTTAATTAAGCGATAGGAAAATGGGATAAAATCGTAAAATCCTCCCATCCTTAAGGTTTTTCTGCTCTTCATCTGCAAGTAGAGCTGTTCCCAAAACTTCACGTGGAATTCTATGGAATTCCGTGGATGTCAATATCCCAGGGTTTGGACTGCACCTGGAATTTTAAATTCCTGCTCAAGCGCTTGTTTCTCAGCATTTGTGGGATTTGGGGTTCTCACAACCCCCAACCATGGCCTCTCCGACCCCTTTTCCACACTTGCAGTCCCTCTTCCCATTTTTAGGAGCCTGAAAGTGTCACTTCCTCCTTGGAATTTTTTAGGAAGCTTTTTGATTGGTTGAAGCTGATTCCTAGAAAAACCGGAATGAGTGAGGTGAAATCTGGAATTTGGGCGATGAAACAGAAATTTGGGAAGAAGGTGAGCACTGGGATCAAATTTTCCAAGCACCTGAGGGTCTCCTTCTCTCTTTTTGGTTGGGATGGGCTGATGGGTCCCTCCAATGGGAATACCCCCAGGAACTGGAGTTGGAAGAGGTTGTTGGGATCAGGAGGAGACGGATTCATCCGTATTCATGGACATCCCGTTCCGCTCCTGGTGGGACAACGAGGGCCTGGCAGCTCCAGGTGGGAGCTCCAAAACCCTCCAACCTTTTCCCAGGATGATCCAGCTCTTTGTCCATGGAGGAGCCATGGAGAAAGCACAGCATTCCCACCAACGGGATGAGATCCCAACTCCCTTTGTCTCCTGCTGAGCACCTGTGATGGGACCATGAGGATAATTTGATGGATACAACACGATCCGTTGGATATCCGGTGGGGAGGGAAATCCGGTTTGGTCTTTCTGTGGGAATTTAGGAGCGATGGGAATGCTGAATCCCAGCTTTCGGCCAATCCCTGTTGATGTCAAAGTTTGGTTTGATGGATCTCCTGAAGCTCCTCCACACACAATTCCGTTCTCCAGCTAAAATATTCCCAAAGGATTATACCCATCAAAACACCACTTTAAAAAAAAAAAAAAAAAAAAG